>VMDO01001509.1:55969-204259 GCA_007922755.1 Pedetes capensis
AAGCTAAGCAGGGTCGGGCCTGGTTAGTACCTGGATGGGAGACCGCCTGGGAACACCAGAAGCTGTAGGCTTGGGAGAAGGACCTGGCAACCCCCTCCCAAAAATCAATCTGCCATTGAAAACCCTATGAACAGCAGAGAAGCACTGACAATAGTGTTTCCCTGTTGTACAGAGGGTCGCTATGAGTCAGATACCGACTTGACGGCACCTAACAACAACAACAACAACAACAACAACGAATATAAAAGCCCAGGAGTGATCCTTAATGTAAGCTATGGATTGAGTGATAATGATATGTCATTGTAAATTCATTGATTGTAACAGATGTTGCTAATGGGGGAGTCTGTGCATATGTAGGGGTAAAGGAGAAATGAGAAATCTCCAAACCTGCCTCTCAGTTTTGCTGTGAATCTAACACTGCTTAAAAATTTTTTCTTTAAAAAAGTCCTAGATTAGCACTCTTCAATACAGATTGAAAACTACTAATGGGAGCCACATGTGTAATTTTCAGTTTTCTGGTAGCTATTAAATATAATAAAAACAAATAGGTGAAATTAATTTTTAAAATATATCTATTTAAAGCAATGTTATGTGTTAGGTGCTGTCAAGTTGGGTCCAACTCATAGCAACCCTCATAAGGTTTTCAATGGCTGACTGTTTTGGGATTTCTTTGGGAATGGATTGCTACATCTTTCTCCCATTTTTGTGGTGCTGGGGATCGAACCTGGGTTCTCAGAGGGTGCAGAGCAGCACTCTACCAACTGAGCTAAACCCCAGCCCATTTAAAGTCATAGATCTAAAGTATTACTATGTCAATGTCCAATCAATATATAGTAATATTTTGGATTTATTAATTGCACATTGACAAAGTAGTGAGATTTTTTATATTCGTTTTTCATATTAAATCTTTGAAATCTAATGGATATTTTATACTTACAGCATGCATCTGTTTAGACTCGCCACATTTCAAGTGTTCAGTCATCACCCATAGCTAGTGTATGTTAATACAGGTCTAGATCTTTATCAGTAAGGATATTTACTTACTCAGATCAAACCAGATGCTATTCTCTCATGTTCATCATGTAGTATCTTTTGATTGTCTATTATTTTCTAACATTGCGCTAAATTCTTTCAAACAGTATTTCAAACAATAGATAAAAACATAATCAATTCTAGTTAAACACATAATTTTCTACAACTAAGAATTCTTGAAGCTGTCACACCTCACTTAATCCAAAGGAAGATTTATGATAATAGACACCAAGAAAACAAAAGCTGATGATAATAGCAAAGCTCATATTTATTAAACACTTGTCATGTGTCAGGCAGTGTTTACATAATAGCTTTCATTTAATTCTCACAAGAATTCTATGAAGTGGGTACATGATATTTAGAATCTTAGACTTATAATACAGATATGCCACCCATGTGAAGATTACTTCTCATCTCTTTTACAATAATAATGGCTAATGTTTTACTTAGAGCTCCCTGTAGGCCAGGCCCCCCACATCTCTGTCAGTTTGTCATACTGATGAAGATCAAAGAACATAGCCTTCAGTATGGATTGCAACTCAGCATCAACAAAACAAAAATCCTTACAACCTGGTCAGTATGCAACTTCACAATAAATGGAGAAAAGATTGAAGTCCACGATTTTGCTCTACTTGGTTCTACAGTCAACACCCATGAAAGCAGCTGTCAAGAAATCAAAAGACACATTGCTCTGGGAAAATCTGTGGCAAAAAATCTCTGTAAAGTATTGAAAAGTAAAGATGTCACATTGAAGACGAAGGTGCGCCTGACTCATGCCATGGTATTTTCATTTGTATCATATGGTTGTGAAAACTGGACATTGAACAAGGGAGATAGAAGAATTGATGCTTTTGAATTATGGTGCTGGAGACAAATATTGACTATACCATGGACTGCCAAAAGAACCAAGAGATCTGTCTTAGAAGAAGTGCAACCAGAGTGCTCCTTGGAAGTAAGGATAGCTAGACTGTGTCTTACATATTTTGGACGTGTAATTAGGAGGGACCAATCCCTGGAGAAGGACATCCTGTTTGGACAAGTGGCGGGTCAATGAAAAAAAGGAAAACCCTTCACAACTAGAAGCTTATGAGAAGGATCCAATCTATCTTGTTCTCCGTTAGATCACCAGCACCAACAACAGCTCCTGGCACAGGGGCATTGAAATCATATGCTAAATGAATGAATGAGTCTCTCTTTGTGCCAGCAACTGTTTGTAAACCATTGATTGGCTAATAACTTGATGCCTACCTATCATCTGATTAGCCAGAGTGGATAGGTCCCTAGGACCCAAATGTGACTAAGCATGCATGAGCTGGATCTGTAGCAGAGGACAATCACTCTCTCCTCCTCTGCTTCCACATTTGTCCAGTGTTTCCAACCAAATGAGTGAATGATCTAGGGCTCAAAGTTCAGTGTGTCACCGAGGATGCCTGTTGATGTACAGAGACTTTGAAAGAAGAGCTGATGTGAAATTTTCTTTCTTACTGTTCTTCTCTTCCAGAAAGCATTATAAAAAGTGGTAGAGACTATTTATCTGGCTAGTGGCATTTGGTTGAAAATTGAAGTGATTTTTAAAGCTATAGAAACACAGTCATCTGGCACCAGTGATAAGTCTGAGTTAGGATGGAATTCACATTACTTTTCGTTTAGTCTTGCACAACATAAGGCATTTACATTCATTTCCTTCCATAGCCCTCTTTATTCCAATATGGAATATTTATTCTTTACTTTTTTATCTGCATAAAGCAAACATTGAACTTTATCATTCTTTACGGAACATTTAGTCTGCAGAGGTCTCAATTCCATCTCTAAAGATCATGGTAATCAGAGTAGTACTTTTAGATTTGGAAGTGGTGATAAAGTTCATGCCAGTTTAAGACAGTGTCTTACACTGACAAAAAATCATATTTAATATTGAATTATCCATAGCATTCACTTTCTCTCAGCAACTCTTGTAATGACTTACAAGAAGATTGAAGAACTAGTCCTTCCTTATTTTGGCAAGCATTAAAGTAAATCCAGAGACAAATAAGAATATATTTTTAGATGTCAGCTCTGGCTGAGTGCACGGTTGTACACCTGTAATGCCAGTAACTTGGGAGGCAGAGGCAGAAAGATCGCAGGTTCAAGGACAGAGGCAGCCTGCATAACTTGTCTCAAGATAAATAATTGAAAAGGGGCTGGGGGTGCAGCTCAGTGTTAGAGCACTTGGAATATATATAAGGCTTTGGCTTTATTCCTCCAGCACAGCCCTCCCAAAAGAATGGGGGAGAGGCGGGGGAGGGAGGGAGGGAGGGAGGGAGAGAGAGAGAAAACCATTAATCCTGAAGACAAACTCTTTCATGATACTTTGTATCTGTGAGGAAACAGGGATCAGCAACCCCCAGTTGTAACCACTATTGGCCAAATTCTTTTTAGTACCAACAATTAATGAGTGTTAAGATGAACACCATGATGTAAGTTAATTTGATACATGAATTCTCAAAAAGTTCAGTCATACTATGTAAATATTAATTTGTTAATATAGGCAATTTGTTACAGACTTCCTTGTCATTAGTAAAGATTAATAGGGCCTTCATTCTAATTATCTGCAGTGTGACTCTGTGTGTTAGTCATATTGAGAAAGGATTTCAGAGACATTAATGCAAAATCCTATTTAATGGAGGTCTTGCTGTGAGTTCTCTGTGGATAATATAACCTCTCTGTGTTTCAATTTCACTAACATTGAGCTTTTTTTTTTTTTTTTAAATGAAATCCTATGAAAAGAGAGCTTACTAAGTTTTCATCTTTAAGTCCTCTCATTGTCAAACACAATGCCTGGCAGCGTACTGAGAGTGGGTTGCATTGATTAGTAAATCCCAAAGGAGTACACTGAGGAATACAGACTTAATGAAATAACTGGGGTAGGAGAGTTAGTGAAAAGATGGAAATGCCAGTGATTACATATAAGGAAACATCAGAATATTCCTCTTCAAATATTTTTTGCCAGGAATACAAATGTTTAATAATTATATAACATGTTCACACTAATAATTTAATAAATATATTTATATTATTTCCTATAAGGAAGAATATAGAGAAATAGGCACTTTCATATCCTCCTAGTAGGCATATAAATTAATTTCCAAAGAGAAATTTGGCAAAATCTATAGATACTTAAAGTGTGCATATCTTTTGGTCTGGGAACTTATCTTATACATGAAATTACAAAACTATGTTAGTGGTAGCATTGTTTGTAATAGTAAAATACTGAAGCAATCTAAATGTTCAACAATAGGTGACTGGCTTCCTAAGTTACAGAAAGCTATACAATAAGCTATGGTATAGCTATGAGGCAAAAAAATGTAGTAGAAGTGAAAAGACATTTATAACTTTTGAAAAAATAAAACTTAATTTACCAAATGGTATTTACACCAGAATCAGTCTGCATAAAAATGAATACATAGAGCCAGGTGAGATGATGCATGCCTCTATTCCCAGAGATTCAGGAGGTTGAGACAAGCTGGCATAATTTAGCGAGACTGTCTCAAGACAAAAAATTAAAAAAAGAATTGGGGTGCACCTCAGTGGTAGAGCGCTTGCAAAGTATATGTGAAGCCCTGAGCTTGCCCCCTGCCCTGTACCAGGAAAAACACACACACGCACACACACACATAAAGAGAGAGTATGAAATGATCTATATAAAAACTCTTCACAGTGATTATCTCTGAGAAGTTACATTAAGGGAGATGCTGATGTTCTACTTTATCCATTTCTGTATAATGTTTTTTAAAATAAAGTATTTTTAGAGAAGTTTTATGTTCACAGCAAAACTAAGAGGAAGGTACAGATATTTTTATTTCCCTTCTACCTCTACACATGCACATCTTCCCCAATTATCAACATCACCAGAGTGGTACATCTGTCACAATGAATGAACCCACATTGACACATCATTTTCACCCATAGTCCATAGTTCACATTCAGGTTCAATCTTGGTATTGTACATTTTATCGGCTTGGACAAATGTATATAATGGCGTGTATCCACCATTATAATACCATACAAAATGTTTTCACTGCCTTAAAAATCCTTTGTGTTCTTGTTCACCCCTTCTTGCCCATTCCCAACCCCTGGTAATCATTGATCTTTTAACTTTCTCCATAGTTTTGCTAATAAGATTTTTAGAATAGAAAAAAGTGTTCTTTTTCTGGTAACAAAAATCTATATTTTAAATTTTAGTAATACACAACAGAAAATATAACTGTTTTGGTATGTAAGGAGGTAGAAGAAATGGTAGTAAATGAAACTCCTGGTAGGTATACTAAAATAAAACATGCATGTAGAGATTGTTGGACATAATTCACAACTGATTTCTAAAAATCCTAAAAACTAATCAAGTATAGCTCACAAGAAGCCCCAACTGTGTACTTATATAAGTGGCTATCTGCATTTTCCTCTTATTTCTGATATCTTACTGCTAAACTTAAGGGGCATTATAACTAAAGATCCTTCATTGCAATCAAAGATGCTCAAGTTCCCTGATTAGTACTTGAGACCTCTGAACTCAACTTCTCCTTCCCTCCATAATCTGCCCCCTTACCAGGGAAATGAGAATCTGCCATAGCATTAAACTCACTGAAATACCTTTATTCTTAGAAAACCCTATAATTTGTGTAACTCCTTAACACCTAGTCTCCAAGTGACAGCTGGCAGTTTGGTTTAGAATCTTTTAAAATGAAGTTCCAAAGTATATCAATAACACCTCATTCATTTCAAATTAGAACTGTCTGTGAAGAAGAAAAAGGGTAATCATTACAGCTCCAATGTGGAGTTGTTTTCCTTTTTAGTTTATTTCTAGACTCTGAACATTAACTGGAAAATAAATGCCAGTAATTCTGCTTCCCAAGGAACATAGCATCCCTGAGAAACATTCCTTACATATCCGTTGGCCTCCCTCACTTGCCTGCTATGGAGAGTAGACTATAAATCTGGGAATGAGAAAGGTGTCTCTGAAGTTGTGGTGATTTGTCAACTCAAGAGCATCCTTGCTGCTCTTCACAGCATCACAGTGAACTTATGGTCTCTCAGTACTTTGGGTGGGCTAGACCCATGTCTTCAAAATCTGGTCTTGTTCTTCTTAGCTATGTGATCTTGAACAGGACACTCAGTCTCAAGTAAGCCTCAGTATCCTCACTTGATTAGTAGAGTTTGAGTAGCTATCTCATAGTCATGTTTTTAGCACTGAAGGATTCTAATATATGTAATTGCTTTTCACAGTTTCTGATATATGGTAAAGTTATCCATGATCATAATGTCTTTTATTTGGCAATGATGATGATGATGATCATCCTCTTCATCTTTAACATTATTCCATGTTGTTAGAAGAGAATTTGGCATGATGGGGAACAACTTCATTGAGACACCTTTGGAAGGCAAAAATATGTATAGGTTTCCAAGTTTGGCATTTACTAGCTGTGTGGCTTCAAATAAAATTTAAGTCTCTGCATGCTGATCCATGAAAAAGGAGAATAAAAATACGCTGGCTCTGACGGTGTTCCAGTGTTGTTGTGGCAACTAAGGAATAATGGCCATATTAAATTGTCAATCATTTGTCAGACATGGTGGTACATGCCTTTATTCCCAGTGATGTGGCAGGCTGAGGCAGGAGGATTGCAAGTTTGCAGCCAGATGCAGCCAGCATAACTTAGTGAGACCCTGTCTTAAAATAAAAAAACTTTAAAAATGGGCTAGAGGTGAAGCTCAGTGGTGAAGAACTTGCAAAATAAGTGCAAGGCCCTGGATTTAGCACCCAAGTACTGCGAGAAAGAAATTGTCAATAATTTTATAAACATATTTGTGTGTGTGTGTGTGTGTGTAAAACATATACAGGAATCTGTGTATATTTGTGCACACATGTGTAAAATAAAATGATTAACATGTTTAGCCTTTCTAATTTCTACCCTCATTTCTAGTTGGCATAGGGGGAAAAGATAACTAGCACTCAGCCTTTTTCAACAGGACATGCTCAAAAGCACATTATTGGGGGAGTGAAATTGATACTGTTTATCCATTATTATGACATTAAATCACAATTTGCTTTCTTGTCAAGCTTATAATTTTTTATTCTAAAAGTAACATAGACTATAATAGATAATTTTAGAATAATAAAAAATAGAAACATCCATTTGCTTATTCGTGCTACTTTTCTTTTTCTAGTTGGTCATGTTAAGTATTGTAAATAAGCAAAATGTTTGTTAAAGTGTAATCCCATTTTAAAAAAATCCATCCATATTAGTGCATAAAATAGCAGTCTACTGCAAGCTAAAGCACTACCTAATTCTCTTTAGGTCAGCAATTCTCCACTTTCCATGTTTAGAATCATTTGGATTCTTATTAAAATTCCAGTCCTGGACCTCACCCACAGTGATACTGATTAGGTAGGTCTGTGTAGGGTTGGATTGGGGTCAGGAAAGAAGCAGGGAATACAGGTCTCTGCCTTTCAATTGACTCCAGCTTGACCTCACAAGGTGCATTGTGTGACTTCTAGTCACCTGCATTGGAGGGTGTAAAGAAAGTGCTAACATTTTTCCAGAAGAGAAGGAAGCAGAGATGGAGGACGTTAATGGGACCATGGAGCAGGCACCTAACACTTTCAAGGAACATGACTCCACATACAGATATGAGTGTGATATTTCTTCTCATATTCCTGGGCTGTCACTGCAGCTGAATTCCTTTGTCCTTTTCTAGCGAAGTCAAAGTCAGTGTGTCCCTCCGACCCCCTCTCTCTCTCTCTGTCTCTTCTATTCAAAGAAAGAAATCAGATATAAGGGAGAACTGGAAATTATTTTTACAACTTTGAAAAAATGCCATGTTTATGCTCTTCCAGGTATAAACCTTCCCTGAAGTAACAAGGTTCTTCCCACATCCCCTGCTCTGCAAAATTACACAATGAGACTGCAAATGACATAAAGGGTCCACTCAGCACATGCTGATTTAATCTCTGCTGCTTGTCCCTTCCCTATGGTGCCTCAACAGAAACAACAGCCTTGATTATATAACCCACAATCATTTTCATTAAGTGTCTTTACTGGTCTTTAAAAAACTGTTCAGATTTTACCTAAATAGGGTAAGCATCAGAGCAAGCCCTACAAGGCTGAATTCTGTGGTTGTGGTAGCTGGAGGACTAACAAGTTTCCTGGCCAAGGTCAAGTTCTACTCCTCCTCTGAATTAGATAGGTCTAATTCTCTTTTAAGAAGACTGCAATCTAGTTTTCATATTCTGTAACTGAGAAAACCAAGGTTTAGACAGAGGCTTTGTATTGGTCATTACCTGTTTGTTCTCCATTTCCACACTGCTTTGCCCTGCATCTCAGGAACCTTGTCCTGCCCAGCTGGCTTAGACCATGGGAATCTGGTGGGAGACTGGAGGGTGGAAACAAGGGAGAAGCCAGGGTATTTCTCTCCCTTTCTTTTTCTCCTTTGGTGAGCCCCTCTGCCAATGGTTACATCTCCTCTGCATCTCCTCCTACTGAGCACCCACTCTTGCCATAGGCCCAGATAGGCCCCATCCTGTGTATGAGCTAGTAAGACCACTGCTTCTTTTTATGCCTCTTGCTTAGGTGTCAATAAACTTTTTTTTTTTTTATTTTTAGGGAAAAATACTAAGTGCTTGAACTTTTATAGGACAAGAGGCAAAATTGAGGATATTTGATAGGTACTTATATGGCATTTAAAATGAAATCATTTAAAAATGTAAAAACCATACTTAGCATATGGGCCATATAGAAAGAAGTGGTGAGCCAGCTGGATTTGGCCCAAAGGCCTTACTGTGCCAACCCTTACTCTAGCCTTAGGGGCGATAGTACCTTCCCACAGTTGCTAGTCTCTGGATGCCTTATGATCCCCTTTCTGATTATTATAGTTTGAATATGAAATGTCTCCCACAGGCTCATGACTGTGCTGGTGACTGTTTTGGAAGTGATGGAATCTTTAGGAAGTAAGCCTAGCTGGAGGAAGTAGGTCACTGGGGGGTGCCTCTGAAGGTTATATCTGGTCCCCAATCTCTTCCTCTCTGCCTCCTGTCTGCCGTAGGGTGAACAGCCTCCTCTTCCATATGCTCCCATTGCTATGATGTTCAGTCTTACCTCAGGCCCAAAGTAATGATATTAAACTGAATATGGACTGAAACCTCTGAAACCATGGGCCAAAATAAATGATTCCTCCCTTTAAGTTGTTCTCTCAGGTATGTTGATCACTGCTACAGAAAACTTACACCTTACTCATCCAAGCCTTGTGAAAGTATATCCCTAGATTAACTTTTAAAAAATCAAACTACCTGGTATAAGCTCTCTTTTCCTGAATGGACCCTGATAAAGGCAATGGCATGTTTAAAACCGTAATCCATGAAGTTGGATTATTATCCACTAAATAAATTTCTTAGTGCTTTCTGGTTTCCAGAAATGCATTGCTAAACATATCTTGACGGAATTGTGGAGACTCATCATTTAAGTCAGATCAGCTGGCATGTGCCTTGACTGTCCAGGCTGATGGTGTTATGCAGTACTGAAAAGCCTAGTGTCCCCAGGTACTACCTGTAAACCAACATAAGCAATAAGAAACTTAGAAGATTATTGAAGTTGTTCGCCATATTGACCAATACCACCCAACCTCACTGAAAAACCAATAGAAAAAGCTGACAAATGGGACTGGTTATAGATGCAAGTTACCAATCATAGGTGAAATGTGGAAGGCCATGCATAGATGACATCCTACATCCCATACCTTAAATTCTCTACTGCCTCTTCCCTGAGTGGCTGCAACACCCTCCATATGTCCTCCTTGACTCCATTCCTGCTTTACCATCCTTTACATCTGTGTACTTTGACAGCCAGATCTTTTTCAAATACAAATTGTATGGCTCCTCTGCCCAGGACCTCCAGTGATTTCCCATTTCAATCAGTATAAAATCCAAAGTTCTCATATTAGCCTGAGAACACTCACTTAATCCAGCCTCTGTCTCCTTCTTCAAACTTGTCTCCTATCACATCCCTCCCTCATTCTAATCCAGCAAACACTGGTTCCCTTGCTAGTTCTCAGCTCTCCCCAAGCTCAGATACCAGGCACCCACACTTGTTCTTCACTCTCTCAGGTAGTCTCTCTCTCTCTCAGTTTGTTCAAGTCTACATTCATATATCGTTTCACCAGCAAAGTTTCCTACAACCTGCTAATCATAAACAGCATGACTTCTCCATTTATCCCTTAACCTTCTTAATTTCCTCTCAAGATTTTAATCAGCACCTGGAATTTAGTTCCTGTCTATTTCTGTTTCATTCACTCTTCCTAAAGGATTTTCCCATGCTCTTCATTCTGCTTAGAATATTCTTTCTTCTTTTAACTGGGCTGGCTTAAAGACCTCCTCCACAGGGAAGCCCTTGTGGATCATTCTAAGTACATATCACTTGACCTCTATCCCGTCCAACACTTACTTTATATCTCTGCATAATGTTCATTTTCTTCATAGAAATTGCAACTGTAAAAAAGTATATGTATACATATATATATACACATTTAATTTATTTATATTTATATTTCTAACTTCTTTATTGTCTTCTATCCCCAATGGATTGTAAATTTTATAAGGGAAAGGGGTCATATGGACTTTACCAACCAATACCTACCAAGTGCCTATATAGTTCAGGGTTTTATTTACTACTAGTGCCCAATAAATATTTATTGAGAAAATTAATAAATGATACAGGATGGCATCATTCACAGAGTTACGCAAAATGATTGAAGGTCTCCCTATGTTATTAGAGGCCATTTGCTGCCCACTCAGATCTCCAGTTCTTACTATTTCTGGAAACAGTAATGGTGCTTTCTAATGTCAGCATTCATTGCCTAAAGGCTTTCCTGACCTCATGTTTAGTCTTCTGGTAGTACCAGGGAGTTAAAACCTGGAGGACCAGCTTTTGACCATTGACCAACAAGAGTGGTTAGATAATTACCAAAGCTTCATTACCAGCCTGAGGTAATTACTGTTAAGACATGCTGTCTACAGTTTCCCAGAGTCTCAGGTGTCCTGGGTGCTCCAGATGGTAACTTGCCATTAACCCACTTTTTACTGGATTACTTCTCTTCCCTGTCTCATATCCTCATTCCTCACTGGTGCTTTAAGGGATCATCTGATAAAAACCTACTTATACTCAAAGCCTTGTCTAAACAATGTTTCTTGGGAAAATCCAAACTAAAATATCCACCTGATTCCCCACTACCACTTTCCTTTTGTGGAAGTGTTACAACAAAATATTGCAATCTAGCATTTATATAGGTTGGGAGGGGACCAATGTAGTAGGGCTGTAGATTAATTTGTCACTCTTTAATTTTTTTTATTTATCTCCTTCCTGTCACTCTTTAATTTTTTTTATTTAACTCCTTCCATACCAACACCCATTGTACACAGTTTTGTCATTTTCTGTGACCCCTACAAATATTCTCTATGAACAAGAACTCCTTTCTTCATTGTAAAATAGGATTGTCCTTCTGGTTCTTGCTCTGCAGCTGAATTTTGGTGCCAGTTATTTGCACCGTTGTTGTTATTGTTGTTCTTAGATAATAAAAATAGCAATGATAAAATTCAGAGAACACTTAATGTCACTACCAGATTATGAGGAAGATATTGTTATTATTTCATTTTTACAATAAGAGAGCTGAGGCCCAGGAAGGTTATGAGCTCAGTATACTTCACTTCTCTTTTCAGCCTGGGAGATTATAATAATTTGCCCATTCACTAGGTGGTAGAACTTTTATTTGAAGCCAGGGATTTGGCTTAGGGATTTGTCCTTTGCTAACAATAACCTAGGGGCTGGGATTTAGCTCAGTTGTTAGAGCGCTGCTCTGCAGGCTCTGAGGCCCCGAATTTGATTCCCAACACTGCAAAAGTGGGAGAAGGACATGGCAATCCACTCCTGAGGCAATCCTGAAATGATCACCTATTGAAAACTTGATGGCACCTAACAACACCAGTTCCAAATACCTTAAACTGTCTGTGCCATAGAGCCACCAGGTTTCATCATACCCCAAATTTAGTTTAAGGTACAGCATTAAAATGAGATACCGTAGTTACAAAGTTTCTGAAATTTTAGCCAAAACGAGTGAATATTTTTCAGTAATGAGAAATAAATGAGTGCTTACATGTCAGCATTTCTCGAACAGAAGATGTAAATAAACCACAGCCCTTAACACTTTTATTTCTCCAAAATTGGCTTTATGGTAGGAAAAAAAAAGTATTTATCACCACTGCTCTTGAGTATGGATGTTAGGGGAAAATATTCCTCTCATCTCCTCCCTAACAAAGCTAGCATTACTAGATAAAGGTCCCAATCCCACAGTTTTCTTGGCATTTACTTGCACCTGTCTCAATGTTCCAAAGAGGTGTCAGACTAAGTGGCTGAACTCCTGAAGACAGAATAGTGTCTATTTAGCCAATGCCCAGCTAAACAACCCCGTTTTGCCTTTCTTTCAATACGAATGACCCCTCCTTGAATTCTCTGTTTCAAATATGGCAGAGTTCAGGCTTGAGTATCTTTTTCCCACCCCATTTATTCCAAACAACTCCCCAAAGATCACACTAGTGCCACTGGGAACTCGCCATTCTGCCATTCTGTGGGGGGGGGGGTTTCATTCTTCTCTAAGTTTAATGAGAAAAAATATATTGCCCTGATAATAATACTTCCTAAGGCAACCTAAATATACCTTAGAGCATTGGATCCAAGTTACTCAGTGTGAGACAGTTAAATAGGTACATCTTTTAATGTTTCCTTGTAGGTAGAGGTTGAAGATGCTTACATTCTCAGTAAATGTAATAAAAGGGTCATTTGTTGCCTCAAGGATAATTTTGCTAACTGACTAAAATAAGTACCATTTTTAGCTCTCTTGTTGTTGTTAGGTGCCGTCAAGTCGGTATCCTCATAGGGTATCCTCATAGGTGACCCTCATAGGGTTTTCAATGGCTGAGTGCTTCAGGATTGCCTTGGAACTGGATTGCCAGGCCCCTCTCCCATTTTTGCGGTGCTGGGAATTGAACTTGGGGCCTCAGAGACTGCAGCACAGCGCTCTACCCACTGAGCTAAATCCCAGCCCCTTTAGCTCTCTAGTTTATTTTAAAATTACTTGACATTAAAGGAAAAATAATATAGCAAAGGAAAATTTACTGAATGTCAGGCCTTGTTTTAAGCATCTTTCATATGTGTCATTTAATACACCAGTACTATAAAATAGGTACCACTATGTCTGTTCCAAACATAAAGGACAGAAGTGATAATTAATTTTCTCGACTTTGCACCACTAACAAGTATCTGAGTGGGGATTTGAACCTAGGTAGTCATCCCTAGAGTCCCAGCTATACTATGTATCTTCAGTAGATTAGCAGTGTAAAATGTTGTATAAGCTTCTTATAGAAAATCTGGAAAATGTGGACGTATGTAAAAAGTGTATTTCATTCACTCATAAACTCACCACCTAAAAATGAATACTTTAACATTTTGATTCAGTGGCCATGAAATAATCTTTATAAATTTAATTTTTGTTGTTTGGGTGCCCCAGGAGAAAGGCTGTATGGTTTATCGGCAAATTAAGAGAAATGGGCTGATCTAAAATACAGACCGTGTCTTACGCACATTCCATTTTGGAAGTCCATGGGTACTGATCTTAGCAATCATCTACTTTGCAGACAATCTGAAACTGAGATTGAAGAATACCCTGCTATGATGTTAATCAATAAAGACTTACTATCTATAAAGGAGTAAGATACCGTAGATGGAGAAAACCCAACTGTGGCTTCATATACAAGACCTGAACTGAAGTCCTCAAGGGAAGAGGTTCTGGACTGAAGGTACAGATTTCCAACTAAGCTGTTTTTTGTTTTTTATTTTTATTTTTTATTCTTACTTGAGAAATACTATATAACATGGTTTTCAGTAGGAGTAAGTGGAGATCTATTCCATTGATTCATCAATTGATTGATTATTCCATATATTCATCCATCTTTTTAAGTGATAATTTCCCCAAGTGATGTCTATGCCTTAGGTTGAATTTATCAGAAGCAGATGCAGAGATCAAGGTTGAGAACAACTAATTTCTGGAGGATTTCCCCTTAAAAACATGATCAGGTTCTCACTGTGGGTAGAGCTATCCCGCCAGGTACCTCTGAGGAGTGATATGGAACATACCTTATAGTTGTACCACCTGAGGGGTACAGGATGTGGGAACGATTTAGCTGTGAATACTCTTACCCCAATGATTTCCAGGGTTGATTTGGCTCATTTGGCTGATTTGGCTTGCTAGGCAGGTGTCCCCTTCTTCCCTCAGTGCTCAATGTATGTCCCTCCCAAAGCTGCATGCTCAGTTGAAGAGGATGACCATCCCTGATTGACAAGGACCATTCTTTGGCAAAGGGTATACAAGCAGCTGTGCTCCTCTGCTAGAACCTCCAAACAAACTCTGAAGGTCCACATGAGGAGTACAACTCACATTTGTCATTGAATGAGGGCTGGTCCACGGAATGTGAACTTGCCAGTATTCCTTACCTGCCCTGCCTATTAACCATGCAAGTTTCTGTTGCTAGAGAAAACCATTTAATGGTCATAAGGCTTTGTATTTAGAAGTATAAAAATGAATGCTGAAGGAGCAGGACAAATGAGTGGCAATGGCAGTATTTGCTCCAAGCAGTTAGTATAAAATAAAACAAATCTAAATTATTACATATACAAACAACCTGATTCTAGGCAGGGAGCATTTTGCATGTCTTTAAATAGTATTTGAGAAAATGATTTGACTAGCTACCCAGCATTTCATTTTAGGGTTATACCAAAATTTATTAACTAATTTTCTGTTTCTCATTTTTCTATGAGTCCACTAAGTGCTCAACTGTGACTTCTTCTAATCATCATTCATTTATTAGTGCAAAATATTGACATTCCTCGAATAAGCTTTCTACAGATATATTAAGTACCTTAAAATGAGAAATCCTGATTCATGCTTCATTGTATAAAGGGAATGCTAAAAATATTGAGTCAGAACAAGCAAGTTTCTTACCAAGGTAGCACATTGTAGTAGATGAGAAAACAGTTAAATATTACTTGTTCGTTTTAATCACAAATTGCAAGGAAGGTCAAATGACAAATGTTGTATTTCTATGTGTTTTATTTCTGTAGTAAAATGATATACTGCTGAGTGGCAGTTCCTTCTGATATAAATATGAGTAGAAATATGCGCAGTTGACAGCCATACCACCCTGGCTTCTGATCCTACCTGACCAGAGAAGCTAAGCAGGGTCAGCCCTGTTGTTCCTTGGATGGGAGACCACATGGGAATACCGGGTGCTGTAGGCTTGGGAGAAGGACTCCACAGCCCACTATAAATAGCAGAGAAGCACTGACGTAGTGATGGGAATGGCAGTGTCCAGTGGTGTTTCATTCTATTGTACATGGGGTTGCTATGAGTTGGACCTGACTTGAGGACACCTAACAACAACAAAAAGAAATATGCAAAAACGATGGTATAAAGGGGATACACAATTTAGCACATTTATTAGAAGCAGTACTTGTAAGTTATCTAGAATTTTCTAATTGATATTATCTTCCATCCTGAAATGTTTGCCTGATAACCACTTAGGTAGCCTCCTTTGATCTGTCATTTACAAAATCATTGTTTTTGTTCAAATGACTTGGCATTTGAGTTTATTGTTGTCTTCTGTTTGTAGTCAAGTGAATCGTTGAAGCTGCTGAATGTTCTTATTTTATTTCTAGGATTATGATCAAATCATTGGTACTGGCTTGTGAAGTTTAGGATAAAATAACTTTTTAAAGATTTACACCATCAGTGTCTAGCAAACACAAGCTTCTGAAACATTATGTCTTCATTATAGCCTGTATTATGCCTTCATTGTATTATGCCTTCATTATAGCCTGTATAACAGTTCTTCCTGTTTCCTGAGCTAATAGTTGCTTAACCTGTTATCAGTGATATTTGTCTAACTCAGTTAGGTTTCATGCAAACAACCTTGCAGGCTCTGTTTGCCTATAATGAGTAACAGGGTTATCCCAACCTGATAAAATTGCATACCAAATGTAATGACCATCTCTTTGATCACTACTCACAGGAGTAGATGATTGATCACCCTCTACCCCTTCTGTACATGTGCATGTCTGTTCTTGCACTGTCCCTGTCCTTTGTCTGTTTTCTCACCATTTTTGACCCATATAAGCTGACTTCCCTCAGAGAACCCATAAAAATCTGAGGCCCCTTTGTTCAGGGCTCAGTCTTTGGAAATGATTCCACTGAGTCATGTACTGGTATGGAATAAAATCCTCCTTTATGCCTCAGGTCTCTCTTATTCTCTTTGGATCCCGCAGCAATAGATAAGGTATTATCTTTCATATTGAATTTGTAAAGACGTTGAAAGGGTTATTTCTAGCATTTTAAACATAGCAATAGACATAGGAGTTTTGTTTTTTTTCAAGCCAGCTGGGCTCAATCCTCAATCCCTGACTCTGCCTCTTACTGTCTGAGAGGATGTGGGAAAATGTATGTTTTTCAGTTTCCTTATTTGTGACTGGTGAAGTGATAATACTCCCGCTCCAAGAATCATTGTGATGACTTAATGAGCTTGAACAGGTAAATAGCTGAAGATAATATCTGGTACATGGAGACACTATTAGATATTATTAAACATATTATCAGCCAAGATTGCATAGTCAACATAAAATTATAGGAGACTTACAAATCTAGAGAGAATGTGAGAAACCTTAAGGAAGTAGAAATGGGACAGGGAGGAAAGAATTGTCTAACTGAGGTCACTGTGTTGATAACCTCCAATACTGGACCATATTTGGAAGCTTTTTTTTTTTTTTTTTTGAGAGGCAATTCTGGCTTGAAGGTACAATTGGTAAATCTTCCCCCTGTAATGTGGGGGGAAGATACTCTGCTTAGGTATTTTGTGAATCAAGCAGACTCTTTTCTACTCAAGAGCCCCTGGAAGAGTACATTTTTCTACAAGAAAGCACAGAAGGAAGAAATCCTCCTCTCTGTGAAGCAAGGGAGCACGGACGCCATTCCCTACCTGAAAGGGTAGGCGAATGCTATGTCAATGCTGAGGTTACTTTCTGTCTTGTTGACGCAGTCCACACTCAGCCGCAGGCCTCCAGAATAGCCACCACATGTTGCAAATGCAAAGATTGCAAAAAGCTGTGGAGAACAAATAAAGAAAAGAGAAGGCAGCTATTAGTATGGTGTTGATCTAATGAGATGTAAAATTAGGAGCTTAGTGTCTAGATGAAGGAGGTTGTGGTCTCTCTGAAGAACAGCATTGTACTTGGTTTAGGCTGGAGAATGAAAACTGGAATGATGGGAAGGGCTCAGGAGGAGATCTAAAGAATAATTTGGTGAGCTAGAGAAATGTTGCGTAGAGACTCATTCAAGACAAGGACAAAAGGACTGTGTTTGGGTGTGTAAAGAGCCATTATGCCTCAGGGGTAAAGATGTTATCTCAGTCAAAGATCTGGAAGGTCGTATGTGAAAGGGTTTCCCACAAATGTCTCCAGGTAGGAAGAATTTGAAGTTTCTCCTTGCTGTTTTCTTTTTACTGGCCTGTACTTTTTGTAATAAAAATGATTAGTCTTTTGTAATAACATAGATTGGGTTTTTACAAAGCCTTGGCCAGAGAATTCTAGAGCTAGAGGGTTGAAGAAGTGCAGGTATATCTCTAAGTTCTGTGTCAGAGCACAAGATCTTGGTGTATTTCTGCCTCAAGCCTACATAGATGATTACATCTTGGTAATGGCAGCTATTTCCAAGTCATCTATTAAAAATTTTAGTGGTTACTAATTAATGTCACGGGCTGGGATTTAGCTCAGTGGGTAGAGCGCTGCGCTGCAGTCTCTGAGGTCCCGAGTTCAATTCCCAGCACTGCAAAAATGGGAGAAGGGCCTGGCAATCCACTCCCAAGGCAATCCCGAAGCACTCAGCCATTGAAAACCCTATGACGGTCGCTATGAGTCGGATACCGGCTCGATGGCACCTAACAACAACAAATTAATGTCACGGGCTGGGTTTTGGCTCAGTGGGTAAAGCGCTGCGCTGCAGTCTCTGAGGTCCCGAGTTCAGTTCCCAGCACCACAAAAATGGGAGAAAGGCCTGGCAATCCACTCCCAAGGCAATCCCGAAACAATCAGCCATTGAAAACCCTATGAGGGTCATGAGTCGGATACCAACTCGATGGCACCTAACAACAACAATTAATGTCATATTCTATTCTGGTGGAAAGCATGTATCTGTTGGGAACTAGGCACCAAAAATTAGGAGCAAGAGCTCAGAGCAGTCTTCTAAAAAGAAGAAATGTCAGGAATGTGGGGATAGCCTAAGGTGGGAAGTAAGTAAATGCAAAACTTTGTCTACTTCATAGTTTGGCTAAATTCAAAAGAATTACCTGCTCATGTCCAAAGAAAATCAAGTGCTTTTAACATTAACACATTCTGCAGTCTTCCAATTTACTTTGATTTTGAAGTTGAGCTTCTTGCAGTAGCTTGTTATCTTCCTGTTAGGAACACTAACTCCTGCATAGTGAGAGGAGTTACTGTGTGGGGGGCTCTGGAATGTGACCTTGGAAAAGTTGCTTAATTTCCTTATGCCTTAATTTCCTAATCAATAAAATAGCATTGATGATAACTCTTTGGGCCATTTTGCTATTTGTGATATGAAATAGACAATTGCTGTGGGAAGGAGGGCTGTGGCAAGATGTCTGTCTAGAAAGTTGAGAAGGTGAAATGAATATTTTCTGTAATACCTGCTGTAATCAGTGGTGGATAACACCCTGAGAATTCTTTTTCTTAATTGGTTATTTAATTTTAATAGGAAAAGACTGATTAGTAATAACAATGCACTGTAAAACCTTCACAGCATAACTAATGTTTTGTGGACCACTCATGTGTGGCAGTTTTATTCATTTTTAAAATCTGTGTGTGTGTGGTATTCAGAGTTTGAACGCAGGGTTTCTCACATGTTAGGCAAGTGCTCTACCAATAAGCTGCACTCCCAGCCCTTTTTTGTTTTTTATTTTGAGACAGGTTCTCACTCAGTTGTATAGACTGCCTCTGGCCTTGAATTTACAACCTTCCTGCCTCAGCCTGCAAATTTTTGGGATTACAGCCATGTGCCAAGGCATCTGGCCTAAAAACAGTATTTTTAAAAATGGAAACAACTTGACTAAGCAATATATTATATATGTTGTTGTTGTTGTTATTAGGTGCCATCGAGTTGGTATCCGACTCATAGCGACCCTCTGTACAACAGGGGAAACACTATTGTCAATGCTTCTTTGCTGTTCATAGGGTTTTCAATGGTAGATTGATTTTTGGGAGGGGGTTGCCAGGTCCTTCTCCCAAGCCTACAGCTTCTGGTGTTCCCAGGCGGTCTCCCATCCAGGTACTAACCAGGCCTGACCCTGCTTAGCTTCCGAGATCTGACAGGATCGGATGCCACAGGACTATGGCTGCAGGCATATTATATATAGCAAGAACAAAACATATTCATATGTGTTAATGAGTGTGAAACATTTAGAATAGATGAGGTAGGTACAGTGTTGGGCTGGTACAGTGTAGCTCAATTGGTAGAGTGTGGCTCCGAACTGTCTGAGGACCTGGGTTCAATCTTTAGTGGGAGAAGGACTTGGCAATCCACCCCTGAAGCAATCCTGAAACATCAGCCATTGAAAACCCTATGAGGGTCACTATGCATCGACATCTAACAACAATAGGTACAGCGTAAGCACTCGATAAATGTAAATGAATATTATTACTATAAGTAATATGTGCTCTACTATAAATTATTCCAGCCCATAAGTAGGAAATTAAGACTTAATCCCTAGCTAAATATACATGACTCTCAGCCCCAATGATCCAATATCTAAGCATTCAAAAAAAAATTATCCTTTACTTTGCTTTTTTTCCTAGTTTGCCTAAGCGATAATGCTGGCAGGCATTTAGAATCTACTCCAGCCTGCTCTATCTAAAGCTATACCACCGTGGCATCCAATCTAGTCTGATCTCAGAAGCTAAGCAGGATCGGGCATGGTTAGTAGTTGGATGGAAGACTTCCTGGGAATATTGGGTGCTGTAGGCTTGGGAGAAACACGTGGCAGCCCAATTCCGAAACAGTCAGCCATTGAAAACCCTATGAATAGCAGAGAAGCACCAAGAAGTGCCAGACACGGCACAGTGTTGGGGAG
Source organism: Pedetes capensis (assembly GCA_007922755.1). Classification (NCBI taxonomy): domain Eukaryota; kingdom Metazoa; phylum Chordata; class Mammalia; order Rodentia; family Pedetidae; genus Pedetes; species Pedetes capensis. Next base: position 76,263 of record VMDO01001509.1, read on the forward strand.
TGTTTCATTCTGTTGTACATAGAGTTGCCATGGGTCAGATCCACCTGACAGCACCTAACAACAACAATAATCATCCCAGTCTACATTCTGAGGTGATGCCCAAAATGCAGGGCTATGGGAGACCTGATTTTATGTGGTATAGATTTGCTTACTTCTCATCACCAAAACCTTTCTTCTTGTTTGTTCTTAGTATAGGTAGGATGAAGAGGAAGTGGTTTTAATTGTTCAATGATCAAATCTAAATTTCATCCTATGTTAGTGGATACCCTAGCCTGTTGTGCCATGTTAAGATAGGATTTTGGGTAAGACTTATTCCAGAAGAAAGAAAGGAGTAATGGCATTCGAAACCCCATGGAGATAGTCCTTTCTTTCTTCACATTTCCTCATGTATAAAACACTTAACATATATGATTATATCCCTGGCCATGAGACCTATAGCCCAGTACTCCTACTGCCTTAACCTGAACAGTTCCCATTTCTTGGGACCTCCGCTCATATGAAAGCCAGGTCCTTGGCTTGGCTGCAGAAATGAATTTTAGGACAAGCCAATAAGAGAGTGAAGCATTTTGAATTTTATTAGATAAAGGGTGAGAGATAGTACGTGCTTCAGAGCAAATGCTGGTGTCTACAGAGAGAGGCATGTTTGGGTGTCTTTAGTGTGTGCGTGCATGTGTGTGTATGTGTATGTGTGGTTTTGTGCCTTTTTCTAACTAGGTTTTAAGAATTAAACAAGGTTTAAAAATTCAGTAGAGTCAAAAATTTACTACAAGAACAGTCATTTCCTTATGTAAATTAAATTATAAAGTGATTTCATGGAGTGTAATGTTCAGGTGTGGGGATGGGAGAGGGATGCTAGAAATGTTAAACTCAAAGGACACAAACACTCAGAGCCTAGGTAAGCATACTCTATTTGTTATTTCCAAAAACTCTCTCGTTTGAGAGCCTCTAGGATGACGAGAATTGTGTCAGCAATCTTTACTGATCCTGTTCTTTAGTTAAGTATTGTTGACCCTCAGCCAGTGGGAGTTGTAAGCAGATTCCTTAAGTTAAAACTGTTTTTTTTGTTTGTTTGTTTAATGTTATCAGGAGATATCTTCAGATTTTACAGTGAGGGGCTTTTCTCCCTTCTCATGTCCCCCAATTTTTCTGTCTTTTATCCTGCCTAGATCTGTTAATTTTAATTATAGTCTATAATATGTTTTTTGTGAGGTTCTTAGAGAAACACTTTTTTAGTGCATCTAGTTCTCATAGCAGCCTTCCTCTTCTGATTGTCCTAGAATTCTTGGCTGATAAGACTCAGACCAGATCGTGGGGTGAGAAGCCCTTTCCTTACCATGTACTCCCAAGTTTCCTTCTCTCTATGCTTCCTCAGTTATACTTCCTCATAACAGTGTTGTGAAAGGTATATGTGTGTTTGTGACATTTATATTCCTGTATTAAAGATACAGCCGAATAGCAGGTTCACTTGAAAAAGCTGCATTTTTAAAAACTCCTTGGAACTTTAAAATATAGCAAGTTAAAGCTGAATGGCACAAACCAAATCCCATTAATTCTAGCCCTTAATAGCTATAAAGAAATAACCTTTTTATTGGATATTAAAGTCTTTTATATATAGTAAGGTATTATTGCCTGCAGCCGTAGCCCTGTGGCATCCGATCCTGTCAGATCTCGGAAGCTAAGCAGGGTCGGGCCTGGTTAGTACCTGGATGGGAAACCACCTGGGAACACCAGATACTGTAGGCTTGGGAGAAGGACCTGGCAACCCCCTCCCAAAAATCAATCTGCCATTGAAAACCCTATGAACCGCAGAGAAGCACTGACAATAGTGTTTCCTCTGTTGTACAGAGGGTCGCTATGAGTTGGATACCGACTCGACAGCACCTAACAACAACAACAACAACAACAACAACAACAACAAGGTATTATTGTCTGCAGCTGTACCACTGTGGCATCTGATCCCATCAGATCTCAGAAGCTAAGCAGAGTCAGGCCTGGTTAGTACTTGGATGGCAGACTGCCTGGGAACACCAGGTGCTATAGACTTGGGAGAAGGACCTGGCTACCCACTCCCAAAACACAATCATCTATTGAAAACCCTATGACTGACAGAGAAGCCCAACAACAGTGTTTTGTGTGCTGTATGTGGGGTCACTATGAGTCAAGTACTGACTTGACAGCACCTAACAACAGCAACAAGGCATTATTAATAATATCATGTAAGAAATTTAAGATGGAATGATAATTATGTTCAACTAGTTCAAAATGACAGATATATAGAAGGAAGGCATCAGACTATTGAAACAACATACATCATTATTTTTTCCGTTAGCCTCTTTTGGGCTCTGGAAACACAAGACATTGTACTTCAACTAAATAAATATGATACCTATAGCTTTCTGGTTGAGTTTCTTCTTCCCCACAGTCCTTACTGATTAAAGAGAAATCATACTGTGTTACTTATATCAACTTCATACGGGGTTGGCAAGGATTAAACAGATGTCTGAACAACACTGAAAGACTCAGATCCTGCTGAGTGAATAACTTATTGCAGGGTCAGTCGATCCCATATTTAGGAGAGTGAAAGCAACTCCTTTAGAGTGTATCAGCCAGGGTCCTGGTCCATTAATTAGAATATATCAACACATAGTGAGAAGAGGGGACTGGGGACTCTTTGGTGGGGTGAGATTCTCTTTGATGTTACAGAGAAATGTAGAGTGGGAAGAAATTAGGCAAAACTGCACATGGATTCTCATTCTAGTGCTCCTTCCAACTACTTCACCACAGGCAGTCGAGCAGAGCACATCTGGAGTTAGGTAGATCTGAGAGAATTGCAAGTTTGAGGTCAGCCTATGTGACATAGTGAGATTGAGGCCAGGCTGGGTTATGCACTGAGACCCTATCTCAAAAACAAAACAAAAGCAAAAATGAAACAAAGCAAACAAACTAAAACAAAGTATAATTATGATTTGTGTCAGGTGTTTGGAGGGGAAGCTATCCTAGATAGGAAGTTATGCCTGAAAATGTTGCACGTATGGTACAGCCTGGAAGATGAGTATGAAGAAGTCTCACAAAAAGTAGTGGAGAAAGGGTTCTAGGCAGAGGGAACAGATCATACAGCTGTCCTCAGGGAGGAAAAAAAAACTCTTGACAAGTTCAAAAAGCCAGTGGAAGGCCAATGTATTAGTTGTATGGTGAAAGAGGTTGAGAATAATAGCAATTATCTCCTGTGATTGTCCATATTAACTTAGAGAACATGTATAAAATGTATAAAGTGTGAGGCTCATAGCCCTCAATAAACATTAAAACATCTTCAACTTCTTCTCCCCTCAATACCATGCTTTAAATAATCAGCCATCAAAAACCCTATGGATAACAGAGAAGTACTGACATAATGCCAGGCATGGCACAGTGTCAGGTAGTGTTTTGTTCTGTTTTACATAGGATTGCCATGAATTGGACCCAACTCAATGGCACCTAACAACAACAGCATTACTACAACTATTTGGATTAACACCATATTTACGGAAGAAGCTGAGACTAGAAAGAAAAATTCACTTGCCTCAACTCATCCAACAGCTGAGTTGGGATGAGGATCCTGGTGTCTAGACTCCTTGAGACAGGGTGCCACTTAGCTCTAGTGTTACAGGAAGTCTTTTTTTAACCCCATGTCTTGAGTTGACTGTCAAATAGTCTTCTTCTTAGCCCAAAAATACACCATGGGTGCTTTAGTGATCTGAGATTCTCCATATTTCTTCTGAGTGTCTCACAAAGACATACCTGTAATCTCATTACCAAACCAGAATAGGTGCTCTGTCCTCTCTTTCTGTGTTCTCCCCTTTCTTTACCGCTCCCTACTCCCTTTTTTCCCTTCCCTTCCTTCCTCTTTTCATCCTTGATGGGGTGGAGGAATTTAGAAAGGGGATCTTGGGAGACGTTAAGAGATAGAACCTTCCTTAGCTTGACAGCTCACCCATATTATTAGCAAGAGGAAGATTAGTGTATTTTGCAGATGCTCAATTTTACAAGACTAATGCCAATTCATAAGACACGTAGCACCCCCTTCTGAGAGATAGGGAAGATGGAGTAACTATCAGTTGTGCATATAGGAGGGAGTGAAAACTAGGGTGGGTCCTAGTAAGCTAGGGGAGAAGCAAAGCTTGAGGTGATGGGATAGACATAGAGAAAGGTGAGAGATAAACCAGAGGGGGGAAATAGCTTCATCTGAGCTTTGTAAGGACTACAAGTAACTTGAGAGCTATAAAGCCACTCTGTGTGTGTGTGTGTGTGTGTGTGTGTGTGTGTGTGTGTGTGTGTGTGTGTTTGTATGTCTTTCAAACTCTGGGCTCTGCACACTTATCCTCAGCCAACACAGTACCTTCTCTCTAGTAACGCAGTGCTCAGGCTCACCGTTATAGGCACTAAAGGTGTAAACTGGGATGAAAGTCCATTTCCCTGTTCAAGTGAAATTATAAAACCTCTGTATTCTCATCTTTCTTCAAACTCCCAATTCTCCTCAAATGAAGCAGAAACCTAAATTTTCAGCACATTCTAAGACAATCAGTGCCATAACCACTGGCCCAATCATTCACCTCCTGAGTTGAGGAGACCAAACTAAATCTCTTACAGTGAACTCTCATTGCACCAATGTATTGAATGATCTATGGCTCTGTTCCTAACAACAGAAAATTACTCTTGAAATGGACAAAATTAGCCAGCAGAGAGTTTCTTCATATGTAGCCTGATTAGAAATACATTCAGGAGAAAGAGAACGGCAGAATTGCCCTGCATTTACTGGCTTCATAAGTATCCATAAAACCATAATCACTCATAGCAGGAGCAATATCATTGCACAGTTAATGGCTCCAAATGTTTTCCCCTGGAAAGAAGAAGGCAAGCATCTCCCTCCTTGGACCTAACTAAACCAAACAAGGAATATCAATGAAAGATATTATTAATCCTTCTGGTTAATTTGCAAGTCATAGTTGAAAGCAATAATTTGGAGAAGGACAGAGAATAAAGCTGATTAATAACAAGATGGACACTTGGTCTTCAGTGAAGTGAAGGAGGGGACATCTCCCAAAGTCTGGTACACAACCTCGGGCATTCGGTATGCCTTGGAAAAAACAAATGAGAGTAAAAAGACTAGTGGGAAGGGAAATTGGGAAATTGGGATATAGGAGTGATACTCATATCACTACCAAGCTGTATGTGTCAACAACCAGATCTACTGAGAATAAAGCTGTAATGTTTGCCAATTTCTGTAATGTAAATATTTTCACCATGGCCAAACCCAAGCTACCAATGTAATACCTCTGAGCTTGGATTGGGAAGAGTCAGCACAGTCAGCAGCACTGCACCACACCACTGGTACTGAGGAATTCCCCTGGGGCAAGAACCTTCACTTTGGCCTTATTTCCGTCAGGTAAAATTATTTATTCTTTCATTCATTTATCCACTCAACTGTTCATTCACTTATTTAGATAGCTGTTAGAGCAGAGGTTGTTGAAGCTCCTTTTGAATCCTCTTCACCCACCCTACATGTGACCTGCAGCTTTAAGGGGACAGTCCTCACACTCACCAAAGGCCTCCTCCCTCACACACCTGAGTCCTTCTGCTAAGGGCTTTTCCAAGCAGTAACAGTGTGCTTGGCTACACAAGGCAGAAGAGCAAGGTAGAAGTCCCTGGGGATTAATTCCATGGCAACTTCCAACTAATGTTGGAAATGAATATGTGAAAACTAGGCCTCCTCACTCCAGCCTACCCCTATCTTCCCCCATTATCCTGTTTTATTTTTATTTGTTCAACATGAACCGACTTTTAAAATCTGTATTTGTATGGTTTCATTCACTTATTGATTTTGTTTTACCAATTCCCTGAAGAAAAGTAATACATATGATTTGTTTATTGATAAATCTCTACCACTTTGCACAGTGCTTGGCATGAAGTACTCCCTAAATGTTTGTTGACTAAAAAAATTAAATAAGATGAAGACGGAGACAGCCAGCCAGACACACACACACACACACACATACACACACACACACACACACACACACACACACACACACACACACACACTTCCCTCCCTACTCCAGGGAAGTTGCTGTCTATTAAAGAATTCAGACAAGTGAATGGACATGTAGTGTGACAGAGCTTTATTGTGGTGCCAGTAACTGGAGCCTGGTAGGGGAAAATGTTGTATATGCTCACATGAGAAACAAGGGGATATGGTGTTTTGGAGGGATGGATAGCTAAACAGAAGCCAAAAAAGCATGCCTGATTTATCCAGGTAAGAGTGAGAAGAAACATGTTTTAGGCAGAGAGTAGCAAATAAAGGACACACAAGTGTGCTAATGAGTTACATTTGGGCTGGGCAGTTGGTACAAATGGAGCTAACACCGTAAGATGGGAAGAAGGGTGTGACTCTGTTGAAGAGGTAGGCAGAAGGGTGTTCACACTATGGTCTGGCAATGATGCAAAAACTGTGGACCCTGGCTCATACCCAGCTATGACAGCAGAGTTGAGTACTTGAAACTGAGAATCTATGTTCCATGAAGCCAAATATTTTTGTTATCTGGTCCTTACAGAAAGAGTTGGTCAAAGTGAAGAAACCTCCATCTCACCAGAGACCTAGGTTTTCAGTAGGGGAAGGGCATGACCAAATGGTTGCAGTGTGTAAGGCAACACTGTGGACTGGAGGAAGATGGGACTAGAGGCTGGAAGCTCAAAGTGTGTCTATTTTCCCAGATCATCTGCAAACTCTTTTTCAATAGGACTGTGTCTCAGGCATCTTTATATTCCTCATTGTGCTGAAATATTATAGATGGCTCATAAATGTTACCAAGTAAGTGATGATGATGATGGTAATAATAATAAATAATAATAAATAAAAAACTAGGTTCTCTGTGCCGGTATCTTCAGTAAGTACATTATTTATACTGCCTTATGTAATCTTCTCAACAACATGGTGAAGTAGAAACCTAGACCCTCATTTTACAGATGAGGCAACTGAGGTCAAATAGTATGACCAGAGTCACATGCTTTATTGGTAAGTGAAATAGTCATGATTTGAACTCAGATCTGCCTTTCCATAAAGTCTGTATTCCTTCTCCCCAACTCTCCCAAGGCTGTGAGAGGGTCTCTCTCAATTGGAGCACACTATGGAAAGATTCCCTCCAGTATCTGTCAGCTTTTCATGCTTTGGGGATTTGTGTGTTGCTGTGAAAGCTATCTCACTGGTATTTCAAATACCAGAAGAGCCACCCATGGTGGACAGGTTTTACCTGAGCTTTCAGACTAAGACAGACTAGGGAGAAGGATCCAACAGTCCACTCCCGAAACAATCAGCCATTGAAAACCCCATGAGCAGCAGAGAAACACTGTCAAACATAGTGCCAGAAAATGAGCCACCTAGGCTGGAAGGCATTCAAGAAATGACTAGGGAAGAGTAGCTTCCTCACAGTGGAGTTGACCTTGATTGACAGGAATGGAGTTAGCTCCTGGGACCTCCATTTACTGATGCGGCACAACTCAAAATGAGAAGAAACATAGTGGCTACTACAATAGACTCAACATAAAAAGATAGTGTTCATGGCACAATGTTGGGTGGTGTTTTGTTCTGTTCTGTCACTATGAGTCAGATGTGACTTGACCTCACTTAACAACAACAATGCAAAGTAACACAGAAATATGAGCTTGCTGAAGAAGGCTTTTTTTGTCACATCAGTATTCAGGAAGCCACGTGAAGAGTAAATGATGCTTCTGTGAGACAAAGCCCTGATCATCCAAATTAATGCCAGTAGTAGCTTTTGTCTTTTTGCCTCAGCAACCTGAGCTTTTCCTTTGCAGCATCACAAGCCCTGGTAGGGGGGCAGGAGTCAGAGTCTGGTATGATGGGAATATTTGAAAAGCCTGCTGTGAGTAGATTATGCCAATTACATTTGACAAGTCCCTCCTTCTAATTGCCAGCCTCCTACAGCCGGGGGCGTAGGGTTTCTTTATTTCATGCGGTTCTATCATTCAACAGCTCACTGGTTCAAGAGGCTCAAGCCCTCCCCTTCTACCCGTTTTCAAGAACCCCTCTCGTCCTTCCTCCTTTTGTGATTTGTCTTGGGCTGAAGAGCCATTTGTCCCAGCACCCTGAACATTTTGGGGAGTGCTGCTATTTATAGGAGCTGACTACCTCAATGGTCTGAAAAAAATGAAAAATACATGCTGCCAGGACGTTTTCCTGTGCAGAAGGAGCTTTTGTCTAACCGTGGCTTCTCCACGCTCCACAAGTTGCACAGAGGGCCACCAGTAGACCAATGAACATCTCTAAGCTTGATGTCCCATTTCCACTGAGCTTTGCTTAATTCTTCTTAGTTTTTCTTCTCCTACTGATAATAGGATTTTTCTAAGAGAATTGACCAAGCATTTTCTCAGCCATCAGTTTATGTTTACTGCATGAGCATAAAATATTTTCACCCAGAAGGCTTTTGTTAATAACCCAACAAAACCTCAAATGGAATGTGTGTGAAAACAAGGGCTGCAAGTTGTTCCTCATAGGTGGTAAAATCATGTTTGATTTGAAGCCATTGAAAAGTACTGTTAAAAAAGCTTTCCTCCATAGAACTATATGTTTTTTCTTCTCTGTTGTATGTAACTGTCTGTATTCTTAGATGGCTCTGATGTTTTCCACATTGCATTCCATTTCATGCTGTCAAAAACTGGGTAGTATCCAGGCATGGTGGCTCCTGCCTGTAATCTGAGGCAGGAGGATCAATGGAAGTTCAAGGCCAGCCTGGGCTACACAGCAAGACCTTGTCTCAAACACACACACACACACACACACACACACACACACACACACACACACACACATTGTGTGTATACCCCTCTAGCTACTTTGTGATTTGTGTGTGATCTTCCCAGACAAAAGAAGATGCAAGACCTTGTCTCAAAAACCACACACACACACACATATACACATACACAGAAAGTGTGTGTATACCCTTCTAGCTACTTTATGATTTGTGTGTGATCTTCTCAGACAAAAGAAGCTTTGAAGAATTTGAAGAATTGATACTTAGCACTTATAGCCTAGAAAGTGGATCATTTAGCAAAGTATTTAGCTACACATGACAGAAAGCCTGACTATAGTGGCTTAAACAGGTAAGAATTTGTTTTGCACATACATCAGAAAGTCCAGAGCTAGATGGCTGTGCATATTGACGATGTTTGGGCCAACATTTCTGCTGTACTCATTGGTTTTTGCCTCATGGTCACAAAATGGCTGCTGTGTTAATGGACACTTTGGTTATATAGGAGACTAGGAAGTGAATATTGAGCTTTCCTGAGCTCTGTGGGGGAGGTAAAGAAGAGGCCAAGGATTGGGAACGATTGTTCAGTCAGTCTCTACTATCTTTCATATGTACTGACAGGAGAAAGCAGAGGCAAGACAAGCATCCAAGGAATTTCACACAGGCAAGTCAGTGCAGTCAAGACCATTTAGCATCTGGTCACTTCCTTTACATTAAAAAAATCTAAAGAGATGGCACTGAAGTGTTATTAGTTGTTACCACTAAGGAGTGGGATTGGGAGTCAGAATCTCAGATTTAAATTATTTTTGTGTTGTTTTAATTTCTTCCAATAAAACTATATGCTTTTTATAACCAAAAATTATTTTCTTAAAATTGCAAATTTAGACAACCTCTAGATAACTTGAGCAAAATAAACTCAGACTGGTCATTAGCTATGCTATATTTAGCTTTCGTTAGGATAAAAAGCTGAAAGTAAAAGAAACATGACACTTTTGAAATTATTATCTTTCAAAATATATTTACAAAGGCTACCAGTGGCAGAACATCTCTTATTTGCTTATTTAATAAAATATTTTGTCAAAGTCACTTTTGGAATCAAGGTAAACATAGTCAAAACACACTGTGAGAACATATGGCTCAAATACAGCACCAGTCATTAGTTGAGGAAAAAACTCTACTTATCTTTCATCTGATTAAATATGATAATTTTAAATGAATCAACTCCAATTCTCTCATATCTGTCATAAGATAACATATGAATATATTTTAATATATAAAATATATGGAATAACAAGATAAAAAATTAACAGTTTTTCTCTTAGAGCTGATACTATGTCTCTGATGCTTCACCAGGTAGAGACTTGTGAATTAATTTCTTCCTACAGTAGTGTTTTTGAACTTGGCATTTTTCCTAGGTAAATCTGTAAAGTTGATGCCTTGACTTTTGTTACGTACTTCTACGGCTACTGTATGGCTTCAGTGTGACATCCCAAGAGTTCATGTGGTAGAATTTTGGTCCTCAGTGTGGTTATGATTAGGAGATGATGGAACCATCAAAAGGTGGAGCCTTAGTGAGAGGTGATAGGGTCATTGGGGCAAAGTTGTCAAAAGAGATTATGGTAGTTCTGTGGGACCTTGGTTAGTTCTGGAAAGTTGTTATTGTTAGGTGCTCCCAAGTCAGCTCCCTCATGGGGTTTTCCATGGCCAATTGTTTTGGGATTGTTTCCAGGAGTGGGCTGCTGTGTCCTCCCATTTTTGAAGTGCTGGGAATCAAACTCAGGGCTTCAGAGAGTGCAAAGCAGCACTCTACCCACTGAGCTAAACTCCAGCAAAGTTCTTGAAAGAGTTTGTTATAAAAGAGAAAGATACAGACCTACCCTCTCTGGTTTCTTGTCTTACCATGAAATCTCTCTCTCTTGCACACACTTCTACCATGATGCCACTGGTTATGTGACATAATGTATATGTGGGGTATCTTATTTGTATCATGTTGTTTGAATTTTTAGCCTCTAAGACTTCAAGCTAAATAAACTTTCTCTCTCAAGTTCCCACCCTGAGGTTTTTTGTTATAGCTCTAGAAAACAGATGAATACACCTCCCATAACTATATCCTAGCACATTACAGAAAATAATTGATAATTGGTATCTCAACTTCATACTTCTGCTTTTTTTTTTTTTTTTTTTCCGGTACTGGGGGTTGAACCCAGGGCCTCGCACCTGCATGCTTTGCAAGTGCTAGACAACTGAGTTGAGTCCCCAGTCCTTTTTTTTGTTTTGTTTTTTTACTTTTTGAGACAGGGTCTCGCTAAGTTACCCGGACTGCCTGTCTTGAACTTGTGATCCTCCCGATTTCGCCTCCCCAGCCGCTGGGATTATAGGCGTGTGCCACCACGCCCGCCTCATACTTCTGCTTAATAGGAAAATGAACAAGATAAACTCCTGGTACACAACCACTATTGTGCAGTTCAATAATGTGCATTTGAATATGCTAGAATGAAAATATTCCTTGTCAGAAGCCATGCTTTCATGATAATGTAAAAAATATTTTTTTGAACTGAAGATAAGTCACAACTTTCAACTCTCCTCTCCTTTTATTTTGTAGAGTAGGCCCCAGATTATCATGTGCAGTATTTTCTAAACAGAAAATAAAATTCCTTTTGATATTCAGTTCTAGTTGTACTCAGAATATTTGGTATTTTTCTAACATTTAAATATTTCATTAACCAAAGTTGTATTTATATCCACAAGGCAATTTAGAATAACATAGGGTTATTTTGGAAAAAATATAGATCCATAATCAATAGGCTGCATTCAATTAATATCTTTTTACTAGACAGGAAGAATCATTATACAGAGAAGTTTCTCTCATCCTCCCTCCTTTTTTTTTTTTTAATTCAGCTTTACCTTAATGAAGGCACAGGGTTCCATTAACAGAATTGTAGAAGTTAATTGGAGGGGAGATTTTTGTACTTTGTGGCTATATTACATAAAATTCAAGGCTTACTAATTACAGACCATTCATATAAACAGATACCATACTTAAATTCATGATCTAAGAGGTAGAAACCTAGAATTAGTCATTGAACTCTTTACTGTCAGAAGAATTTTTGAAATATGCAAACACTCATGCATACAGATTTGAACGTCTTTGTACATTCTACTTTCTTTGAACACTTAGGTGGCCAATTTCTTCTCTATATGGAGACATTCATGAAGCTACTTGTTTTATTTGTTTTATTTATTTATTTATTTTTTGAGACAGACTCTTGTTGTGTACACTTGGCTGGACTGGAATTCACTCTGTAGCCCAGGATGGCCTCAAACTTGGAATCTTGCTGCCTCAGCCTCCCAGGTGCTGGGATTATAAACCATTACCACCATTCCCGGCTTCATGAAGTTATTCATTCTGATTCTTGACCTCTAAATCAGTTTTCAAACTTCTCAGACATGATGCATTATCATCAGTAACCCCTCTAATGATTGTCGCTGTTGTTGTTGTTGGGTGCTGTCAAATTGGATCTGACTCATAGTGACCCTCATAGGGTTTTCAGTGACTGTTTTGGGATTGCTTTGGTAATGGATTGCCATGTCCTTCTCCTATTTTTGCAGTACTGGGGGTTGAACCCAGGTCCTCAGGGAGTACAGAGCAGTGCTCTACCAACTGAGCTAATCCCCAGCCCCAGAAATAGTATACAATTCTGATTAATAGAAAAGGAACAAACCTAAAATAGTTCAAAGGTAGCATATGATATCACTCATATAAAAATATTTGAAATATCAGAATGGAAGTTCTAAAAGAACAGTTAAAACATTTCTTCTAAAGTAAAATTTTCTGTCTGCAATTATAATAATCATTATAATAAAAACTATACCTGGTGCTTCTGTTTGAATCCAGCAGTCTAGTAGGTGCCTTGCTGACCCTATTTCACTGAAATCTCATAATTCTCTGAGGCAGGCAGCATCATCATCCCCACTGCAGATCTAGGTATTCTATGCCTTACAGGGGTGAAGTGATTCACTCAACTCATACACATAGAGAATGGCAATTTAAATCCGTGAGTTCATAACTATACTAAAAACAACTAAACAAAAATTTCTAATTACTCACTATTAGAGGATACAGTAAACAAACATTAATTTAAAAACTAGTAAAGAAAAGCAAAGATTCCATCCTTAATCTTTTATTTTCTATAAGAATGATCCCAGGCTGACTGTGGTGGCTCACATTTTTTAATCTAAGCATTCAGGAGTCGGAGGCAGGAGGATCACAAGTTCTAGGCCAGAGGCAGTTTGCCTAACTTGTTAGGTGCTGTTGAGTCGGTATCCGACTCATAGCAACCCTCTGTACAACAGGGGAAACACTATTGTCAGTGCTTCTCTGCTATGCCTCGGGTACTAACCAGGTACTAACCAGGCCTGACCCTGCTTAGCTTCCGAGATCTGATGGGATAGGATGCCGCAGGGCTATGGCTGCAGGCTTGCCTAACTTAGCAAGACCCTATTTCCATGTGAAAAAATATAAAATGAGTGGGGGTGCTCCTCAGTGGTGTAATACCTGCAAGGTATGTGTAAGGCCCTGGGTTCAACCTCCAAGTTCCACCAAAAGAAGAAAGAAAGAGAGAAAGAGAAAGAGAGAGAGAGAGAGAGAGAGAGAGAGAGAGAGAGAGAGAGAGGGGGGGGAACAGAAAAGAACAGAAAAGAAAAGAAAAAAGAGCTACCAGTAGGTGATCAAAGAGTAGAAGAGTATTTATAAAAGAGTAGAAGAGTATTTATAAAAATAGTTAAGAATGATAAAGAAAAGACTGCAAATGTATCTCAGTGGTAGAGCTCTTGCCTAGGTTGCACAAAGGCCCTGGGTTCAATTTCCAGCACAGCAAGACAAAACAAAACAGAACAAATAAATAAACAAAAAGAGGAAAAGGAATGATACAATTAGAATCTCATCAATCTGCAACATGATGGGAATTAAATATATGTGTCTCCCTCTCCAAAATTCATATATTGAAGCCATAACTCCTGGTGTTTCTGTATTTGGAAATGGGGCCCCTAAGGAAATAATTAAGGTTAAATGAGGTTAATGGATGGGGACCTGATCCAATAGGATTAGTGTCCTTGTAAGAAGAGGGACGAGAGAGCTCACTGGCCATGTGCGTTAACTGAACACACAGTGAGATGGCAGCCACACAAGACAGAGGATGCCTCAGAATGAAACTTAACCCTGCCAGCATCTTAAAATTGAACTTCCTATTGATGAGAAGTGTGTTGTTTTTAAGTGCTGTGGAGTCTTTGTCCAACTCACAGAGACCCTACGTACAACAGGCAAAACAGTATTGATAGTGTTTTTCTGCTATTCATAGGGTTTTCAATGGCTGATTATTTTTGGGGAGTGGGTTGCCAGGTCCTTCTCCCAAGCCTACAGCACCAGCTGTTCCCAGGTGGTCTCATTTCCAGTACTAATGAGGCCTGATCTTGCTTAGCTTCTGAGATCTGATGAGATCAGACACGACAGTGGAAGATACATATATTTCTGTTGCTTAAGCAACCCAGTCTGTGGCATTTTGTTGCAGCAATTCCAGCACACAGCCCTTAACAAGTTAATAATTTTAAGCAATGATGACTGGTACCACAAAAAGAGAGACAACTAGATATTATGTGCCTCTAATGGAAGAAAGTGATACCAATATTGAGAATTCAAACCTTGAATTAGGCAAGCATCTAGAATTTGAAAAAAATATAGGAGAGAACATGTGAGATGTTATCATGTGGATGAAATCTGCAAAACCCAGGCTCTGAGAAACTCTCAAGAGAAAAATACTTGTTTATTCAAGTACAGCAGCAGAGTACAAAAATATGTAGGAAAAAACCAAAACAAATAAACTAAATGAACCAACCAAACAAAAAACACAAATAAACCAACCAAAAAAAAAAAAATAGGGAGGAAGGGAATAAAAAAACACGGAAACAGACAGAAACAAAAAAGAAAAAGAAGACATTATAGATTAGAAGGCTTTTTAAAAAATTATTAATAAATGTTAGTGGGATGCACAGTAGTAAGGCTTTTGCCATTTCCGTTCTGCACCTATTACATCATTTTTGGTTACACTTACATCAACTCACATAATTTATGAAACACTTTCATTAATACATGGTAAATAATCATGTGTAATTGTGCGTTATATTCCCTTATTTTTTCCCATTTATTCAGGTAGTTGCATAATGTAACTTGAGATTGTCCTCTCCCCCTTTTTAACCCTCAGTATTATTTCCCCTCTCCACCCCTACTTCCACAATCTTTGTTCCACCCCCTGCTAAGCCTCTCCCACTTCTTTCTACTCTACTTACATTTTCCCTTCTTGGGGCTGGGATGTAGCTCAGTTGGTAGAGTGCTGCTCTGCAGTCTCTGAGGTCCTGGGTTTGATTCCCAGCACCGCAAATAATGGGAGAAGGACAGGGCAATCCACTCCTGAGGCAATCCCGAAACAATCAGCCATTGAAAAACTTATGAGTGTTGCTATGAGTCGACATGACTTAACATCACCAATAGACCAACATATTTTTAGGGTTTTTTTCCCCCCCTTTAAGTTAGATTTAGCTTCCTGATATGAGTGAGAACATATGGTATTTCTCTTTGTGGACCTGGGTTTGTTCATTTATGATGATACTCTCTAGTTCCACCTACTGCAAATGACATTTTTTTTATTATTTTCATTGCTGAGTAATATTCCATGAGTATATATATCACAACTTTTTAATCCATTTCTCTGTTGATGGACATATTGGTTGATTCCATACCCTTGCAATTGTGAAGAGTGCTGCGTTAAATATGGAAATACAGTTGTCCCTGTGGTATGATGACTTATCATCCTTTGGGTGTATTTCCAGGGGTAGTATAGCTGGGTCATATGGCAGTTCTATTCTTAGTTTTCTAAGGTATCTCTGTATTGATTTCCAAAGTATTTGAACTAATTTACAATCTTACCAGCAGTGTGAAAGGGTTCCTTTATCTCTGCATCCTTGCCAGCATTTGTTCTTAACTTGTTTTGTTGATCTTGGTCATTTTTACTGAGGTCAGGTGTAGTGATCCCACATGTGCTGTTTTTGCAACTTAAGATTGTTTTAGCTATATGCAGTCTTTAGTGCTTCCATATGAATTTTATGATTATTTTTCCTATTTTTTCCAAGTCTTTCATTGGGATTATAATGGGTATTTCATTAAATCTCTAAACTGATTTTGGCAATATAACCATCTTTACAATATTGATTTTCCCAATTAATGAGCAAGGGCAGTCTTTCCATCTTCTAGTGTCTTCTGCAATTTCCTTCTTTAGTGTTTTGAAATTTTCCTTGTAGAGATCTTCAGGGTCATTGGTTACATGGATACCTAAAAACTTAATTTTTGGTAGGCTATTGTAAATGGGATTGTCATCTTAATTTCCTTCTCTTCCTGTTCAATATTAGTGTAAAGGACACCTACTGATTCTTGCATGTTAATTTTGAATCCTGCTACTTTGCTGAAGGAGTTAATTAGCTCTAAGCCTTTTCTAGAGGAATTTTTGGGGCCCTTTGGTAAAGGGTCATGTCATCCACAAATAAAGATAAATTGGCCTCTTCATTGCCTGTCTGTCCCTTTGATTTCCTTTTCTTGCCTGATTGCTCTGGCTAGGAATTTGATCACAATGTTGAATAAGAGAGGAGAGCATGGACATCCTTGTCTTGTTCCTGATCTTAAGAGAGAATGGTTTCAATTTTTCCCAGTTTAATATGATATTGGCAGTAGGTTTGTCATAAATGGCCTTTATGCTGTTGAGGTATTTTTCCCCATTATGTCCATCTTCTCCAGGTTTTTATCATGAAAGGATGTTGTATTTTGTCAAGGGCCTTCTCAGCATCATAAAATGATCATGTGATTTCTGTCTGCAAGTCTCTTGATATGTTGAATTACATTTATTTACTTTCTTGTATTGAACCAGCCTTGCATTTGTAGAATGAAGCCTACTTGATCATGGTGTATGATCTTTTTTATGTGTTGCTGAATTTAGTTTGCTAGAATATTATTGAGGATTTTTGCATCTATGTTCATCAGGGAAATTGTTCTATAGTTCTCTTATTTTGAAGTGTCCTTGCCTGATCTCAGTAGCAGGGTAATACTGCCTTTGTAAGATGAGTTTAAAAGTGCCCCTTTCTTTTCTACTTTATGAAATAGTTTGAGGAGAATAGATATTAATTCTTCTTTGAAGGTTTGATAGAATTCTCCTGTGAACTTGTCAGGACCTGGGCTTTTCTTTGTTGGGAGACTTTTTATTACTGTCTCTATTTTGGTGAATGTAATAGGTCTATTTAAATTGCTATATCCTCCAGGCTTACTTTTGGTAATTCATGTGTGTTGATGAACTTTTCCATTTTTTCTGTATTTTTGTTTTTTTGGGGGAGTACACTTTCTCAAAGTATTCCCTGATGATCTTCTAGATTTCATTAGTTTCAGTGGTTATGGCCCCATTCTTTCTAATTTTTTTTTTAATTCAGACCTTTTCTTTCTTTCTTTTGGTGAGACTGGCTGGGGGGCATCTATTTTATTAATCTTTTTGATGAACTAGCTGTTCATATCATTAATTGTCTTTTTGGATTCTAATTGGGATATCTCTGCCCTGATCTGGACAATTTCTGTCTTGGGTGTTCCTTTTGAGATTGGCGTGTTGTTGGCTTCTAGTGCTTTAAGATGTGTTGTTAAGTTGTTTAATTGGGTCTTCCCTCACTTATCAATGAAGGCACTCATGGATAT
Organism: Pedetes capensis; assembly: GCA_007922755.1. Taxonomy (NCBI): domain Eukaryota; kingdom Metazoa; phylum Chordata; class Mammalia; order Rodentia; family Pedetidae; genus Pedetes; species Pedetes capensis. The sequence goes on from VMDO01001509.1 coordinate 93,843, forward strand.
AAACTTCCCTCTTGGAACTGCCTTTGGTGTATTGTATAAATTTTATTAGGATGTATTTTCTTTTTTTCCCCTCCCTTTATTGGTAAATGTTAGTGGGTACAGAGTAATACAACATTGGCTTTTTCCATTAGGCAACTATTACATCACTTTTGGCTACAGTTTTATCAATTTACAAGGTTTATGGAACCTTTTGACTAATATGTAGTAAAACTCATACGCATATTTGGGTTATGTTTCCCTATTTTTTCCATGTAGTCATGAAGGAGATATTTTCATCCTCATTTGATTGCAGAAAAATTTTTAATTTCATCTCTGATTTTTTCAATGATTCACTGACCATTCAGCAGTGTATTATTCAGTCTTCATAAATTTGTAAGATTTCTGAAATTTTTCTTGCTTCTGAGTTCTAGTTTTATTCCGTTGTGATCTGATAAGGTACAGGAGATGGTTCCTATTTTTCTGTATGTGTTGAGGCCATTTTCTGTGGAATAAAATGTGGTCTATCTTAGAAAGAGTTCCATGTGTTGCTGAGAAGTATGCATATTTCACATCTGGTGGATGGAATATTCTGTAGATGTCTGTAAGGTGCAATTAGTCTAAGATGCTATTCAAGTCTTTCATTTCTCTGTTGATTTTTTGCTTTGATGACGTTTCTCTTGGTGAAAGTAGGGTATTGAAAGCTCCCATAATTATTGTGTCTGGCCTGATCTGTTCCTTTATCTCCAATAAAGTTTGTTTTATGAAGCAAGGTGGCCCTGTATTTGGTGAGTAAATATTAAGTATCTTTATGGGTTCTTGGTTGACTGTTCCTTTTACTAATATGTAGTGTCCCTCTTTGTCTCATGTAAGTAGTTTGGAATTAAAGTCTAAATTATTTGAAATTAGTATAAAACTCCTGCTTTTTTTCCCCTATGTTGTTGGTATATTGTTTTCCAGCTTCAGCCTTTTACGGTCTTTATGGATGAGATGAGTCTCTTGAATGCCACATATCAAAAGTTCATGTTTTTTAATTGAATTGGCCAGTCTATGTCTCTTGAATGGTAAGTTAAGACCATTTACAATGAAAGTAATTATTGAGAAGTTCATACTCTTCTGCATCAATTTGGTACTTCTTCCTGTTTTTTTTTTTTTTAATTCATATTTGGCCTATTTTTTCCTTAAGTTACCCTTATGTCCATTATTCATTCTTTTGATTTTGTATTTGGGGTTGTCTTACCTCTCTGAATGTGATGTTTTGTTGAGGATCCTCAAATGCAGTGCTGGCTTGGTGCCTGTGAATTGTTTAAACAAGTCAGTATCATGGAATATCTTGAACTCACCATCTATTTTAAAAAATTGCTTCACTGGATAGTGTAATCTTCGTTGGCAGGTATTCTTTTTCAGGACTTGGGTGATGTCTGACCAAGCTTTCCTTGCCTTTAATGTTGTTGTTGAGAAATCTTCTGTTATTCTGATGGGTTTGCCTTTGTAAGTGAGTTGGCATTTCTCTTTTGTAGCTTTTAGAAGGGCTGGGATTTAGCTCAGTTGGTAGAGTGCTGTGCTGCAGTCTCTGAGGTCCCGAGTTCAATTCCTAGCACCGCAAAAATGGGAGAAGGGCCTGGCAACCCACTCCCAAGGCAATCCTGAAACATTCAGCCATTGAAAACCCTATGAGGGTTGCTATGAGTTGGATACCGACTTGATGGCACCAAACAACAACAACAGCAACAAGCTTTTAGAATACCTTCTTTGCTCTCTAGATTTAGAATTCCAATTATAATATGTCATGGGAAGTATCTGTTCTGGTCTACTCTGTTTGGGGCTCTGATTGTTTCAATTGTATAGGTATCTAGCTCTTGCCTTAGGTTTGGGAAGTTCTCATCTACTATCTCTTTTAATAAATTTCCTAATCTTCTCATTGTTTATTTTATCAAATATCTCTTGAAAATCTTGCTCATACTACTTCATCTTTCTTTATGTCTTGGCATATGAGTAAATAAGGCCCTCTACATTTTCCTCAGCTTCAATTATCGTGTTTTCAGCTTCCTCTAGCCTGGATACTGAAGATTCTACCATAATAGTGAGTTGATTATTTTTGCCTTGCATCTCATGAAATTCTGCTTGATTTTTCTTCAGGATCTCAATTTTTCTGGAGTATTTTCCTTCCAAATTAGGTACCTTTTTGTCCAGTGAATAAATTGTTTTCATGGTGGTATCTTTGAGGTCTTTAAGCATATCTGTAAGCAGCGTTCTAAATTCTCCATCAGACATCTCCAAGAATCCAATTACCGAAATTATCCCTTGAGGAGCTTTGGTCTATAGGATCTTCCCATCTAGCATGACCTTTTATGTTTTGTGTGTTTTCTCCTGAAGCTTGCCCATTTCATGATCTGGGTGCTCAGTCTTACCTCCTCTGTGTGTAAAGAGGTTCTGTCCTGATGTTCCTGTGAGTTTGGGTGATGACAAGTCACTGGTGCTTCTCTCCCCCTTCCCACCTCATGATCCCATGCCTCTGCAATAAGAACTGCTTCCTTACTTTCTCTCTGTCCCCTGTGTTCCTGGCATCCCAATCACACCACAGCCTAAACCATGTGTCTTAGGCTCACCTGGACCTGTGGTGCTGCCTCTCCACGTTGCAAGCACTCCCAGGCCCCAAACACACCTTATTCTGAACAAACATTCTTTGGCTTGGAGATCCAGCAGCAACAGCCACTCTTCTCTGTCCCCCAAGCTTGCCACCTTTCAGTTTCTCTTCCATTGGCTTGTGGTTCCAGTGGATCCAGAGGCCAGGATGGAGACAGTCTCTCCCTGATAAACACACACACACACACACACACACACACACACACACACACACAGTGCCCAGTCCAAGATCCTACAGTGGTGCTGTGTCACTGGGTCTCCTCCCAAGAGAGTCCTGCAGATGTCCACTTTTTTTTTTTTTCCTGCAGTAACTCTAGTCAGCCATGGATCCTGCCTGTGGGGTCCACCTAGCCTCCTGCTGGCTGTGTGCCCTCAGGGATGGGTCTGTTACACCTCTCTTCAGCTGTGCACCTCTTTGAAGGGCTCTGTATCCTCCAAAGCCCTTAGCTCCTGTCTTCCCTGGAACTGAGGATTATAGAGAGTTGTCTTGCTGTTTAGTCCTCTTCTCCATCATTTTAATGAACACTATTTGGTCAGTCATTCTCTTGCTGTCCCATTTTTCTTGATAATTAAAGTTGCACTCCATTCCTTTTTTGTTATGAGTAGAGAATTTCATAATTTTCCCTATTTTCTTCCCCAGTTGAAGCGTGACTGTTACCTGCCCACCATCTTAACTGGAACCCTAGACTAGAAGATCTTAAGAGACATAGGCATATCCATCATTCACAATGTGTGGATTGTTTTAAAAATCTAAATTCAAGAAAATTATAAGAAAAATCAGGAGTGTGAGATAATTAGAAATGTATAGATATTTGATATTGAATTATTGTACATTTTTATATTTGATAGGACATTGTGATGTTTTTGTCTTGAATGCATTCAAGAGATACACACCAGTTTATTTATGGAAGGACATGTACCTCAAGAGAGCATAATTATGAGAGTGTAAAAGGAACAGCATTGGCTGTGAGCTGATTATTGTTGGAGTTAAACAGTGAGTAACTAGAGTGTCATATTATACTATGCTTCTTTATATATGTTTGGAGTTTTCCATCATTAAAAGTTTTTGAAAATTCAGATCATATTATAAAGGTATTTATATATGAGTATATATGTTGTTGTTGTTGTTAGGTGCCGTCGAGTCGGTATCCAACTCATAGTGACCCTCATAGGGTTTTCAATGGCTGACTGTTTTGGGATTGCCTTGGGAGTGGATTGCCAGGTCCTTCTCCCATTTTTGCGGTGCTGGGAATTGAACTCGGGACCTCAGAGACTGCAGCGCAGCGCTCTACCAACTGAGCTAAATCCCAGCCCATGAGTATATATAGAGAGAGACAAAATTCAGCAGTTTTTCACTTAATATACATGTAAAGAATTTTTATGTTTCAAAAAAGAATATTCAAATATAATCAAAATACCTGAGAGAAGCACTTGTTAAAGTATGTCTAAACCTGTTCAATTGTTACAATACAGCAGCTCTTAGAAGAAAATATATCTTTTCTTTAATAAAATTTTTCTTTCTTAATAATCTTTTATTGATTGTTCTAAAGTCCCATTAGTTCTGCCTCATTATGAGAGGAAGCCTTTTCTTGTTATGTTTTAATGAGATTAAAAATCACTATAGCCTAAAGGGCCATGCATTCCATGTAAAGGACATTATTTCCTATGTAATATGAGAAAAATCCTCACCATCTTTCAATAATGCGTTTCTATTGATTGCATCCAAGAGGCAATAAAATGCATCAAATTACTTAAGATTTAATATACTGATTTTAGTTTGTGAGTGCTAAATCATAAGTGGAGTTCATATAGACCATAAGCAGAGACATAAATATTATTCCATCAACTCCAGTACTGCAGAAGAGTTGTCAAATATGGCGCCATCTAGTGATGCTGTATAGGAAAGATGGAGTAGTTTTCCAAAAACTTTAGCTTCTAACTCCCAAACTAAACTTATACCATTTTTAAAAACACATCTAGCAAAATTAAAATACTATCAGAGTCATCCCTATATTTTGTGGGAACCAAAGCAATCATGTAAAAAATAGAGATATAATTCTGAAAGGACAGATTTGCATAGGCTGGAGAAAATTGGAAGATGTGAGAATAGAAACGTAAGTGGAAAGTGCCTTGCAAATAGTAATTGCTCAAAAATATGTGTTTAATGAATATGAAAGATAATTCTTCCTCTAAGAAACAAGAAGGAAGAATTAAATAGGGCTCCAGGGAGTTACATTGCATTGGAATGAAAGAAAATTGAAGATTCTATGGAGAAGGATCTTAATCTTCTTAATAAATTTAAAAAGTGAGATCAGATAATGAATGCAGGTGAAATAGGAGATTAGGAATTAAAGAATGGGGAGGGGAGCTGTAACATGTAATTCATTAAGTAAAAATGGGACATTTAAGAATTACTCAAAGGGCTGATCCCTCTACATTATTTACCTTGCTTGTTAGAAGCCCTTTGAGGTAGAGGACCATCTCTTGGGTTTTTCTTCTTCGTATGGCTGGGAGTATCTAAATTAAATGTCTATAAATTAACCTTTTCAATGAGGGCAAATAAACCCAGAGCAAAGTTCCACACAGACAGGCAGCAGAAGTAAGCTAAAGAAGAAGTAATAGTACTACAGGAAACATACTTTGATTATGGTAAATAAACATTCACAAGACAGAAGTATCATCAGGGTAAGCACAAAACGTAGCTCATAGCAGGCCTTTAATAGGAATTTGCTTAATTAATGAAAATACATCCCTTTTCTCTTTCTAAACATGATGAAACTCACAAGTTTATATCAAAGTAGATGGAGGGGTCCAACAAATATGGTTCAAATAAAAAATATAGAAGAAAATAAGTAGATCCAGAAATAAGCAGAGCTGGAAATAAGTAGAACTGGATGTCAGATTAACAGATGTTCCTAGGCTAACATATAGCTCAGTGGTAGAACACTCACCTAGCATGTGTGAATCTATGGGTTCAAGTCCCAGTACCACATACACAAGGTATTCACCTGAGACATATAAGGGAAAGGAGGCAGAAACAATAAGATAAATAAGAGTCCTAGTAATTAAGCATTGCATAGTGTGAAGTCATCTCAGAAGATGGAATAAAATAAACTTGTTTTGAGGGAAATTTCATAGTATTCACCTCAAGAGCCCTGATGGAATGTCATGAAGAATATCTCTGAGCTGATGTTTTACCTTAGTTTACTCTTTGGGAAACTACTGCAAACTATGGACCTACTCCATAGAAAAAATTCTCCTCTTCACATATATTTAAAAATTATCATTCAGACTCAGTGGATTCAGAGACTTCAGAGCTCTCCAATAAACCAACCTGGAGATCAGAGGACCTGAAGCTAAGAACCACCACTCTTACAGAGAAATACAACTTACCAGTTCCCACAGCTGGTGACAAACTATCTATGTGTCCTTTTAATATCCATCTCTTACATTCCTTTAGAGCTGCATTTGTAGCAACTACCATTACTAGGTCTAATACCCTACTTCGATATCTGGCTCTAAACTTTCCAGTTTTCTCCAATATTTACGATAAATCATTTCCTTTATAATTATACCACCATCTAATTCCTTTTTTATTTCCATGTGTACTAAAATTCCATTTATTAAGAAAACCCAGGATCTGTATTTTTTTGAGCCAGCCTGCTCATCCAGGAGTTAACCTGGATAAAAATCACTTCACTGAAAAGGTTAACTTCAAAGTGTTCTATAGTAAAATGACTTTGTCTGCATGTTGTCTCCTGGATTAGAAGAAAGTGGTAGAATCCTCTTGCAAAACCTATTGGTACATGTGAGACCTCAATAACTGTGTGTGGCATTACATTGATTTCTAATGGATTAACTTGTTCTCCGAAGGATGTGGTTAGCAGTGGCCAAGACATGGACTTTCTATGGTAGCTGGACTATGTGTTGCAGAGCAAAGGAGCCCAACAGGATTGATGTAGTCCAACCTTCATTCATTTGCCTGATGGCCCTGGGGCTGGATGTGCATACCACTTCACTTCTAACAAGAATAGAAAGTGATAGAAATAGAAAGAGACTTTTTTTTTCAGCACTAGGGAACTGAATCCAGAGCCTTACATATTTTCACGTGCTCTACCACTGAGCTGCACACCCAGGTCTGATTTAATTTTTTATCTTGAGATGGGATCTCACTAAATTACACAGGCTCCCTCTGGGATTGCAGGCATGCACCACCTTGCAGGGCCCCAAGAAGCCCATTGAAAGCAGCAAAACCCTTTGACTTCTTTAGCAGAGATTTGTTGGGAATATATGTTTTAATGGATGCACACTAAAGTATGCAAAGAACAATTTTCCAGTCTGAGGTTTTCAGTTCTTCCTGATTATAATAGATATAAGAAGACACCAGTCTTAGCTCATTTTATATCCATGTACAATTGAGGAACTCTGTTATCAATGAACTCTGTTATCAATGTCCAGGAAGCTGGTACTCTGTGTTCTGGGAGCAAAGTATAACTCAGTGATCTAAATTAGATGTTAATAAGTATTTATTCACATTACTGAATTCAGGGTTTTATTTAATATATGTCTCTTTCTGGGACAGTCTTTTTCCAATACATTTTATCAGAGGTATGTGGACTTTTTTTCTTACAATAAAAAAATGACTATTTTCTAGATGTAAATATTTATTGACTGTTCACTAAGTTCCAGGCATTGTGTAGGTGGTGGTGGTGGTGGTGGTGGTGGTGTGTGTGTTTCAATGTTTCTTTGAGTTTAAAGTCTGTTCTCCTTCTCCTGGTTAGAGTGACAAGCAACATGAATAAACAAACAAATATAAAATTGTGATAAAGGAGATTAAGGTACATGCAGTGCATAGTTCCTTGGAGATTTAATAAAGAATATTGATAACAATGGGGTTTTCTTAGATAAGGGGAATAGAAGAGATTTCTTTGAGGGGAGAAGAGCTTAAGAGACTGAGAAGTATGTAGCCTTGGGAAGAGTTAGAGATGAACAAAGGAAGAATCTTGGTCAGACAATTTAGAGAAGGCCAAGAACTTGGAACGAATTAGGAAATATAAGGAGTGCATTACGGCTGCAATGGGCAAAGAGAAAAATCATAGTAGATGAGGTTTGAGGCAAGATCGGGCAGGTCCTCATACAAAGTCTTGATAAATCACACAAAATCTGTTCTTTACTTAGGAATCGCTTTAATTATTGATAGTAAAACACTCATAATCAAAAGAATAACTGATGTTTCAAAAGCATTCACTATGTTCCAGGTACTGAACAAAATGCTTTATATCCATTATCTCATGATCTTTTTACCATACCTACAAAATAGGCATTATCCTTGTTCTACATTTAAAGAAACTGAAGCTCATAACCTGGTAATTTCCCTAATGTAGCACAACAAGTAAGCGTTAAAGCTAGGACTTGAATCCTAACCCTCTGAGTTGAGTTCTTAGCCAAACCCAGAGATTCTCTCCTTCTCTTGAACTTAATTTTGAGGCATTCAAAGACAAGCAGAGTCTGCCTAAGGGATAGAGCATGGAAGAACCTGGGTTCCTTCTGATTCACTTAGTCTTACCATTGAATTTGGCAGATGCTGGGCTGGGATCCAAATGCCTAACAAAACCAGTGGTTTGTGAGGAGAGCATCAGAAGAGATGTTTTGACACAAGTCCAAAAAAGGCCAGAACAAAGATGTAAAAAGGTGTCAGACTTGCTCAAGTGAAAGGAGGAAGCTGCTGCATCTGGCTTTTATCGCTTGATGTGTTTATGTTCCCTGGGAAGAACTGGAAAACAGATGCCAGAGGGAAGTAGAAAGAGATGGGCAATGTAGAGCTTGTCTCATAGGAAGCAGATCTCTTTAATGATTATTATAATGTTTTTATACTCAGTGCTTCAAATCCAATGAAACATTGTAAATGAAACAACAAATCCATTTATAAATACTGTGATAATTTCTGGGGTTTAGCTCAGTTGGTAGAGTGCTGCTCTGTACTCTCTGAGGCTCTGGGTTTGATCCCCAGGACAGTAAAAATGGAAGAAGGATTTGGCAGCCCGCTCCCAAAAATAATCCCAAAGCAATCAGCCATGGAAAGCCCTATGAGGGTCACTAGGAGTCAGACCCTGACCCGATGGCATCTAGCAACAATGGCATTAGGATACTGGGTTTAATGACCATCTAAAGTCTGTGCTCCCTTTAAGTTGTCTCCTAGAAGTTATGGGGGCAGCTTCATTTGTGATATTGACAGAAAGGTAAGAAGACTGGATTCGGGGAAGGCTGAGTACTCAAAATATTGTAAAAATAGCTATTTTTACAATGGCTATCATATTTTTGCAGCTACTCCTGCTAGGAGGTAGAATCTATTTTCTCAATCATTAAATTTGAGATGGTCTTGTGAGTTTCTCCCCTACAAGTCCAGTAGAACAGGGTTGAACCGAGGGCCTTGCACAAACTAGGCAAGTGTTCTGTCACTGAGCTGCACCCACAACCCTTGTTTTCTATTTTTTATTTTGAGACAGGTTCTTGCTAAATTGTGTAGGCTGCCCCAGCCCTTGAACTCACGACCCTTCTGCTTTAGCCTCCCAAGTCTTTGAGGTCATGGGTGTGTGCCACAGTGCCTGGCTCCCTTGTGACTTTCTTTGACCAACTGAATGTGATCAAAGTAACATTTGTGAATTTCAAATCTAAACCTTAAGTGATCTTAAATCTTGGAATTTGGAAACTGCTATGAGATGTCTATAGCCATACCACTCTAGCAGCCATTTTCATCTGTTCTGGAAGCTAAACAGGGTTGGGCCTTGTTAGTACACAGATGAGAGATGGCCTGGGAACACCAGGTGCTGTAGGGTAGGGACAAGGACCTTGCAGCCCACTCCCCCCAAAAAAATCAACCACCAAAACCCCTATGAATAGCAGAGAAGCACTGACAACAGTGCCAGGCATGGCATAGCGTTGAGGAGTGTTTCATTTGGTTTTACATAGGGTCACTATGAGTTGGACCTGACTCTATGGCACCTAACAACAACAACAACAGTTGACAGATAGCCAATTCTTAGAAAGAAAGGCACTGTATTAACTGGAAAATGACCATCGTTGCATTTGTGAGCCTAGTCAGAACCAACAGACGTACAACCCTGCTGAGATCAGACTAAATTACTAACCCATAGAATCATGAGTTACACGAGCAGGATGGTTTCAAGCCACTATGTTTGAGGTGGTGTATTATGCATCAAAAGATAACTGATAAAGAAAGAATATCAAGCAAGAGAAGTAGATGGCAATATTATCAAAGTAAGTCACAAATTCAAGGAGGAATTTGTCTTGCTTGGAAATTGTATGAGACTTTATTAAATGCAGCAATTCAATTACCTTATCATATACCAAAAGCAGAGTTGGTGTCCCAAGTGCCTGTATTCTCAGAAAAGTTGCATGCAGAATGAGGATTGGAAGGAGACAAGGTAAAGAGAAAGCAATTGAGGATTTTGAAAGGAGAGAATGACTCACAAAATGTGGGTTAGAAAATTCCACCATTTTTCATGAACAAAGGTAACAGCAGCAAGTCAATATCAAATTTATCATTTCTTATGCTATCATTCATACCCAAAGCATCAGGTAACAGTAAGGTAATTGTGTGACCTCAGATTTGTAAGGCATAAACTCAGAAAGGGAGTAGAGTGTTCTTCCTTCCTGGACCACAGCTTGTAGAATATTCAGTATGTCCATGATGTGATTTGAGCACTGTGGGTCCATGTAATTCTTCCAGGACTTTCTCCCTCTTTACTAGGTAATAAAAATTAGAATTTGTTCAAGCAAGACTTCTGATCTCTCACTAAGTGCAGAAAGTTAATTACTTTCTTAATCTGTGGGTTCTTTTCACTTTTTCTTGGTTTCTAGATAACAAAGTCAGGTTGATAGATGTTGAGGCACTTGAAGATCTCTTCAATCTTATTTTGACCTAATTTATTTTAGCAGATGCAAAAAACATCACCACAGAGCTCATTAAAGTGAACCTTCGGTATTTCTTAGTGCTACTCCTATCAATGAGGCATGGATGCCTTAGAAAGTTCTAGGGGAAGAATATTGACCTGTTAAGACCTTAAATATGAAAAGACAAACAATAAGAAATTATATTTTATTGAAAGAATAAAATAATTGACTTACCACTCTGGAACCCAAGACAGGAGGATCACAAGTTCGAGGGCAGTAAGACCATATCTCAAAAACAAACAGATAAAACTTAAACTAGAAAAGATAAGTTGAAATCTGAATTCAATAGAATGGCATTACTATCAGGGCTCTGTGGCGACTTGGGAGGCAGAGGTAGGAGGATTGCAAGTTCAAGGCCATAGGCAGCCCACACAACTTAGTGACATCCTTTCTCAAAATAAAAAATAAAAATGGTTTGCGATGCAACTCAGTGGTAGAGCACTTGCCCAGCATGAGTGAGGCAAGTGGATTTAACCCTTAGGTACTGTGAAAATAACAACAAACCAAACAAAACAAGAATTGTATTACTAGAGTAACAAACATAACTGGTTGTAATTGAAAACTATCTTTGGAAAGTCAGAGTGCTCAAAGGAGTCAGAGTGCTCAAAGGAAAAGCACTAAGGAGCTCACCAGGGATCTAATACATACATACATATGCACACACACACACACACACACACACACACACACACACACACAATCAACCATTGAAAACCCTATGACTAGCAGAGAAACACTAACAGTACTGTTTTGCCTATTGTATGTAGGGTCTCTACGAGTCAGATACCGATTCAATGGCACCTAACAACACAACAACAACATATTTATGTGAGGCCTAGGGTTTAGCTCAGTTGGTAGAGTGCTTGCTATGTGTACTTGCTCTGAAGCCCTGGGTTCGATCCCCAGCACTGCATATACAGAAGAAGGATGTGGCAGTCACTCCTGAAAGAATTCTGAAATAATCAATACTATGAATAACAGAGAAAAACTGACAAAGTGTAAGGGATGGCACAGTATCAGGGAGTGTTTCCTTCTGTTGTATACAGGGTCAGTATGAGACGGACCAACTCGATGGCATCTAACAACAGCATCCATCTGTATGTATGTATGTATGTATGTATGTATGTATGTATGTATGTATATGTACACACAAACACATACAAATATGTCAATATGTAGTAAATGCTGGCCTAGAACTCACCATCCTCCAGCCTCAGTTTCTTCTGCCTCCGCTTCTTCCTTTTTTGTTTCAGTATTAGGAGGTTGAACCCAGGGTGCTGAACATACCTTGTAAGTGCTCTACCACTATGTTACCCACCCCTTTTATTTTATCTTGTGTCAGGGTCTTGATAAGTTATGCAGGCTTTCTCTGGCCTTGAACTTGTGATCCTCCTGCCTCCACCACCTGAGTTGCTGGGATTGTAGGTGTGAGCCACCATGCTCAGCCTTTTCTCTGCTTTTAATATAGTGCATTGTATTAGTAAATACAGAACTCAACTGATATATTTAGTAGGCCTTGTACCAATTTTCTATGAGTATTCTGCATGGTAAGAATATAAACAAGTTTTTTTTTAATAGAGAGACTTAAAAACACTGGTTCATTCAACAAGCACATTGAGTAGGACTTTTTAAAGGAGTTTCTCTTGTGCTTACAAATTTTTAATTTTTTTTTTTTAGGCAGGATCTTACTGTGTAGCTCATGCTGGCCTTCAACTTGTAGTCCTCCTTCCTTAGCCCTGAGTGCTGGGATTACAAGCATTTGACCATGCCTGGCTCAAATGTTATTTTCTACATCTAGATCTCTTTCCTCTTATATTTCTCTAGCTTTAACCCATCTGCATATGGTGGACACCGTGGCTAACTCATGAGAAATTGTAGCTCACCGTAGCTTTGAAAACCTGGAAGAATGAATTTAAAGAAAAATCCTTCTAGGATGTTACCATCTTAACAGTTGTGGTTATAGGAAAAACTACCCTTTAATTATGCCATATTACTTATGAGCTAATTTCTTTTTAACTGGCAATCTTAAAGTATGTGTAAGTTGACATACCACGGATGAACTTGTGCCTTGTCATAACTTTGGGGCTATATACATTATAATCCATTTGTACTCCGTCTTTAGCTATTAGTACTGTTAACAAGGATAGCTGAACATCCTGGAGTGTTTCCTATTGTTTCCTGAATTTTATATTCCTAATGTATAACTATGGGGGTGAGGAGGAGAATATAGCAGTGTATGCAAAGAACAAAAGCATAACCAATGATAAGATAAGTGTCATGATTCCATTATGTAAATATTTCAAGTATAGTTTGAACAGTATAATGTGAATTTAAATTTGAATCTAATGAGACTAGAAAATTAGTGAGGCCATTCTAGAGGCCATGGTGGACACAGCTTGACTGGAACACAGTTGTGTTCTTATTGTGCTAGAAGAGGTAACATCATAATTAGAGATGCTATTTTTTTATCACTTTAACATAGTGGCTCTTATATTTCAATTATTAGATCATAGTATTGTTTGTGTTAGGGAAGAAGGAGTGATGTTACATTTTCAAGTTACATATTTGACATTTGACTGGTAGGATTTTCTGGGATATAATTTCAATTTTGAGCCAGTAAGGATAAAATTGTTCCTAAATTTAATCAGAAACTATTAAAGGAGAGTTTATATGGAGTACATAATTTAAAAGTCCATTTTAAAACTTAAATTTCAGAAATTCCATAATAGCCTAATAAGTTTGTTTTAAACATATGAAATTGTCTTGAAACTGATGTTCCATGCCTCATAAGTACCATTTGCTTTTATATAATTCATGCTGTTTTCATCCTTCACACTATCAAAGTTACACAGTGGTAATTGCTTAAACCTAGAAAAAGCCTCATCAAGTTCCCACAGTGCCGACCAATAACTTCACATGCAGACCTTCACTACCCTGGAGCCCTCATCTTTCTTATATGAGAAGTTTTTTTAAGGAATTGTCAAATAAGTAGAGGTCTAGAATCTGTTGACTTTGGAGAAAGATGTCCCAGCCTGAGTATCTGTATCATGGCTTTCTAGTGATAAAACTGACCAATTGAATATGGCCTTTCTGAGCCATAGTCTCCTTTAATGGAAACTATAGAAACTTAATGGAAATTCAATGGAAAACTCAATATACAATTAATTCATTTCTTTCATGGGGTTATTGTTAGTATCAATGGAATGATGCATGACTTTGTCAAGCCTTAAGTGCCATGAACCTACAAGCTCTGTGAGAAGATTTGGAAGAGAGGGTACCAGTTGGTCAGCAAGCTTTGAATCAGTTCAAATTTATCAAGCAGGTGACTCTTCATTTTAAAGAAAACCTACAGAGAAAATTCTAAAACTTACAAAGATAAAAGTAGCTATTTAAATTTGCATGTCTTTCTGTAAATTTCCCCTGATGGATTTATTATTTGAATCTATTTATCAAAATACAGATTGAAAGAATGGTTCATCCCTCTACCTGATTTATCTTCTTGTTGTTAGGTGCTGTTGAGTTGAGTATGACTCAGCCACAATGTATACAACAGAATGAAACAGTACCTGACCCTATGCCATGCCCAGAACTATGTGAGTGCTTCTTCAATATTTATAGGGTTTTCCATAGCTGATTGTTTCAAGATTGTTTCAGGAGTGGGCTGCCACATTCTTCCTCCATTTTTGTGATGCTGGGGATTGAACCCAGGCTTCAGAGAGTGCAGATCAGTGCTCTACCAAGTGAGCTAAACCTCAGCCCACTTGATTTATATGTCTTCATAATTCTTTCCACTATTGAATACTTTCCATTAATTTGTTTATTGTTCCCCTTCCCTATGCCTCCAAGCCATATGTAACCCTACTGCATTCAATGCTTGGAAAAGTTCCTGGCACTTAGTATAGTATTAATAAATATTTATTGAATTAATAAATGAATAAAGTCACAATCTATATGTTAAATTAAACATCACTTCAAAGTATTCAAGTAGGTTTTTATTTATACCAACTGATCTGCAATTTCATTACTGTCATGACAGTCTAATTAGAAAGTTATGACTTTGTGAAACTTTATTCTGTTTACTAACCAATAATATTAGGATTTATTTAAAGAACTATGTTCCACATACTTACATAGACTTTTCAAAACATCAGAACAACACAGCCTTTTCAACAAATGGTGCTGGGAAAATTGGATAGCCATATGTAGAAAAGAAAGTAGGCCTGTCCTCTCAACCTGTACAAAAATCAACTCAAAATGGATCTGATACCTCAACATAAAACCAGGAACCTTAAAACTACTAGAAGAAAATATAGGGAACACACTTCAGCACATAGGCATAGGCAAGTACTTCCTTAATAAGACTCCAGTAGCCCAGGAAACTGCACCAAGAATTGACAAATGGGATTTCACAAAACTAAAAAGCTTTTGTACAGCAAAGGAAACCATTTATAAAGGGAGAACCCACAGAGTGGGAAAAAATCTTTGCATCCTACACATCTGACAGACGATTAATATCTAGGATATGCAAAGAACTCAAAAAGTTAAACACCAAAGTAACAAATAATCCAATAAATGAATGGGCAATGTAACTGGACAGTTCTCAAAGGAAGAAATACAAATGGCCAGTGAATACAAGAAAAAAGTGTATGGTAACCCTAGCTATCAGGGAAATGCAAATCAAAACAACACTGAGATTCCATCTCACTCCAGTAAGAACGGCCAAGATTAACAAAGCAAACAGCAACAAATGCTGGTAAGGATGCAGAGAAAAAGGAACGCTTTTACACTGTTGGTGGGACTGTAAATTAGTTCAACCACTATGGAAGGAAATCAGTATGGAATATCTTAGAAAACTAAAAATAGAACTACCATATGACCTAACTATACCATTTCTAGGAATATACCCCAAAGAAGGCAAGTCATCATATCACACGGACACCTATACTTGCATATTTAACACAGCACTCTTCACAATTGCAAGGATATGGATTCAACTTGGATGTCCATCAACAGATGATTGGATTTAAAAATGCAGTGTATAGACACAATGGAATATTACTCAATAGTAAAGAAGAATGAAATCATGTCATTTGCAGCAAAATGGATGGAACTGGAGAACATTATTTTAAGTGAAATAACCCAGATTCAAAAAGAAAAATACTTCATGTTTTTCTCATATGCAGGAGCTAGATCTTCCTTAAAGAAAAACAGTTACACATATATAAATATATAATCATACTTATCTAATACTAGAAAATACAAGTGAGACAAGTGAGAAAATACAAGTGGGACAAGTAAGAGGGAGTGGAGGATGGGGAAGGTGGGAGAGGAAGGGGGAGCAACTTAGAAAGGTAAAGAGGGAGAGGAAAAGCATCAAGTACAGGATGGAACTCTATGAAAATCCCCCTCCCAAAAAAATCATGCTATAACCCATAATTGCATACAACTGTCATTACATGTTAATCAAAAATTTTTCCTTTTTTGTTTACTTTTTTCTGTAAAAATGTTTAAGGATATGGTAGTAAAAACAATCCTGATTTGAAAATTGCATAATGAATATATGAATTAAATTATCACTCTATAGCTCATCAATATGTATAATTAACATACTAAAAAAATTGCAAAAACTCCTCTCTCCTCTCATTGGTGAGAATTTTTTCCCTCATTTTGGAGATGAGAAAACTGAAGTTCTAAATGTAAATCACTCAAAAGTCATGCAGTGTGGAATGGGAACAAGAATTTGATTTCCAACTTTAGCTGAATCCAAAGTATACATTTCATAGTGATAATTCAAAAGGAAATTAATTCAGTGTTAAAATTAAATGTGATTTAATGTTTGTCTGATAATGTGATGAAGACCTTCAGAATCAAAATCAAGTCACTTTTGTTAAACTGTAACCAAAAAGTAAATAAATAAAGTCTGGAGGGGATCTTACATATATATGTCTGATAAATGTTCACAAAAAGACCCTGCCAGAGCCACAACCTTGCACAAATGCCACTACAACCTTTCACAAAAATACTTCTGTGAGGATGTTTGCCCAGCAGCTTTTTGTTCAACTTCAGACTGGTGCTACCCTTACTATTAATTTTTGTAGCAAGGATTATTGTTTTGAAATAAATAATCCTCTTTTTATATTTAATATTTTCCCAGTGTCTCAACCTTTGAATATATTCATAGGTTTCTAATGGCATATATATTCCTATTGCAGTA
This sequence comes from Pedetes capensis, assembly GCA_007922755.1. Lineage (NCBI taxonomy): Eukaryota > Metazoa > Chordata > Mammalia > Rodentia > Pedetidae > Pedetes > Pedetes capensis. The sequence goes on from VMDO01001509.1 coordinate 110,653, forward strand.
CTCTCTTATTTCCTCTGAAATATTATTTTTCTTTGGAGAATTTTTTTTTCTTTTTGGTTGTTATTTAGGTTGACACTGTCTTTATTGCATCCTTTTTCTGGATAAATACCTTAGGAGAGATATTCAACTTTTATCTGATCGTTATTTTGTCTTGGTGTTTGAAGACATTATTACATCACATTTTGGCATTTATTGCCATTCTGAGAAGTCTGCTTTAATCCAAACATCATTGTGAATAAACTCCCCAGGTAATTCTAATGAGGCTAGTCCATGGACCCTACTGTGGGAAATTGATTTCAGAGGCAAATGGGAGACTTAGTTTCTACAGAATCTTCCTCTCAGCATTTCCAGACTTTTAAGGGGCAAGGGAGGAGCTTTTGGCTCAATCTGTGAGGAGATGTGAGGTCCCAGCTAAAGACACGAAACAAAAATAAGCCTGGGCAGTTCAGACAACTAGCTACTTAGCATTACAAACCAGTGTTGGAAGCCTAATCTTTTAATCTGTTGTAGTTTTGAGCTTCTTAATCTTAACTCTGCATCTTAATTGCCTGGAGATCATCTAAATGTAGATTCTGATGCTCAGTAGTTCTAGAGTGGAACCTGAGGTTCTGCATTTCTCACCAGCTCCCAGGTGATGCTGATGCTGCCTGTCCTCAGCCAGTCCTTTGAATGGGAAGCTATAGAAGCTGGCTGTTATGCTAAGAGATGCTTGCAGGTTAGAGATTTGGCACTCCCAATCCCATGTTTTAAATCCAGGAGAAATCATTATGGTCCTTACTCAGATACACATTCATTGATGTGTAGGGGAGAGGATCACTTCTACTAAAGACATGGATTGAATGTGTAATGTTTTATATGGGCTTTTCACAGGTTAACATAGTGTGAAAGAGCCCACAGTTGGGATCAGATATACCTAAGCTACAGCTCAGAGTCACTACTTACAAATTGTTTGACTTTGGACAAGTGGCTCAGAATCTCTACATCTCTAAAATATTAACAGTGATCTTTCCTGGTGTTTGGTGCACATTCTATGAAATATAGGGCACAGTACATGCTGCATAAATGGAAGCTATGTGAACTCTTAGCATTTTTCTGTTCAGTCCTCCTTATTCCAGTATTCCTGGATTTTCTAAATGAGTCCATGCCCTTCAGATTTTATGGACTTTAATCTTTTCCTCTTTTAACTCCCTCAAAGAGCTGTTATGGGAATTAAATTAATTAATATGCATAAAACACTTGGAGCTGTGCCTGTCTTATAATTAGTACCCAAGATGACTTAGATTTTATATTTAGCACTTACTACACTGATAATTAAATCACTTTTGAGGGATTTTTAAATGGATTTCCCCTCGTTAGACATCAAATCTTGTGAGATTGGAGACTGTGTCAGTTTTAGTGACCTCAGTGTCCCAATCCGGAATACAGTGCCTAACACACAGATGCTTCTTAGCAGATATACCTAGAGAATGAATGAACAAATGAATGAATGAATGAATACAAAAACATTCTTGCCCTCCTGAAAAGATGCACAGGAAGGAAAGCATGAGAAACACTTTCTTTGAGTGGAGAGGCAATGGGGAGGTGAGAGAGGGCGCCTTCCAAATGCCTCAGAGGATAAGGAGTTTATAAATACCAGGCAGAGGGAAGAGGTGAGCTCAGGGGAAGGAGCTTGGGAGATGACTGCCAGCAGATAATGGTTTTTGAAAAAAATTTGAGCTAACTGAATTTTCTGATCAAATGTGTCAGGAGATGCTTTGGTAAATAAAACATGAGAAATGAGAAACCTTTGAATTTCCTGCAGCAGGGGCTAATGAGGAACCCAGGGCAGGCAGTGAGAGGTTTTCCCTGAGTGTTTGTCCTGTGTGAGGACAAATCATGATTTGCCAATTCCCCTGAGAAGCTTCTGGCATGATGTGGAGAGAAGTGAGGGTTAAATTCACAATGTTAGCAGGTGGTGGGCTGCAGTCTGAAGTCATGTCCGTCTCCTCTGCTGTTTACACAGCCAGTGCGATATTGCCAAGACTGATAGGAGTGAGAGTTCCAAGGAAGGAGAAAGGAAAATGCAGAAGTATTCCATTTGAGGAGCTGATCTTGGGGAATGGCTTTCTCCATAGTGTTTTTTGTTTTATTGTAGTTATTTTTCAGTGATGATATTTTCTCTCTCCAATTTATAATGTGGCATAAATCTTCCCCTGAGGTAAAATGACCCATCAAAGCATTTCTAGACTACTTTTGACCCATCCCATAACATCAGTTCTTTTCCTAATAGACTGGGGAAACCATTTCCCATAACCTCATATACTGACTTGAGGACAGGGACTGAGAATTGATAGCAAAATGGATATTGGTTACAGAGAGAAGGAAATGAGGATACTGTTGTGTAGGCCTGCATAGTTGCAAAAAGGATTTCCTGTATCATTTATGACAGCAGCCCTCTCTGTAACTCTGGGAATGAAACTCATTGTGTCCATTCTACAGAGGAAGAGCTCGAGGTCTGGAGAGGGGATGTGCATCATCTAAGGCCATGTATATATACCTTTAAGTCATAGAACCAGGATTTAAACTTAATTCCTTTCAATCCAAGTTCAGTGCTCTGAGGCAGTGCAGACAGAAGACAGTTGTCTTGTTGGGAATTCTGCCAGAGTTATATACATGAAAGGCCTTTGTCTTTAAAAAATGTGCTGAGGGTCTCAATAGTTACTGATACTCTTTAATAGGTCTTTAGAAAAATAAAGGGTATAGGCCTAGGCATAGTGTGAGTGCCCACTCCAGGGAAAGCCCCATATCAATCTAAGCTCAGGGACAGGTGTGGTGAGCACCACCGCAAACTACACCTGCCTTTCTGTGCCTTCCTTGTCTACTGCTCTGTTAAGATACATCCAGGAGTGCATGTCTTTGTAGCCTCATTAATGAGGCTGAGATTTGGTTAAAATAGCCTCCAAAGATGGTAGTGGTTGGTGTTACTTGCCATCAAGTTGGATCCAATTCATAGTCACCCTAAGTATAGCAGGACGAAACACTACCCAACATGATGCCATGCACAAGATCTTTTTATCATGGAGCGCATTGCTGTAGCCACTGTTTCTTCTCGTTTTGAATTGTGCCACATCAGCAAAAGGAGCTTTATTCCATTCCCATCATTAAGGTAGATTCTACTTTGAGGAGTCTATTCTTCCCCAGTCATTTCTTGAATGCCTTCCAGCCTTGTTGTTGTTAGGTGCCATCGAATTGGTATCTGACTCATAGCGACCCTCATAGGGTTTTCAGTAGCTGACTGTTTCTGGATTGCCTTGGGAGTGGATTGCCAGGCCCTTCTCCCATTTTTGTGGTGCTGGGAATTGAACTCGGGACCTCAGAGACTGCAGCGCAGTGCTCTACCAACTGAGCTAAATCCCAGCCTGCCTTCCAGCCTAGGAGACTCATTTTCCAAGACTGTATTTGACTGTACTTCTCTGCTATTCATAGGGTTTTCAATGGCTGATTGTTTCAGAAGTGGGCTGCTAAGTCCTTCTCCCTAGTCTGGAAGCTCAACTGAAACTTGTCCACCATGGGTGGCCCTGCTGGTATCTGAAATACCAGTGGCATAGCTTTCAGCATCACTGCAACACACAAGCCCCCACAGCACAATCAGCTGACAGATAAGTGGTTATAGAACCAAAGATTATTAGGCATACTCAGTTAAGAAACCAGGGACCTATCTAGTATGTGCCAGATAAATAAATTTAAATAAATTTGCCTTCCTCCATTTGAAACAATTCTTCAGTTCAGTGGGTTGGAAGTACAGTGATTTCTTCTCTTGTCTTCTTTTTTGCACCAAATTTATTATAGGGCCTTGGGCAATTCAACTTACTTCTTAGGGGATGAGTTTAGGCTTCTGTTTTCTGGCTTAAAGAAATTACTTTTAATCAAAAGGGCATATAGTTTGAGAATGTCATCTATTTCCTCCTGGGATGCTGACTCACAGAGCAGATCCACCTTACTTCAAAACATGTGCTCCCCCACCTGTGCTGGACTCTAGGGCTTCTTGTAGCTTTTGCAATGTATCACCTCTGAACTATTGAGGAAACTACAAGTATAAGAGGATCATCCAAAACCACCCAGCTAATAAGTGCTGAGTAAGGAAGCTAGGCCTGCAGCCGTAGCACTGTGGCCTCCAATCCTGTCAGATCTCGGAAGTTAAACAGGGGCAGGTCTGGTTACTACTTGGATGGGAGACTGCCTGGGAACACCAGGTACTGTAGGCTTGGGAGAAGGACCCAGCAACCCACTCCCAGAAAACAATCAGCCATTGAAAACCCTATGGATAGCAGAGAAGCACTGACAGTAGTGTTTTTCCTGCTGTACATAGGGTTGCTATGAGTCAGACACTGACTTGACGGCACCTAACAACAACAAAGAAGCCAGGGCTATAGGCCTCATATACCTCTGCTTCTATCTGCTGCTGGGCCACCTTCATTGTCCAAATGTATCAGAGAAAAAGTGTGCAGTAAATATATTTACCTTTTTTTTCTCATTAAATATTATAATTTTATAGAAAAATACTGGAATTTTAGTTAGGACATGAGAGTGTGCATCCAGGTCTTATCTATTATTAACCATAAGACTTTGGACACATAACCATTCTAAGTATTCATCATTTACTCATTTGATAAAAGTGACAATATTTTTAATATTGCCTCACTTGTTAATTGCTAGAATCAAATAAGATAATGTAAGCTACTTGAACTGGCAAAGCATCATACAGAGGCGCCTTTCTTGTCTTGGTTAAGCAAGCTAAACCAGTATAGTTGGGGAAAGCAGTTTAAAAATCTGGAAGTAAAACCATGCAGCAAAGTTTCTGAAAAGATGAAAAGTAGAAACACAATGGGACGATTTGGTTAAAGATGATGATAACCACCAGGTTTCTTGCAGGGCTCTCATCTCATATGGGGGCAATTCACCAATGTCTAGTGGTAATATTGGTTGTCACAACTTGGGGTGGAGTTGCTACTGACATCTAGTGTGTAGAAGCCAAGAATGCTGCTAAACATCCTTCGGTGCATAAAGCAGCCCCACACACAATGGATTATCTGGGCAAAAATGTCAATAGTTCTTAGATTGAGAAATCTTGGTCTATTAGAAATTCCATGAGTTCAGAAATTAGTACATCTTGGCTTTCCTGTGCCTTAGCATCTTGCACTGTGGTTGGCATAGAATGGGCTCCCAGTATGTGTGTTTGTTGAATAAATTGATGAGTGAATGAACATCCACAGAAGCTAGATAACCCAAGTTAGATCAAATTAAGATTCCTAGAGGAAATCTTAGTTCCTCTAAGCACCTTCTCAGTTTATTCCTCTATCTTTCTTACTTTCTTGTCCTCTCAAAGTTTCTCCCCTTTCTTTTCTGTCCCAATGCTGGGCAAGAATGAGAATCTCCCACCAACTGTGAGAATTCCTAGGAGCAAAAAGCAATGTTTATAAGACACAAGCACTGCAAAATCTCTTCCAGTTCTCCCTTCAAACCACTCCATTTTAGCAGACAGTAATCACATCAGTAAATAAGTGGATTCACTCTTGTTCCTTTGCTGAGCATGAACAGATAAGACCAGAAGCACATATTTCCTGCAAATGTCTTGCTAGAACAGTTCAATTATGCCTTTAAGAAGACACATTTCTTGGCCATGAGATAGAAACTAGGTGTAGGTGAGAAAATGGAAAATGAAGGCACTTAGTTATGAGAGTGCAGATATTATATCTATTTGTTCATCAGTATCCCCATGCCTCTCACAGTGCCTAGCACACGGTTGGCGTCCTTAAATATTTGTTAAATGAAGGGATAGCCTAATGAAATAAGTATTCCAACTCTTCACTCAAATTTTCTCCCAATTTAAAAAAATACCTTTTCCATTCAATTTGATATGAAGGAAGTATGAATCCCTGTGGATCCCCTCTGGAGATCCAATGCCAGATAAAGATATAGGGGCTCATCATTGAGAAATGAATATCAACATAGTGACTTAAAAAGTCTTTATAATAGTAATTCATTTCAGACACAAATGTTTTTAATAACATATTTTGCCAGAAACAAAACCAAGCTTAAAATATTTGTCATATCTTTGCCAGAAAGTCTACACTGCAATAATGTTTGGCAATTAGGGAGGATTTAAGGACTCTGTAAGCAGGGCTGCAGAAGTCACATGAGGACTATCTCTAGAAACTGTTTATGCCCAATACACCATTCCCCCACAGAGCCGTATGACAAGATTATCCAGTTACATTGGCCAACCTTAAACTCCACAGTGAACTGATTGCCCTGGGCTGAGAATAAGCTTTCCAGAAACTATAATGGAATGTGTTTGGAGTTGCCACTGAACAATTTTTCATTAGTACTTTTGGCTGGAATCTGTGTTAAAAAAAATGATCATTGTGAAATATATTAATTATGCAGATCCATTAGTCTGCAAAGTAGAGAGAATAAGATGTTTCCATTTTCAACACACTCTTTTTCTTTAAACATTTAAAGACAACATCAATGACCAAAGAGCATCTTCCATACTTCATGTGCCGATTTCAGGCTTAAAATACTTACTGATTTTGTTTTCTTATACTCGTATATGACAAGACTACCAGCTGTATTTGCACATTAGCCTATAGCATGTTTTGATGACAAATTCCAGGGTAGTGCAATACTCATTAATTAATGTTTTTCAGCATCTACTTTCTTAATAGTTAATAGATTATTTAAAGCACTTAATGATCAATGTTTAAGTTCCCAATCTAGAGCCAAAGGAAGGGATACATTTTCCACCCTGTTTATTTGGGACTTAGTAACCTCTCTAAGGGCTGGGATTTAGCTCAGTGGGTAGAGCGCTGCGCTGCAGTCTCTGAGGCCCGGAGTTCAATTCCCAGCACCGCAAAAATGGGAGAAGGGCCTGGCAATCCACTCCCAATGCAATCCCGAAACACTCAGCCATTGAAAACCCTATGAGGGTCGCTATGAGTCGGATACTGACTCGACGGCACCTAACAACAACAACAACCTCTCTAAAGAAGATAGACTGTGAATGATACATTTTATTAAACTGTCTCTAAGTTTAGTTTTAAGGGATAGCCTATATTTGATGAGCACTGTGGCTGAGCACAACGTATTTTATTAAAGCGCAAGTTTTAATCTGGTGGCTCTCAGTATTTTTAGAATCCTCATAAATGCTCTTGGAAATAACAAATTGATTTAAATTTCTTTATCAGTATTGGCTTTAATACCACACTTTCTGATTTAACCACCCAATTATGACTTTTTTTTTAAGTGCAAGGAAAAGAGCAAATACAGAATCAGTCAGCCACCAAGCTTGCCTTTGACAAAAATGACTACCAATTTTGAAACGTATTTTATTGTGTGCTGCACTCTGAACTCTTTTTTAATCAACTATTTGTCTACACTAGTAGTAGCTCAAAAGTGGGGCTTATTAGTCACAACAGATCACACCAAGAAGTCAATATCGTGATAGCCATTTCAAAGCTTGACTTTTGGTGCTCCCAATTTGTGGTGGATATTTTTTGTTTGTTCATTTTCACAAATCCTTCTGGCTTTTGGTAAAATATAGCAAGCATATCCTGAGCTAGATTCTGTCTTCCAGCCACATTTTCATCACTCATAATCCTCTCTCATAATTTCTCTCTCAGGGGAGGGAAGAAAATGCGGCGTTTCCCAGATTCACCTGTGACTGGTATCCCCTGTCTCCTCCAAATGCTGCTGCTTGAGGAGGAATTCCAAACATGCTGATTCCATGTTGGTTACATTTTTTTCCTCTATCAGATTTATCTGAATTTTATTGACTCCAATGGATTTCTAATGGGGAGCTCAATTCTCAGGTGCAAAGGAAGGTGTTTGAGGACTTGGGATTTCAACTCCGTTCCGTCACGATTCTGAGTGCCCTTATCAGGGAGCTGTTCTTATTTTTTAATTACCCAGGTGGTAGAGACACCTTGCAGTTCTCTACCTGAAGTGCTGTCAAAGAATAGAAAATCATGGTGGGGGTGAATAAAAGGAAGGTGAGAATTCTATAAAGTTCTCCACAAGTAAATCAGTTTAGTTGGAATTATTTTATTTTATTTTTTGCATTCATGACAAACCAGATACATTGAGATATTGATATTTCAAAGCTGTTGAGGCATCTTTATTTTGACTTTATGTTCAAAACATTGGAACTCAAAGAGATGGATTTATTTTGGTCCATTACAATGCTACCTTAATTTAGCCACTTCTGCTTATTATCACTCCCTATGCTGGCTTACTTTCATTGCACCCACATCTTGGTAGCTGCACAAATTGAGTGGAAATAAAGCACACATTCTTCAGTTTTAAACATATAATTAGCCTGGAGTTACAGAGGTACAGTGTATGAAGAAGGTTATGTGGTGTCAGAAGAGGGAAAGATGGTAATGAAAATATGATGTATTATTGTAAGTCCCTGCAAATCATTCCAGTCTAGGAGTTTGTTGTAGGTTGTAATGACAAAGTGAAGCCCTGACAGAGGAGAGAGATGCAAAGCCTGACTCTGGAATGAACCTGTCACTGATTCTGAATCTCATCTGCATTGCTGTGTTGCCTCAAGCAAGTTACATACTTGCCCTGTCTCCATTTTCTTATCTGTAAAATGGGGAGGCACTGTTGTCTCCCTCATAGGATGCTTGTGAAGATTGAAGGAGTTAAGCAATGAAAAATGCTTAGCATAGTGCCAGGCACATAGTTGATACTTATTAAGTAGAAGTAACTATTGCATGGGCTGGGATTTAGCTCAGTGGGTAGAGTGCTGCGCTGCAGTCTCTGAGGTCCCAAGTTCAATTCCCAGCACCTCAAAAATGGGAGAAGGGCCTGGCAACCCACTCCCAAGGCAATCCCGAAACAGTCAGCCATTGAAAACCCTATCAGGGTCGCTATGAGTTGGATACCGACTCGACGGCACCTAACAACAACAACAACAACAACTATTGCATTCTGCATTTTGCTAAGAAGAAAAATGATTTCATTGTGAAAAACTTTTTTAAAATCCCTTAATTATTTTCCCCAATATGATACAGATTTTTATTCCTCAGAATAGATTGCAACAGATTTTCTAGATACGGCACTCTGGACTTTTCATAAATGATCTTTGTGCACATTTGCCCTAATTCAAACTAGAGGTCCAGTCTTTAAGACACATAAATCCTATTGTCCTTCCTATGCTGGTGGGTCTAACCATGTTTGGAGCCCTGACTCTTGTATAAGCTGGTAGCCTGGATGAAAAGAAAAATATTTTCAGGATACTTTCCCCTCAGATTTCATTAATTTATATTACTGAATAGCTTCAGATGATGATAACTCCATTTAGAGCTAACGACTTTATATACAACCTGTTACAACTGACCTTGAAATGAGAATTTTAACTGAAATATTAAAAGAGGTTGGGATGTTGAATGTGTGTGTATTGGGGAGGGGATGGGGGCTGTTCAGTGCTGATGTGTTCACTTAGCAGTAACTGGCAACAGCTCAAGGATAAAAGTTGTGTTTGTTTTTCCACAAGCTACCTGCTAAGGAACACTTGGTTCTATCTAGGGTTTATGACACCCAAGGCTGTTATTAGGAACACAGTTATTAGGACTAGTAACAAAGCAATAAAAATCTTCAGGTGGGTTTGGAGGATTTATCTATTTTTTAGGCTGAGTTGGATTAATCAAAATGCAGTCTCCTTGTCAGATTGAATAGCTTCATTTCAGCATGCTGAGAGTGTGTATGCCTCAGAATGCCCAAAAGGCAGGGGACAGGAGGGTCAGTACATTCCCAGACACACCTTACTATTTCCGTAGAGATGCCCTAAGATGGTGTCAAAAATCTGAAAACTTGCTATTCCAAAAATGAATTTATGCCTCAGAGGTCTAGGCACATATGAAATTCCCAACTTTACTTTCAAAATCATGGAAAAATTGTCAAGACTTTCTTCTTGCTTCACGTTCAGTGATAACTTTAACTTTCATTATAAATATATTCTCTAGTTCATTTCACTATGGAAAAGGCTATGAAGATTTGTTGACTGTATAACAAAAACAGAAGATTAAAGCATCAGCTTGTTTACATTAGCACAATTATTTAATCATCTTATCATCTGTGTCTAGTATAATTATATTAATAGACTTTCTGTCAGACTTCTGAATTAACAACAAAGAATTCACACCATCTTTTACTCTCTGAAATAAAATAAATAAAGCAGTTAACCAAGTAATGGATTTAGAAACAATTACTAGCAGAGGTGACCAGACAGTCAGTCTACATTAGTGTGAATTTAATAATAGCAACTTTTCTCCTGATTAGCTTCTCATACGGAAACACCAGAGTCAGGGCTGGGCATTTGACAGATGGTGGCACAAATACACAGTGCAAAGAAAGGCAGGGGAAAAGCAACAGCCACTTAGGATCCAGCTTTTCATGGAATGCCAGAGATTTACCTTAATAATCTGAATACTTTTTGTACAAAAATTCAGTTCTTTTAAAGGTGCATGTCTCTGCATCACCATTCAATTTACCTCAGTATATGACCTTATGAAATTAGCACACAATATTTGGTAGCTATTTATGGAGTTTAAGAATTCTTACTGTGATACTGATGAAGAAACTTTAATTAAAATGGTAAGTGGATTGTAGCACAATGAACAGACTTAGGACACTGAACACTCCAAAAGAAGCCTGGGGTAGAATGATATTACATTTTTATAAATCCAAACGTAAGTTTGCCTAATAGTTTCCTTATTGTATGAAAAGAAACCTGGCATATACTTCAGCTAATGTTAGCATCACACTAAATAACCCAGACTCTTTGGCTTAGATATATAAATAAAATAAAGCAAAGTAAAAAATAAAAAGATATAGTATTACTAAAGATTTCAGAAACCATATTTGGCAAGAGGAGTGTACCTATGCGCACACACACACACACACACACACACACACACACACACGCAGGCAGCTATAAATCAAGAGAGATATAAACTTACCGGAGCAAATATCACCATACACATTTACAAAAGAATTGATAATCCAACTTCCCACTCTTGAAAGAAAATAGAGGTTGTCTCATACTAAAAATAAAGCTTCTCTGTCCACAGCACCAGCCACTTGTCCCCCTTTTTATGAAGCAAAGGAGGAGAACAAGAAAATCAATGCGGAGGGAAAGTGAGATGTTATACCAATCAGGTAGCAGCTTCTGCCTTATTTGCAGAGAGATGGCAAAACGGTCATATTAGTAGACAGTGACAACCCACAGCCGAGTACAGGAACCTGATACTTCCCTCTGGTGAAATGCTCCCTGCTTTGTGGGGAGGTGGTTACTACCATGATGAGCTCCCACACTTAGCTATTTGCTCACAACTGGAAGTGCAGGACCATTTTGCACAAGCACACTGCATCATGAGCAGAAACACCATCTCCCCTTTTACTCGAGAGCCCCCTCCTCCCTCAACCAGAATGCTTAAAAACAAACTGGGAGATGAAAAAGGAGCCAGGATTTTGTGTGTGGTGAGTGCAGGGGAAGCAGTGGTTTCATAAAACCCTTATGAATAGATTTGCATAGATTAGGTAAATGTTGGTATGTTTGTTTAAAAAAATTGCCCTTGTTCTTATGGAAATGCATGGGTATTATGCATGATCCCCATTTGGGAAATTCATACACTGTCCATAAATAATCATTTAGGGTACTGGAAGACAGGCTTTTCAGGCTCTGGCAACTGTGGAACAGAGAAATTACTTTGGTGCTCATTCATCATGCCAGTGTTACTGAAAGCCTGATGCAAAATCTCAAAATTAAAAAGGTTTCAGAGGTTTAAATATGACTTGGGGCTGGAAGCGGTGGTGCACGCCTATAATCCTAGCAACTCGGGAGGTGGAGGTGGGAGGATTCCAAACTCAAGGCCAGAGGGTGTCTGTGTACCTTAGGGAGACCTTATCTCAAGATTAAAAAAAGGGGCCAGGTGTGGATCTCAGCAGTATAGCACTTGCAAAGTGTGCGTGAGATCCTGGGTTCAGCCCTCCAGTAGTGCAAATATATAAATATGGCTTGAATTCTTTTTTCCCCCTATATTAAAAGGAGTTGAGCTTGACTTATTAGAAGGCCAAAATCGAGGCACTACAATTTTGTGGGAATGTGCTTTGGAGGTATTGGCACCAAATGCATGGAGAGGCTGCCCACAAATTGCAGGCTGTCTTTACACTGATGTCCAGAAGATGCTTTCTCCTTGTGACCTATTCCACAGCACGGGGAAGGGAAATCTGCATGCCTCTACCCTCTCAGCCCCAAATGCATGCACACAGGAATAGTTTCTGGTTGACTTGGGGTCTCTTGATGTTTCATGCATCTGGTGATGGCCCAATGGGAACTCACATAGCTTCTGTGTTTTCCATAGTTGGTTATCAGTCCAGAATCTGCCCTGAGTCTTGTTTGGTTCCGCCTTTGTGCTGCCCACACAATGATACCACACAGTAACCATCACTATCATCTTTTTTTACTCTTTTTTTTTTTTTTCCTTTTTCCATGCACACAGTAACAACTCAGGGAGGGAGGGAGCGGAAGGACCAAACCAACCAAAAAATCATGATAAAGATTCAGGCAACCTAGGAACTAGTCCTGGTCCACCACTTACTGGCCATGTGACTTGGGAAGCCTCTTAAGGTCTCTGAGCTTTAGTTTTCCCGCTGTAAAATGAGTGTACTCACAGTGCTGTTGGTGAGGCGGTATGAGGAAGAAATGAAAAATAACCAAGACAGTGCTTTGAAGCACACACTACCCACATGCATATTGGGCTCAAGGATTCCAGCTTCCTTTCTCCACCTCCCCTTTTCACCTGCTTTTTCCTTAAGCATAAGCCTTCAGGGTACTTACAACTCTTGATCTGAATGTACTCCTTAGCCCCTTTGAAATTCTGATAGGAACCCCCTCCCCAACACTCCTATGGCCATTCTAACCTGTCTATTGAAAAGTTACTGCATCTTAGCTTTACCAATAATTGACTGTATACTTTCAGATAAGCTAGGATTTGAACCTAGTCAAGTGCTGCCATCCAGCTATTGGCTACTCTGTTCCAGCTGCCATGTGGTGACACTTATGCTTTTATTTATTTAGTGTATCTGCTCTGATGAATCCACATGTGGATACTTGGATCCTGCAGTAATTCCTCAGCTGTGTTGATGCATTGTCTGGCTTCATTCCATAGGGGCAGGAGGCCTCTGGTGTAGGCATAGGGTCTACCAGGCCAACAAGGTCCATACCCAGGCCCTGCTGGGTGTTGTATGGATGTTACTTAACAGCCAGGAAGAAAGGAGGTATGAGGCTCAATCTTAGGTTTGCTAGATGAGCTCTTTGATCCTGAGTGTGCCTCTGAATTTGTTCATGTTTTAGTTTTTCCAATGTGTAGATGGAAGGATTTCTACTGAGTGATTGCTAAAGGTCTTTCTGGGTCAATTTTGACTAGATAAGGTCTTAAGGCTACCAGGTAGAGTGTAATCTTCTGGTTGGGTTTGCTGATTCTGCTTCATAGGTTGTTCCAAATGAACCATTCACATTCTCTAAATCTTACCTGCTGCTACCCAAACACCATTACCTCTCATTGCTATGGATTCACTCCCAGTAGATCTTGTTCCTTCCACTCTGTCTCCTATATATCACTCTCCAGATATTATCAATAGTGAGCCCCATACGGTATAAATTACTGTAGAGTCTTCAATCCAGTCCACACATGATTCTAATCTGCATCTGACTTTTTAGCCCTCTAAAACTGTTGAAAGGGTATGGATAAGATTTGAGAATATATAGTAGATCTTATCACTTGTCTGAAAAAAATACTTCAATCATTGTTCATTAGGCTTGAAGGAAAACCCAAACTCTTTACTATGCCCACAAAGCCTTTGTGATCTAGCTCTAATCTACCTTTTTGATTTTATTTAGTTCAACCCTTTCCTTCCTCACTCTTCAGTCACACTGGCCTTCTATGTCTTTGCACTTGCTGTTCCTCCTCCCTAGAATATTCTTTTCTCAGACCTTTCCTACTGCCTTTTCCTTGGTTATTTAATCCTTCATTCTACTTTCTGCTATTGAGAGTGTCCTTTGTCTTCAACTGCCTAACCTGGAAAAATCTCTCCTGTCTTCAGTCAGGTCTCCCTTTTACATTATCCCAATTTTTTTTTTTTTTTCATTTCTGTGTGCATGCAAGTGTATGTTATGGTTCATTCATTCATTTGTTCCCTCCTTCCCCACCCCTCTGACTCTTTCTCTCTTCATGCTTCCTGATATGCTCTTGCTTATTTATTTTCTGATTTAATTATTATCTACTTTCTCTAAGAGGTAACTTCTACAAAGTCAGGAAGCATTTAAGACAACATCTCTTCAGCATTTAGGAAAATTCTTGGCACACAATAAGTACATCACAGGTATTTGATGGATAAATAAATAAATGATCCAATCAGTGACTCATCCTGAGGGCAAATGAGGCTTCAGATGGTTGTAAAGAAACCTAAGTTCATGGAAGGAGCTTGAAATACAGGACACATGAACAAGGCCAACTGATTCATTTGTATTAGTAGATACAGACTGGTTTTGCCTTTTTATTCAGGGAACATTCTGGAAGGGTTATAGATTCCAGGGTCCTATTGTGTAAGTAGAGACCATGTCAAAGATGGTGCAGCACTCCTTTTATAAACCATACCTATCATTTTTTTCTTAAATGCTGAGTTCACAAGACTCCATTCACCTATGTCCACATAGAGGGGTTGATGTTTGGATGTTTGCCCATGCATTTGTCATTAGAGAACAAATAGTCCAATCAGCTAGCCACTAAGACTGTCTTTACCTTCTAGTTGATCCAACAGTTCAGACAGTTGGTTCCACTCCTTAACCTGGAATTGGAACTGACAAAAACAATGTAATATGCCATGGTTCGATGGCTCTTGTTTGAAAAATGATATTAGTATTATTGCTACTGTCTTAAAAATAACATTTGCCCATTATTAGACTATTAAAAATAGAAGCACAGCGCTTTCTAATTTGGGTATTTATAGAGAAGTTTAAGTAGATTAAAATAAACTTTGATTCTCTGAAAACCTCATTAGCAATGCTAATTTCCAATATGGTCAGATCTTCAGTTCTGATCTGTTAAATGAGCATGACCTTCAGACAACTTCAAAAGAATTTTTTTTTCCCCCTCTAAATAGAAAAGCTTGTCTCCCCTTTGGTAGACATGCCTCCTGGTAAATGCAGCAGTTCCTTACCCTTAGAGTTTCTATTTCTAAACATCTGGCCTCTCAAAAGGAGTCCTTTTAGGCCTGCCTACTTTAGGGTTGAACAGTGGGAGGCCTAGCTTTCTAAGCATTTAACAAGCACTTCGAGGAAAATTCTAGAACCACAAGAATCTCTGTGTTGCAGTGGGGGAAGGGAAGCAATCAAAGATAAGACTGCTGTGGCCATACTAATAAATGACCAAGAGAGTTACTGAAGATTGTTACATTTTGCTCTAAGAACAATTTCAACTCTTTCAGGCTACAGTAATGAGAGCACTCGCATTCAATCCACTTATGGAACAACCTTGAAATCTTTGATGATGCCTTCCTTACTTGGAGCACAGCTGCTAGCATTGGTAAAATGCAATTTATTTGGATACAAGTAGGTATATAGAGTCAAGGCAGAACTTTCTAAGCTTCTTGTCTTTTATTTCTTTTGATGGAGAAGAAATGTTTTTCTCCAACATTGTCTCTTTTTCTTTTTAAATGCCTAATGAGATAAAATAATATCAAATTCATTTTAATATTTATTAGATCATTGTCTTTCCTCAGTGGAGTTCAAGCCTGACTAACTGAATGTAGAGGAAAAGGTTGTGAAAACAAGCAGCTAAGAAATATGGTGGGACAAGACTGAGGAAAGTTAGGGTGTTTTGGGTAGAAATGTAGCCATGCCTGGGAGGTAAAATGAGACAAAATGGTCCTTAACATAGCAAGTCAAAAATGTTCAAGCTACCTTCTCTGAAGACCACAGGTCTAAGCTCTTCAAGGGCAGGATAGTATCTTATGCAGCTGTGTATCCTCAGCCCAGAGTACCGTACCAAGCAGAGAGCAGCCACACACTGGCTTATTGTTGAATGAAGATTGGACAGAATCATGTGGGGGCAGAATATCCATGGTGAAACATACTCCTGTTTGGTTGACATCATACTCAACAGCTCCTGTTTGTCCCTTTAGAGCCACTTTCCCACCCACTCTGTATGAAGGCTGACCTGAATGGACCTCACCAAGGAGCTCCCTTTCTCTGGAGCAACCCCAGTGGGGGTTGCTGCCAGGAGAGTAGAAGGCAAGAGGAGACTGGGGTCAGGACATTTACTCCCTTGATCCCTGCTGATGGCTCCTTAAGTTGGCTATGTTCCTCTAATGAAGACCACATATACTGTGAAGTAACCTTCTCTATATAGCTCCTTCCCTTTCTTCTTCCCCTCTCTTTTCTCCTGTCTCCTTCCTTTCTTTCTCTCGCCTTCCTTCACTCCCATCCTCTCTTCTCCCACACACCTCTTTGCCTGATCTTTCAGGCCTAGGGTAGTAACAGCTCCTCTCAGTTACTATCCCCAAGGTACTGCACCTGCCCCA
Organism: Pedetes capensis; assembly: GCA_007922755.1. NCBI lineage: Eukaryota > Metazoa > Chordata > Mammalia > Rodentia > Pedetidae > Pedetes > Pedetes capensis. Next base: position 127,282 of record VMDO01001509.1, read on the forward strand.
TCCTTTCTTGTTTTACTTAAACTCTTTCCATCTCTTTTAAATTCATCTCTTTTTTAAATTCCTCTCAATCACATAGTTTCATTGTGCTAGGCATTTCCCACCTGGAACCTGAGCAATATAAACAAATGGGTTTGACTTCCAGTTCAGTCCTTTACTACTTATGTGGTCTTGTTACATACCCTTACCTATAAAATCAGTACTTGCAAATTAATGCATACAAAGTGCTAAGTGCACAGCTTGCATTACCTGTATAACAATAGTGATCACTGTGATACTCTTTTCTAGCCTCTACTTGTTTCTTGAAGATAATGCACATGCTCTTCCATTTCTGCTCTAGACAGAAGAGCTTGTCACGTTTTGAGAAAGGAAATTCTATTCCCTATTCAGAAAGATTTAATAGATTTTCTCCACTCGAATATCAAAGAGTATACAATTATCATTGAAGCATACTGCTTAAGGCAAATGCATGTTTGTTGAAAATGTTTTTGAGTATTGGCATTTCTGAGTATTCATAATACACTGGTCAATCTACTCAGCCTATAAGACATGACTGTGCTTAGTTTCTTCTTTTGGCATTTGGTGGAGGACAGTTCATAGATTCTGATATGTCCTTCCATGGGTCTTGGACCTCAGATGGTAATTCCAGATCTATTAAGTGCTGGCTAATCTTATTCTTTCATTCCTGTTATAATTAAGTGTTTCAAGCCAGTGGAAAGGTGATTGCCTTTAGACACTCCTTCATTATCTCAAACAGACTTTGACCCAGGGAAGATAGGGACGTATGTCTTATCTGTTACAGCTAAACCCTAACTGTGGGCTCATGTCCCCAACAGGGAAAAACAATTTTCAAATCTGTGAGAGGTTTATTAACCTTCTAAAGTGAAAGCATAATTGTTTATTAGCTTAAAAAATCATTTCTACAATTGTTTATGGAGTATGTACTATATGCCAGGTACATGCTAAATTATATATAAACATGTGTAAAAAAGATAAACACAGTCCCTTTCAAAAGGAATGTAGAATCTTTTTGATTTATCTGTACAACCCAGAAACCTAACAGGCTGTGATATGTAAACAGTGCTCAGTATCTGTTGAATGACTTAATAAATAATGCTGAATTACCATGATGCATTTCTTAACATAATGGTAAGCATGTGAAAGTATGTTAATGAAACTATTGCATGTACTGGGATATCGATGACACATTCAAATGACCACATCACCTGAGCTTTCAGTATTATTATAAGCATAATCTTTGGTGTTATAGATTTTGAGCTTAATGCTAGCAATTCTGTAAGATGCTCTGTGGCACATGATGGAAATGGGAAGATGATACTTGGGCAGACCAAGGAACCATGGCTCCACATCCCTTCTCTGTTTCAGGCAGCCTACTCCATTGTTGTCTGTTTTGTACCCAAAGTCTCCAATTGTAGTTACTTTTGAACAAAACTTTTTACATTTTAAATGGAAGTCTGGAGGACCACTAGTCTAATGATGTGCCAATTGAAATTAGTTGCCATAAACTTCTGATACTAATAATGAGGCTGACAGGGTTTCAGACCTGTGAAAAATAGGGTTCAGGTACAGGCTCAATATGCTAAAATTTAGAGGGTTCAAGTTCAGATTTGAGTTTAATCCAAATCCAAAGTCAAACCCAAACCCTGAACTCATTCTGGTTCAAACATTTAAAAAATTTTTTTTCTAAACATGAACCTGAATATGAACTCAGTGAAAAAATGGTTTCAGGTTCAGTTTTTACTTTCAGTTTTCTTTCTCCTATTTTTTGTATAATTAGATATTTTAAAATTGGAACAAAAATTGAAAAAAATATTTGTCTATTTACAGAGTTAAAATTTTAGACCTGAACCATAGCTGAACCCAAACCCTCTAAATTTTAACATTTGAACCTGCACTCAAACCTGAACCCAAGTTTTCATGGGTTTGAAGCTCTAGATACTCATATTCATTCCTGAATGTTAGACTAAGCACAATTTATGCATTATTTTCTTTGATTATCATTCAACCCTATGAACTAGAAACTATTGTTATTGTCATTTTACAGATTAGGAGGGTAAGGCTTAGTGGAGTACAGCAAATTGCCCAAGCCTATAACAAATTATAAATATTAGAATGAGGGTTTGAACCTGTGTATCTGATTCCAAGGTCCACATTACCAAGCCTTCCTAATGTGTGCAAGTATAGCATATACAAGGTGAGCAACAGATACTGCCTCTCTGATTGGTTTTTAGAACTTAAACTTACTAGAAATCAAAAGCAATGATGAATTTCAGTTGCATAACTTCTGGTAATTGTATCTACTATTCTATTGTAGTGGGTAAAAAGAGGTCCAATAATAAACCACTGGGTAGTAAATTGATACATTCTGCAATCTTATATAGCACACAATAGTATTCTGCACATAGTATGTAGTAAATAAGTCTTTGCCAAATGTTAAAGAAGAGAAAAATGAGTGACTTTTCTTAGACCCACATTCATAAATCTAATCATGAAATAGCAAAAGGATATCTCCTTGTTTTCCTCCTATCACTTTTATAATAGAGAGTTCTCTATCAGCAAGTGGAAGACTTAGGAGATTGGCTGTTCCTAACACACATTTCTCAAAGCCCATGTGGAACCAGAAGATGAATAGTTGTTGCTATGATTAAGGATTAGGACTTTATATCAGAAAGAATCCCTGAGGTCTGGTTTTTACAAGAATCTTGTTATACTGTAATAAGAACAAGAGAGAAGGAAAACATGGAGACCATTTTCAATAATCTTGCCCACTATACCAAGAAATAAATAGTAAATTAGATCAAGAGCTGCATGACTGTTCAGTGATAATATCCCCATGAAGGAAAGATATCATAGCCAAGTATGTATCCTGATGGGATTCACTTAGCCTTTCTTTTTTAAATAGGTAAAATTGTACATATTTATTGTGTACGTGGTGTTTTAAAGTCTCTATATACATTGTGGAATGGTTAGATCTAGCTAATTAACAAATGCATTACCTCCCATAGTTATCATTTTATGGTAAGTGCTCTTAATATCTACTCTTTATATTTTTCAAGAATACAACATGTTGTCATTAACTATAATCACATTGTTGTCCAGTAGGCCTCTTAAACTTATTCCTAATAGCAATTATGTGTCTTGTAACTAACGTCTTCCCATCCTTTTCTTCTCCTAACTCCTCACTACCCTCTGGTAATCACCATTCTGTTCGCTACTTCCAGGAGGTCAAATTCTTTAGATTCCACACATGAGTGAGATTGTGGAGTATTTGTCTTTCCGGTACCTGGCCTATTTAATTTGACATAATGTCTTCCAGGCTCATGCATGTCTCCTAGTCTTTCTAAATTTCAGTTTTTGCACCTATGAAATAGGAATGATGATGCTGAGTTATGTAAATAACACGCAGAAAAGTCCGATTGTAATTATAATGACACAAGTGAAATGCATGTTCTCTTTGCTGATACTTCAGGCAAGATAGATTTGATAGTCCAACACTTGCAAATGGCTTTCTGGTTTTTCTTTCCTTCCCAACAAATTGAGTTATAATCCCTCTGTTAAGAAGACATGCTTCCAAAAACCAGACCAAATTTCAACTCCTTATAAAATAGGTTGTTGTTAGGTGCCGTCGAGTCGGTATCCGACTCATAGCGACCCTCTGTACAACGGAAAACACTATTGTCAGTGCTTCTCTGCTGTTCATAGGGTTTTCAGTGGCAGATTGATTTTTGGGAGGGGGTTGCCAGGTCCTTCTCCCAAGCCTACAGCTTCTGGTGTTACCAGGTGGTCTCCCATCCAGATACTAACCAGGCCCGACCCTGCTTAGCTTTTGAGATCTGATGGGATCCGATGCCACAGGGCTATGGCTGCAGGCAAGGTTTTCAATGGCTGACTGTTTTGGGATTGCCTTGGGAGTGGATTGCCAGGTCCTTCTCCCATTTTTGCAGTGTTGGGAATCGAACTCGGGACCTCAGAGACTGCAGTGCAGCATTCTACCAACTGAGCTAAATCCCAGCCCATTTAGCTTAGTTGGTAGAGTGCTGCTCTGCAGTCTCTGAGGTCCCGAGTTCGATTCCCAGCACCGCACAAATGGGAGAAGGACCTGGCAATCCACTCCCAAGGCAATCCCAAAACAATCAGCCATTGAAAACCCTATAAGGGTCACTATGAGTTGGACACGACTCGATGGCACCTAACAACAACAACAACATACCGGTACCTAGCACTTAGCTGGTGCTGAATAAACATTGCACTGCATTTACATTGCATATAAAATAGGAGGTCAGTAGTAAAGAGGATAAAGTCTGTTTCTTCCCCTTATAGTTTGAAAAATGCAGAATTTATAAAATTTGAGTTTTTTCTTAGAGCTTCAGAGTCCAGTCATGATCTGCTTTATTATAATTCCATTTGAAAGCATTCTCCCCACTCTGCCCATACCCACCTGCAATCATAGAGAGGCATCTGTGTATAATGCTGTGCGGCAAGAAAGTGGAGTTGGTCAGAGGAGACCTGGGGAAATATTTTAATCTGAGGGCTTAGTATACCTTTGTAAAAAACCTGTCCCTTTTGCTGTGTTTGTCTCATGCTGGAGGTAGTTCTAGATTCCTGTGGTATAGACCAATTCATTTGGCCCTGCCCCCCCAACCCTCCAACCCTACAATTTTCTTAACCAAAAAAGTCCCTCCTGTCTGGGACATGTTTCCTGTATTTGTAATTTACATTCTCCCAAGCCCTTGGATTCAGGGCTACAAGGAGACATTCTGGAGTCCAGGCTCTCTCACAGAGCAACTGTGATACTATGAGACTGACAACCTCTGTGAAAATACTTCGAAAACAGAACTTTGCAGTACTACCTAGAGTTAGTTACGATTCATTTCTGTGCAGTCTCTCTACATAAACAGAAGATGAACCTATTTTTCTTCTGATAGTTGATTTTTATTACTGCAGTGTTGTTTAGAACAGTTCAAAATGCCATGTGCATTCACATAGAGAAAACCCCATTTTCTTCTTCAGATGTGCATCTATTTTTAAAATAGAATGTTTTACCAATGTCTTCCTTAAAATGTTAGCTCCTTGTGAAACCATCCCCAAGTCTTTAAGTGATACAAATTAAGAGAGCCAGTATAAAGAACAGGACATTCAGATATTTCCAGAATGTCACTTATCTCAACTCTCATTTCTTTGAAAGTGTGAAGACAGAAAATCTCTGTAAAGGGTTATAATGCCACTTATTCTGATGCAAGTCACAGTATAAGAGAGTCAGTCTTTGACTCTGTTTAGAAAATTTAAAATGTCTGCCCTTTCTGTTATGACACCATAGTGCTATGTGATATTGGCTGTGGGGACCAAAGCCATGTAACCATGTGGGTGTAAAACTTGGCTACTCATCACCTGGGTGACTTAAAACAACACGAATTACTAGTTCCAGACCTCTTGTGTCAGAAGCCAAAATGGTTGTTGTTGTTGTTAGGTGCCGTGGAGTTGGTATCCGACTCATAGCGCAGGGGTCTAGAAATCTGGAATTTATGAACTCTCCCAGCCTGTCTTCCCAAAAGGAATTTGTCAGGGAGCTCTGCACAGAGCATGAGACCACAAAGTGCGTTAATTTATTGTCAATGAGGCCTCCTTAGCTTGTCACACAAGGTGAGTACTGTGTCCAACAAAGGCTTTAAGTAGGTAGAAGAGTCTTACCTAAGGAGAGAGACAAGTGGATTCAGTGTCATACAGTGGAAGTGTGATCAGTGATCCCTCAGGCCCACCTTTCTTTCCTATATTTTGTTCTTGTTTGGGGCTTTCTGTTTTCATGGAGCATGCTCTCACATGGAGAAAGAGTGGGAGGAACTAATATAAATGGCTGATACAGTAGCCCCTCTTATCATGATGTTCCTTTCTATGTTTTCAGTTACTGGTGGTCAACTGTAGTACAAAAATATTAAATAGAATATTCCAGAAATAAATAATTCATAAGGTTTAAGTGGTGCATCTTTGGGAGTAGTGTGATGAAATCTTGCACTGGCCCACTAGGTCCTGTCTGGGATATGGATCATCCCTTTATGCACTGTATCCATGCTGTATATGCTAATATCCGCTAGTCACTTAGTAGCCAATCCACTTAACAGTTTGTTTTTTGCAGTATCATAATGCTTGTGTCCAGGTAACCCTTATCTTACTTAATACTTGCCCAAAGCACAAGAGTGGTGACACAAAGGAATTTCAGAGCATGAAACATGGAAGGACAGATTAAACCTGATATTATGTGGCAGTGCTGTAGGGTATATAAGAAAAATATAGTATTATAGGTTTTGGTATTAATCCACACTTTCAGGCATTCACTGGGGATCTTTGAACATACCATCCCCTCTCCATAAGAAGGGAATAATGTGTCTGTGTGCCAAGTTCTTTTCTAAGCATTTCAAAGGAATTAAATCATTTAATTCTCCTTAAGATAAAACCAAATTAAATATCAAAGTCCAAAAACAACTTAAATACTCCTTGAACCATTTCCTAGAATCATCTTGGATTCTGCTGTCTTGCCTTGGCCGTCCCTAAACTTCACCCTCTCAGTTCATCAACTCTGCTGTCCTGGGAATCACCTGTAGGCTTAAGCAAAGCTGTCTCAGGTTCCCCTTTTCTGAAAGGCATTAATGAGCAGGTGTCTCTGGTAGGCAGTTGGGGCTTGATCTCACAGGGGAAGGGGATAGTGCTCTGGAAACACAATGCACATGCTTCAGAGATGCTATACATGAGGAGCAGGAAGCTGGTGCATTTATCCTCCAACTGCCTTCCTTCATTGACTCTTGCAAGCATGAGATCCCCTGCATATTCTGCCTGTCTGCTCCCTAGTCTGAAGCCCTCAGGCAGAGACCCTTCCTTGTAGGAGGAGGGTGAAGGTCTGTGCTGGAGCAGTGAGTGAGCAGAACCAGGGGTCAACGTCTTTGCAGAAAGTGCCAACGTGTTTGTGGTACCTTGGAAAGGCTCAAGTCACAAGCAGGGATGGAAAAAAGGAGAAAACGTGCCTTTTTATTTTTTTTTTTAAATGAGGTCTCCAAGGAAAGATTATGTTAGTTCTTAGTTCTGGCTCTGCTTCTGAGTTGTTTTTTCCTTTACGTTTGTTGGTTTTGTTTTTAATGGACTTGGTGCCTTCTATAGCTGATGAAGCTTCTTTTTCCAGCTATGTGCTTTGTCCTCTGCTTACTCACTTCTGTCCACACAGAAGGCCTTCCTTCCTCTTCTCACCCAGTGTAACTCCATTTGTCTTTCAGAACACCAAGTAAAATGCCACTACATCCTTTTCAGACTGTTTCTCATCTGTATCCCTATTTCAACCTGGCTGTCTTAGTTAGCCATCTTTGTGTATGTCTCCCCCTCTTAACCCAATATTTTGAGAGTGGGAAGTGGTAAATCAGTGTCTATTGACTGGATGGATAGACTTATTCTAAATAAAGGGATTTCAAGCTTCTTGTTAGTTCTACTTGATTTAACCTCAACCCTGGGGGATGGTCATGGAAAGAATATCTTGTTCCCTTTGTATATTTTCAAAATCCTATTAGTTCATTCAGTTTCATTGATTTCTAGTGTCCTCCTTTCTGTTCTTCATATTGTGATCAATGCCATATCATAGAAAGGAGGCCTTGAATGGGTTTTATTGGTGTGGGGGCACAGGTGAGTGAACAAATCTACTACGTCACTCCACTAACATTACTAAAGAAGGACAAAGAAATAGAGACACATTATTGGCTCTACTGGGCAGGGAGCAGCAGTTTCATAAATCATCTTCCATTTTTGGAAGTAAATGCTCATATCTGGCTTTTCTGAAAAGTCACTTTCCAAGGCCCAGTGTGGTGGCACACACCTTTAATCCCAGCACTTGGGAGGCTGGGGCAGAATTGCGAGTTCAAGTCTGGCCTGGGCTACATAGGAAGACCTTGTCTCAAAAACACAAAAACAAAACAAACCAAAAAACACTTTCCCTGTTGGAGATTTGGCATTTGGCTTGTAAACACCTGTGCAAAGGGGAAATAAACTTATACTTATGCAACACTTACTTTTCCAGGTAGAATGTATGGTACTTAGCATTATTATTATTATTATTATTATTATTATTATTATTATTATTATATTTTATTATCTCAGCAATACTGCAAGTCAGAAATTAGCTCCATTTTCTAAAACAGAAAAGTGGGGGTAAACACAAATTTAGCTAATAAATCATGAGATCAAGATCTAAATCCAGGTCTCTTACATAGCAGCATACACACTTTCCATTAGCCCATATTGCCTCCAATCCAACATCCTATATCCAGTATACATTTTTATGAGCACATACATCCTCACTCAGTGTCTTAGTAAATCCTCACATAAAACCTATTAGTTGGGCATCATTAGCCACAGTTTGCAGGGGCACAGAAATCTGGGAGATCTTTTTCCTCTGTCATCTGTCCTTCCATAGTCACTGACCTGTCTCAGTTATAGTATTCATCTTAATACTTTACAATTAGGGGCTTATATTTCTATCTTCCAAACAAAAATCAAATCTCATTGAAGGCAAGGATTCTATTATTGGGAGAAGGAGGGGGTACATCTTCAGTGTAGGAGTGAATGAAAGAAAGCATAGAATGAATGAACAAACTCACCCTATGCCCTAAAATAAAATGTAAAAATAAGTCATTGCCTTGGAAAGTCCATAATTTCTTTAAAAAACTAACCTTTGGCAAAGCAGGATTATGGCACACTTAATGTCTTGAGTACAATGATCCCTCTAGAATGTATTTTGTTCACCTGGAGCCTCTTCTGTCTTCACCTTCTTCACACTCACCAGTGGATATGAAGGATTTGGATTTTCAGCAGCCTGACTCCTATCTTCTCTAGTCAAGAAGCAGGAAGTGATCAGCCAAAGGATATGTCACAAATCCTAATGGTCATATGCCTTACTGAGATTAGAGATCTGTGGTCCTTACTCAGAGTCTAATTACTCTCACTCTGCAGATAATCCTAATAAGACTGGTTTTTGTAAGTTGATAGAATGTTCAAAGAATCCAAGTAAAATGAAGCAGACTGTCAGAAGCAGACACAATTAGAGCCCCTGCTGGGAATAGGTGAGAGCATAAAAACAATAAAAAGCACAAAAACCAGGATAGGAAAGCCCAGCGTTTTCAGGATATTTTATGCCAGGGCAAAGAAACCCTGCATTGCTCTGCAGGCTCTGAGGATGTCATTGCATTGTGGCAAAGAACAGTACTATTAAAAACTGTTAAAATGTTTTCTGCATGAACAACATACTTCTAAAGAATAATTTCCATTTAAAATGATTATAGTGTTTTTGTTAAAAAAAATAACAACAACTAAAATTTTGGTCTTTAAATGGGCAGAACTTTAGCCATTGAGAAAGAATTGCTCCCTAGAGTTTCACAAGATTGCTAAAGTGTTCCAGCCCACAGAAGCTGCCAGCCCTGGCAATGTGCAGTGTGTGCAGCAGTGCTAAGAATAATTGGGTATTTCACAGTTAAATTCCACTTGAGATCTGAGGCCGTTAGATATATCTTAGAGACCTAGTTAGCTTTGGTAATTTGAAGTTCTTTCCATTGTTACCCATCTGCATTCACTACAGAGAAGAAGGCTTCATTGGTTTATGATTTGCAAACTAGTGAGTGATACACTCCTGTCAGTCTAGTGAGTAATGCAGTTGTTGATCTTATTCACAACTCCTCTTATTGTCTTTGTTCTCATTTGTTGTTTATTGCATTAACAGTGTTGTAGTCACCTACCTGAAATAAAAATGATATAAAGGAGAAAGAAAAAACAATCCCAGTCGTAACCTGCCACATCAATTCTTTGCACTTTTTAATTGCCTTCCAGTTCTTGTTCATATGTATGGTGTATTGAAGTCAAAACATATGACCTATTATTCCTTTTCCTGGGTCCACACTCATTCAATATGACTTTGCAGCTTTTCTTATGCAAGTAGAGTTGATCTCTCCTTTCCTTTCCTCAAGTCACCTCATACCTTTCTCTGGCTAGTAAAATGTGGCAAAATGAGGCTATGTCTATTCTGATCCTGTATCTTAAGCTGCCTGGAAGTTTCCACTCCTTTTCTGGAACTTTCCTAAGCCATCATGTGAATACTAACCTGCTGGTTAGTGAAAAGACACATGGTCTAGTCACTTTCATTGTGCCAGCCAACATCCAGCTGACACTGGACAGCCACTAAATATGCAATATGCCAATGAGGCGATTCCAGACCAGGCAGCATCTGGCTCTCTCAACAGCTGATCATAGACACATAGCAAGTTCAGATAATCATCGCACCCACTTGTTCACCCATGGGCCAGTAAAGTATAATGAATACCATTGTTTTAAGCATGGAATTTCATGCCTTGTCAACCCACCAATGTTGTTCTGATTAGGTGCCATTGAATCGGATACAACTCATAGCAACCCTAAGTACAGCAGAATGGAACACTACCCAACACTGTGCCATGCAAACCATCTTTTTATGTTTGGGCCCATTGGTGCAGCCACTTTGTTTCTTCTCATTTTGAGTCATGCCACCTTAGGAAAAGGAGGTCCCAGGGGCTTTATTCCATTCCTGTTAGTAAGATTAACTCGACTCTGAGGAGGTGACTGTTCTCTAGTCATTTTGTGCATACCTTCCAGCCTGGGGGACTCATTTTCTGACACTATATTTGATAATGCTTCTCTGTTATTCATAGGGTTTCCAATGGCTGATTGTTTTTGAGAGTGGGCTCCTGGCTCTTTCTCCCTGGTCTGTCTTGGTCTGGAAGGCCAAATAAAACCTATCTACCATGGATGGCCCTACTGGTTTCTGAAATTCTGGTAGCATAGCTTTCGGTATCATAGTAACACACAAGCGCCCACAGCAGGACAAGCTGGCAGACACGAATAGTTGATACAATATGCATGCATATAGTTGACCTAGTTATAATTGTGTTGTAAATCACACTTTTCATAACTGTTTAATATGTAATTCAGTTGATAAATGATAATTTATTTAAATGTTGTCCAAATTGTTATATATTTAAATGTCTGTAGTTAAAGAGAGGCTATGGTGCAATACCCTGAGAATGTTATCATGGTTTTTTTTGGGGTTTTTTTTGGGAGGTACTAGAGGTTGAACCCAGTGTGAATGCTTGCACACTTTGCAAACACTATACCACTGAGCTGCACCTCCAGCCCATTTTTCTGTTACTTTTTATTTTGAGACAGAATCTCAATAAGTTATGCAAATTGCCTGTGGTCTCAAACTTGATGATCCTCCTGCCTTTGCTTCCTGAGTCACTGGGATTATAGACGTAAGCCACCATGCTTGGCTATATTATCACTCTTCTATCAAAGGTTTAAAATCTAAGAATTTCTGATGATGAATTCCACGATTTTGGCCAATGTATCCTCAGAATATCTCAGTTTCTTCACCTAGGAAGTAGGAATAATGATACTTTGAGGTTTTTTTGAATATTCAAGATCATGTATAATGACCCAATATCAGAATGCAGTATAGTTGGTTAACAAATGGAAGACATAATTTAAGTGTCACAAATAATAGCAATTCATTTAGTTCTCAAGTATGGATTTTTTGGTTAAAGGCAAAAAATAATTGCTGCTGGATTGTATTCTAAGAGTATGTCGTGTAGTATATGTTGTTGTTGTTGTTGTTAGGTGCCGTCGAGTCGGTATCCGACTCATAGCGACCCTCTGTACAGCAGGGGAAACACTATTGTCAGTGCTTCTCTGCTGTTCATAGGGTTTTCAATGGCAGATTAATTTTTGGGAGGGGGTTGCCAGGTCCTTCTCCCAAGCCTACAGCTTCTGGTGTTCCCAGGCGGTATCCCATCCAGGTACTAACCAGGCCCGACCCTGCTTAGCTTCCAAGATCTGACGGGATCGGATGCCACAGGGCTACAGCTGCAGGCTTATGTAGTATATAGGTGCCATCAATTACTTTTAGAATAAGGTTAAATTTAAATACACAGACTATAGTAGACTGAAAAAGAAAACAGGACCTAGAGGTGATTATGGATTTACTAAGCTTTCATTTCTCAAGAGGAGGGACCCTGAAAGAATCATTGTTCTACAAGAGCAGAATTGTGCTGGACCTTGGAAATCAGAACTCATCAAATTTGGTGGTTACCAAACACAAGTGCATGGTAAGAACTCAGAGTGCTGTCAAAGAATGGACTGGTGAGTTTATTTAAAATACAGATTCTAAAGCCATATATCCAGGGGTTTGGAGTCAGGTGGAGTTGGGCCCAAGAATCTGCATGTTCACAGATTCCCCCAGGAGACTGATCAGGATCAATCAGAATCGGCTGTTTGGAGGAACTGCCGCCTTGTCTGCTTTTAGGTGAGAGACCAAGATCAAAAAATGGTTAAATTAGAGGTTTACATTTCCTTAGGATGTCAATCAATGGCTAAGCTGGGATAAGAACCCAGTCTTTTGGCTTGGCTTGCAAGTCGGAGAGTTATCCTGAGTTCATCAAAGGGCAGGAATCTGCTAAGACCCTTTTTCTAAGGACTTCCCTGGCTTCCCAAGACTAGCATCCACCTTATCCTAGTCAATACCCATGTTATATACTGGGGCAATGATTAATGTGAACACATTTTTATTCTTTACTTAGAACATGTCCTCTGAACTGTAACCAAAGTAACTGATTTTCGGATGAGTTGAAATATACCAAAAAATGGTTTATCTCATCAATATACAGCCCAATGTTAGCTTTCAAAAAGAAAGCAATAAAAAAAGTCGAGATAACAGATTCCTTTAAATTTCATTGTCTCTTTGGGGCTTTGTCATACATTTTCCTTTTTGAATTTGACACTTGATGTGATTTATTCTTTCTAACAAATAGCATGAGACTTTTTTCGTCTTTCATGTTCAAAGTATGGGAGCACACTTGTCTGCCATGTGAGTTCCTCAAGAAATGCAGCTATAGAGATGGATATGCCCAAGAAGCATATTTATTTTGGTAGAACTAGAAGGCTTGATACAGTTTTAGAGTTATAAAAATTTTATTTTAACCAGGCACAGTGGCATATGCCTGTAATCCCAGGACATTGGGAGGCTGAGGCCAGAGGCAGCATGTATAATTTAGTGAGACCCTAACTCAAAATAAAAAAATAAAAAATAAAAGAGAGGCTAGGGTACAGCCAGTGATAGAGTATATGCAAGGACCTGGGTTCAGCCCCCCAGTAACTGAAAACAACTTTTTAAAAATTAATTTTGAAGCTGAGTTCAAGCCCAAAGCATCTGGATTTATTTATTAAGACAAAAAGAACAATTCCAACCTAAGAAAACAGTGTATACAGCCTTGAACTACATATGGCTTAGCAATGAAAGTAATGTCTGAAGTAATGATTTAAACTCTGATAGTTGAGAAGAATTTGAAAGCTTCCTCAATTATAACCAGTGACCTTCAAAAATGACTCAGCTTTTGTAAGCCTTAACATCTTCACCAATGTAATAGGGAAAATTATAGAAAGTTTCATTGAACCCTTACTGTATGCTAAAATTTTTTAAGGCATCTATTTCCATAATTTCACTTAGTACTTAGAATAAGTCCATGATGTATATTATTTTTATCTCCATTTTACAGATGTGGATACCGATATTCACAGAGATTAAGTACATTGCCCAAAGTCACACAAGTAATAAGAGATAAACCCTGAATTTGAAACTTAGCATGCTGATCTCAGAGCCTAAAGATTAAATAAAATATTCTCTGACCAGTTGGAAATGTGCTTGGCATACAGTGAGAGCTCAAAAATGGCACCTTTGATGCTGTTATTGGCAGAGGATTCCCTTGAGGCACATACCTTTCTGCAAAGTCCTCTGCTGGGACTGGAAGCTCCCTTCTTATCATTGTTTACCTTTAGTGATTCCTGGCACTTAGACCTATAATAACAAATTAACCTAAACCAGCTTATCTCCTTTCATTATCCTTTAAATAAAGTCTATTGCTATCTGGGGGGCTAGGATTTAGCTCAGTTGGTAGAGCCACTCTGCAGTCTCTGTGGTCTGGGATTTGATTCCTAAAACCACAAAAATGGGAGAAAGACGTGGCAATCTGCTCCTGAGGCAATCCTGAAACAACCAGCCATTGAAAATCCTGTGAGGGTCACTATGAGTCAGACATGACTCAGTGGCATGTAACAACATTGCTATTGGGAGGATACAGAAAAATATACAAAATAAAGTTTACTGAATTCCACCATTCAGGTAACTACTCTGTTTGGTGAAGACTTTATCCCTTGCAGTCTTTTCTCTATGCAAATGAATATTTGCCTATTTTTCCAAAAATGTAGATGATGTATAAATAAGATTTAATCCTGCCTTTTACCCCTGTTAATGATTCACGAACAATTTCCCTATCACATGTACTATTCTGTGCAAACAAGATTTCTCTGCTGGCATAATATTTCATTTTATAGATAAATCGGAGAGGGGTAGGAAGACCATCTTTTCTCTTTCTTGCTCTATAATCAAAATCAATCCACCATTGAAAACTCTGTGAACAGCAGAGAAGCACTGACAATAGTGTTTTCGCCTGTTGTATGTAAGGTTGGTGTGTGTCGGATACTGACTCGACGGCACCTAACAACAACAACAACAACTATGACAAGGTTAGAATAATAATTAATTGTTATTGAGCCCATATTCTGCTAAATGCATTCTCACTTAATGGTTCAATGATTCTCTAAGGTAGAGATTGTCCACATTTTGCAAAAGAAGAAATGGAAGCTGGAGTTTGTTATACAACTGGTCAAAGTAACAAGTCCGTAGGCAGGGGAGCCAAGATTTCAGGCAGATTTGCCTGCCTTCACATTATTTTTCATAGGCAGTTAGACTTAAATGGATATTTTTCAAAAGAAGACATTTAAATTACCAACAGGTATGTAAAAAAAAAAAAAGCTAAATATCACTAATTATCAGGGAAATGCAAATGAAAACTACAATAAGATATCATCTTATCCCAGTAACAATGGCTATTATCAAAAAGACTAAAGGTAACAGGTATTGGTGAGGCTGTGGAGAAAAGATAACCCTTGCACACTGTTGGTGGGCATGTAAATTAGTATAGCCATTATAGATGACAATGTGGAATTTCCTCAAATAATTAAAACTGATACTATCATATGATCCAACAATCCCACTCCTAGATATATATCTAAAGGAAATGAAATCAATATGTCAAAGAGACTTCTGCATTGCTATGTTAATTGCAGTACTATTCACAATAGATAACATTGCAGTACTATTCACAATAGATAACAAATAAAAACAAAAATGAAAACAAAACGACCAAAAAACACCAACCTAAGTGTCTATCAATTGATGAATGGATAAAGAAAATGTGATATTTATACACAATGGAATACCATCCAGCTATTAAAAAAGAGTGGAATTCTGTCATTTTAACTTAATGCATATATTTCTAATGTTTTAATGTTTCAGTTAAAAACAAATAATAAACATAGTGTTTGTGCTCTTGCTTTTAATCCTAGTGACTCAAGAGGCTTCAGCAAGAGGATCTCAAGTTTGAGGCCAGAGGCAACCTGCACAATTCAGGAAGACCTTGTGTCAAAATAAAAGATAGAAAGGGTATTAGGGATGTAGTTCAGTGATAGAGCACTTGCCTAGCATATAGGAAGCCTTATGTTGAACCCCCTGCTACTAGGGAAAACAAACAAACAAACAAAAAAGAAACCAGAAAAATAATGTTTCTCTATGTGACCCCTGCTAACTCTTTTGTTTTTGGAGTTATATGTGACACTTTTTTGTTTTTCTAAATATCTTTTTTATTCTAAAAGAATAGTTTCAGATTTGCAGAAAAGTCTTACGAATATTACAGAGATTGTTTACCTTGCACCTAGTGTCCCTTATTGGTAATATTACTATGGTATATTTGTCATGGGCTGGGATTTAGCTCAGTTGGTAGAGTGCTGTGCTGCAGTCTCTGAGGTCCCCAGATCAATTCCCAGCACTGCAAAAATGGGAGAAGGGCTTGGCAATCCACTCCCAAGGCAATCCTGAAACACTCAGCCATTGAAAACCCTATGAGGGTCACTATGAGTTGGATACCGACTTGATGGCACCCAACAACAACAACAACAACATATTTGTCATGACTAATGAACTGATATTGATATGCTATTACTATCCAAAGTTTGTCTCTTATTCTAATTTCCTTAATTTTTAACTTGATATCCTCTTTCTGTGCCAGAATCATGTTCATGATTCCACATTGCATTTATTTCTTATGTCTCCTTGGGCTACTTTAGACTGTGACAATTTTTCACATTTTTCTTACTTTAGATGACCTTGACATTTTAAAGAGAACTGGTTAAGTATTTTACAAAATGTTCCTCAATTTGGATTTTTCCAATGTTTTTCTCATGGATCATCATGGATTACAAGTGATAATTTAAAAATAAAAAAAACGAAATGAAACTTCCTCAATGCTTACCACCCAGAATTAATAATTGTTAATGTTTTTATATTTACCTTTGATTTTTTATTTTTTAGTACTCAGTGGGAGCTGAACACAGGGCCTTATACTTACTTGGCAATTGCTCTACCACTGAGATACAACCCCAAACCCCTTAAAAAAATTTTTTTTTATCTTGAGTCAGGGTCTCACTAAGTTACACAGGCTGCCTCTGGCCTTGAACTTGTGATCTTCCTGCCTCTGCCTCCTGAGTCACTGGGATTACAGGTGTGCGCCACCATGCCAAACTGCTTATGAGTTTTTAAAATTAAGAAAAAGAGGCAACTTAGATCTCCTTTATGTGCATCTCATTTTATTCCCTTTTCTCCCAAATTCATGAATTTATATTCTCATCTATGTATTTACATACATTTGATAATATTTGTCAATGTTGTTGTTGTTAGGTGCTGTCAAGTTGTCTCCGACTCATTGTGGCCCTCATAGGGTTTTCAATGACTGATTGTTTCGGGATTGCCTCAGGAGTGGATTGCCACATCCTTCTCCCGTATTTGTCAGTAGTATACAATAATATTTTGAATTTTTGCATAGATATTATAATGAACAATCATCCTCCAACTTTCTGTCTTTAGACATTAGGTTTTTGAGGTCTATATTGATATATACAAATCTATTTCATTCATTATAATTCCGGTATGTTATTTCATTTAATGAATGTGCCATATTTATCTACTTGTTCAATGGTGGACATTTAAATTGTTTTCAATTTTTATTATTACAACAATATACGGTGAACATCTTTGCACTTATTCTTATTTGAGATGATTGAATTTCTCTACATTATATATTCAGTAGTGGAACTCCTGGGTCTTAAAATTTGGCCACATTCATCTGTTTTTCTAGGTATAACCAAATCCATCTCCTTAATACGCTCTTGCCCCAGCACTGTGTGGTGCCATTATACCTTACCTTGTTACTTTTATACTTTCAATGGTTTGCCAATCTGATGGATAAAAATGTGTTGATTTAATTTACAGTTGTATTGAGAAATAATTGATGTGTAATAAAGTATGTATGTATGTATGTATGTATGTATGTATGTATGTATTTTTACAGTACTTGTGGTTTGAACCCAGGCCCTCATGCATGTAAGACAAATACTGTACCCCAGAGCTGAATCTGTGATCCCCATTTTTATTTTTTATTTTGAATCAGAGTCTCACTAAGTTGAAACCAGTACCATAATCAGGGTACTGAATATTTTCGTCACCTCCAAAAGTTTCCTCATGTCTCTTTGCACCTCATCTCTCTCCTCAACCCTCATTCAATGTACCATAGACATTGGTCATCTTGTTCTCCCAAACAAGTTTGTTTTCTTATATCTGCATGATGGAACAATTAAAAAGGAAAAGCAATTGTATCAGTAAAATTTCCACTTCTTAAAAAAGGAGGAAAAGGTTACAATAACAGACAGTAATTAAGGATGATAGGGCAAGACTTTATATCTTTCCCTCAACTTCTGACCCCAGGTTTTCTAAGCAGAATTCTAAGGTGATCCTCAATTTCTATAAACCCCGCTTCCCTGTGCATACACCTGCACAATCTCTTTACTTTGAGTTTGAATGGAACCTGTGAAAATGATGGTGCAGCATTCCAGTGATTAGGCAAAAGTGAAGCGTTTTGCAAATATAATTAAGGTCTTTTAATCAGTTGACTGTAAATTAATCAGAAGGGAGGTTGACCTAGATGTTGTTGTTAGTGTGACCTAATCTTGTGAGCTCTTTAAAAGAGGTTCTAAAGATCAGAGGTACAAGCCACAAAGATTTGAAAAAGCAGAAAGTCTCTGAAGATCTGGAAACACGAAACTGCCACGTGTAAGAGTACCACATGGAAAAGAATGGCAAGGGCCTATTGAACTTAGGGCCTCAGTCCTGTGGCTATCAGGAACTGAATTCTACTAATAACCAGAACCCTTGGGAGGGGACCCAAAGCCTCATATGAGATTGCAACCTCAACTTCAGCACACCCGATAATTCATGTCTCATGGGAACTGTGAGAAAATAAATATGTTTTGTTTAAGTCCGGATTTTGTAATTTATCATACAGCAGTAGAAAATGAATATAGAAGGGGACAATTGATTTATTTTCTTTCACCATAGATTAGTTTGCATTGGGATTTTTCCATTAAATGGAATCATAGATATTATTTGATTGGGTTGTTTTAGCATAAAAATTTTGGGGATTTATCTGAGTTATGTAATACTTAGATTATCTGTCTTGAAAGGATGAATATACTATATTTTTAAAACATTTGCCATTTGCCTGTGACTGGACATTTGGTTTCTACTCTTTTGCTATTATAAATAAAACCATAAGTCTTTGTACAGGCATATGTTTTTATTTCTCTTATTTTAATTTTAATTTTCTTGATTACTAGTGGGCTTAATTGTGTTTTCATGTTTTATGGCCTGCTTGGGTGCATTAAATTTCCTCTTACTATTTTATGCCATTTTTTCTACTGAGTTATTCATGTCTTTTCTTGCTGATTTATAGGACTTATTTATATATTATGAATAACACCTCTTTGTCTTTTTTTATGTATGTTCAGTGTTTTTTTTAGTAGACTATTAAGGTACCTTTTATCATATAAAATTTAAATTTTAAGAAAGACTAATTTGTTAATCATTTAAAAAACAATGCTCTTATTACTTATTTTAAGAAACTCACAAACATGAAGTTATAAAAACAATTTACTAATTTTTTAAACCATAGTTTCAGAATTTTGTTTTCTAAATTTACATCTTTAGTCCATTTAGAGTTTGTTTTTGTATGAATAGAGGTAGGACTGTAATTTTTTTTTCTAGGAAGCCTGTTTTCTTAATTTTGTGTATGCTCTTTTCTCCAACCGATTTTTAGTGTCAGATATAGGAATTCCAGTATGCTTGTAGATCTACTTTTCATTTTTCTATTCTGACTCACTTGTAAATTGATTACTGCCAATCCAATACCATCCTATTTTAATTAAAATTTCATTGCCTTAAGCCTCATACATTTCATGACATTTTCTCCTCCTTTGTCTTTTCTTTCAGAATTATGTTGGCCTTCCTGGGTTTTATTCCTTCACATAAAAGTGAAAATAAATTTATCAGAATACCTGAAAAATGTTGGTACATTTTTTATTAGAAGTGCATTGACTTTATAGATTAATTAGGGAAAAATCACATCTTTACAATATTGAGTTTTCTCACCTCAGAGTCTATTATATCTTGGCATTTTTCTTGCCTTCTTTTTGATTCTTTACTAATATTTTATAATTTTTTCTTCATGAAGATCTTGCATTTCCTGTTAGATTTATTCTTCTATAGATATGTTCTTAAATTTTATGCAAACCATCATAGCTATTTCTCTCTGAAAGTTATAATGTGAAGAAATTGGAATCTCACCAAATGAAGTACTTTCAACAAAGAAATAAATGTATTCTAGTACTGCTTAGGAGCTGATGTCTAAAAATTATATATTTTTTTCTGTTCTGTGTTAAAGAAGTGCTCATTGTGATCCCATACTTGACAGCCTCAAATGCGTTTCATTGAAAATCACCTTCTATAGTCCACATTCAAGACCTGGAAATTCTACAACTTTCCTGACCTACTTGGCTAGGGCCAGCTGCTGTTCAACTCCAGATCATATTGATTGGGGAATGAAGGGGACCAAAGTTGGTAGATCTTACAATTTTCTAAGAAAAACTGACAGTCTAAATTTTTATATGAAATTTCATGACTTAAATATTGGAAAAAAATTTAAACACATATTTGACATTACATGAGCCAAAAATAATTAGGACTAAAATACGATATGACATGAAGATTGTCTGTTTTCACTCTATGTCACCAGCCTCCTTCAGCTTAGCTTCTCTTTTTTAGACCACATTCTTGGAACCCATTAAGGTAGGTAGGGTAGTCCCATCATGTATGGGACATATTTTCTAGCTTTAAAGTGTCTGATATCACAGAGTGTGAGCTCTGAGGGACATTAACCTTTGTCAAGTCAGACTTCAGTTTTGATAGTTACACCAATTTGAGGCTGAGGCAGAGAAGCAACCAGCCTAAGTTCACACAGTGGCCTGGAAACAAAGCCATGACTAGCTCAGGTGGCCTGGGTCCATATCCAGGATGGTTATCATGAGTTATACTGTCTCAGTATTTGGCAGAGCCTTCAAGGAACAAGCTGTGACTATTCCTAGAAGGCCTCAAACAAATAATCTTGTGGACAAGTGAGATAGTATTGACCTACTGCTCCTTTTGAGGATACATGTGGGAAAACTCCAGACAAAGTGGAGAGAATATACATCTATGTAAATGTTAACCTTAAGAGAAAGCTAAAAATGCACACATACTATTATGGCTTTATTAAACTAAATACTCCATTAATTCTTTGGGGCTCATGGACCTAGAATACGAGTGTTGTCAGCTGACTTTCCAGATTAGTGAATAGAAAGATTGAATGCAGCAGTAACATTTGTGCATTATGCATTTTTAACATATTCTGTGTCTGGGTAGTAAATTGGCTGCACATAAATACACTCATATAAATAGAATGAAATACAACATTATGCCAACCTTATTACAAGTAGTTGTGTGAACTGAAATGCAGTATTTAGTGATTTAACAGAAATGACTGTCAGTTAACTTAAAGTCCATCAACCCAACCATTTGGCTTTAGATCACTTAAAAGATCAGAGAGCTGAATGAGTAGATGTGTCTTCTTTGAAACTTTCTGTTACTTTTTGAAAGTTTTCCTGGATGGCTTCCTGAATCAGGCAACATTAAAAGGATTTAAAGCCACAAAGCTGCATTTTACACTGGCCATCACATGATTGACTAAAAGAACCCTCAGAGATGGAATTTTCCATTTAATAGAACTGCAAAGTGATTCAAAAAAAGCTGCAGTAAAATGTCATTGACACTTTTAATTCCTTATAGGCATTGCCTAGGTATAAAGGTTATTATTACAATTGTTATTTGTTGACTAGAAAGATTCTCAAAAGAGGATGGGAGTGGAGGTTGGGGAGGAGGTGAAGGAGAAGGGGAAGAGAAATAATGTAGAAGGGTAAAAGGGGAAAGGAAAATCTCAAAATATATGATGCAACTGTATGAATACATGGGAAAGAAGAGGAGAAAGGAAAAAATCAATGAGACAATAATGCATGATTGCATATGATTTTTATTGCATATTAAAATTCCTCTTTTTTCTTCTTTCCATCTCTTCTTTAGTTTAAACAGTTATTTGAAATATGTAAGTTGATGGATGTGTAAGCAACAGTGATTGAATAGTTACATAATGGATAGAACAAAAGACTTATTACTCTACACCCAACCAAAATTTATTGATACAAAAAGAAAGATTCTTAAAGAATATAAACTTAATTATTACTATTCATAACTTACAACACTGGTTGGAAAGCTATGGCCTGTGGACCAAATTAGGCCCACTAGCTGTTTATTTGAGTAAATTCTTATTGGACACAGCCATGTTCACTTATTACATACTATCTATGGCTGTTCTTGTGCTACAATGGCTGAACTGTATAGTTGTGATAAGAACTCTGTATGACCCACAAAATGTAAGACATTTTGTCTTAGTTATTATTATTATTATTATTATTATTATTATTATTATTATTATTTGCTACAGTAGCACTGGGAAATTTATAAGGAAAAAAAGTTTATTTGATGCACCCTTCAGGAGGCAGCATCTGGTGAGGGCCTCCTACTGTGTCAAGACATAACAGAAAAGCTCATAGGCAAGTGGGTACATGTGAAAGACACTAAAGGCAGGGGTAGCTAGACTTTTTAACAACCCACTCATATGGTAATTAATCCAGTCTTGCAGGAACTACATTAATTCATTCCTCTAGCAACTTAGTCACCTCTTAAAGACCCTATCACCTCTTACTACTATTACATTGGCAACCAAATTGCACTGTGAATTTCACAGAGTACAAACCATTCTGAAACCATAGCATTTTTACTGTTGTTGTTATTAGATGCTGTTGAGTCAGGACCATATGTACAATAGAACAAAACTCCCCGATTCTGTGCCAAGCACACAAGCTTTTTTATCTTTAAGCCCATTGTGGCTGCCATTTGTCAATCGATTTACTTGAGAGTCTTCCTTTTTTATTGTTGACCTGCCACTCTCCCAAACATGGTGTCCTTCTCCAGGGATTTGGTCCCTCCTAACAACATGTCCAAAATATGAAACACACCGTCTAGCCATCTTTGCTTCCAACGAGCACTCTTGTTGCACTTCTTATAGGGTGGATCTGTTGGTTCTTTTGGCAGTCCATGGTATATTCAATATTCTTCTCCAGCACCATAATTGAAAAGCATCAATTCTTCTCATCTCCCTTATTCACTGTCCAGGTTTCACAAACATATGATGCAATTGAAAATATCATCACTTGAGTCAGGTGCACCTTCATTTTCAATGAGACATCTTTACTTTTCAACACTTTGAAGAGGTCTTTTGCAACAGCTTTCCCAATGAAATGCACCTTTTGATTTCTTGACTACTGCTTCCATGGGTGTTATAGAACCAAGTAAAGCAACATCTTGGACAACCTCAATCTTTTCACCATTTATCGTGACAATGCTTACTGAACCAGTCGCAAGGATTTTTGTTTTCTTGATGTTGAGGTACAAACATACTGAAGGCTATGTTCTTTTGATTAATCAGCAAATGCTTCACTTTCAGCAAGGTAAGTTGTTTCATCTGCATAATGCAGGTTGTTAATGAATCTTCCTCCAGCCCTAATACCACATTCTTCTTCATAAAGTCCAGCTTCTTGGATTATTTGCTCAGCGTAGAGATTGAATATTGTTTTTAGGTGCTATTAAGTTGGGTAGGGGGGCTGGGATTTAGGTCAGTTGGTAGAGTGCTGCGCTGCAGTCTCTGAGGTCCTGAGTTCAATTCACAGCACCACAAAAATGGAAGAAGGACCTGGCAATCCACTCCCAAGGCAATCCCGAAACAGTCAGCCATTGAAAACCCTATGAGGGTCGCTATGAGTCGGATACCAACTCAAGGGCACCTAACAACAAATAACAAGTTGGGCAGGACTCATAGAGACCTCATAGAGTTTTCAATGGCTGATTATTTTGGGAGTGCATCCAGAGTGGATTGTCAAGTCCTTCTCCCATTTTTTCAGTACTCAGGATTGAACCAAGGCCCCCAGAGAGCACAGAGCAGCACTTTACCAACTGAGCCCTAGAGATTAAATAGGTACTGTGAAAGGATACATACAGCCTTGACGCACATCTTTCCTCAATTTAAACCAAGTAGTGTTTTCTTGTTTTGTTCGAATGACTGCCTCTTGGTCCATGTATAGATTCTTCAAGACTATAGTGTTCTGGTACTCCCATTCTTCACAATGTTGTCCATAATATGTTGTGATCCACAGAGTCAAATGCCTTTGCATAATCATTAAAACTTAGATAGACATCATTATTGCAGCATTGTTGACATTTCATTGTCACTGTTGTCATGCTGAAGAAAATGTTTGGCTCATTTGTTTTGCAAAGTCTCTTTTTGTTTCTTCATATTCAGTAGAGTAGTCTTGGAACCTGGACTAAGTATACACATTCACAGTCCATTAAAATTCCAAAGAGTAAGTATCCCATTAGGTTGGTCTGCATTTAGCCACTATCCATCTGATGTCAGCAATGATACCTCTGGTTCCACACCCTCTTCTGAATATCTGGCTTAACATTCTGGCAATTCCTTGTTAAAATACTGCTCCAGTTACTTTTGAATGATTGTTAGCAAGATTTTACTTCCATGTTATAGTAATGATATCGTTCAAGAATTTCTGCATTTGATTGAATCCCTTCTCTTGGGAACAGGCACAAATATGGATCTCTTTGAGTCAGTTGGCCAGGGAGCTGTTTTCCAATGTCTTGGCATAAACAAGTGAGCACTTCCAGTGCTGCATTTGTTGAAACATCTCAATTGGTCTTCCTTCAATTCCTGGAGCCTTGTGTTTTGCCAATGCCTTCAAGGCAGCTTCAACTTTTTCCTTCAATACCATTGGTTCCTGTTCATATGCAGTCTCTTTAAATGGTTGGTCATCCACCAATTCTTTTCGATATAATGACTCTGTGTATTCCTTCTATCTTCTTTAGATGTACCCTGTGTTGTTTAATATTTTTCTTATAGAATCCTTCACTATTGTCAGTTGAGACTTGAATTTTTTCTTCAATTCTTTAAGCTTGAGAAAAACAGAGCATGCTCTTCCCTTTTGGTTTCCTATCTCCAGCTCTTTGCACATGTCATTATAATATTTGATTTTGTCTTTTCAAGCTATCCTTTGAAATTTTCTGTTTAGTTCTCTACCTTCATCATGTTTTCCTTTTACTTTAGCTCCTTGGCATTCAAGGGCAAGTTTCAGAGTGTCTTTTGACATATAATTTGGTCTTTTCTTTTTAATCTTTTTAATAACCCTTCGTTTTCCTCATGAGTGATGTCTTTGATGTCATGCCACAACTTGTCTGGTCTTTGATCGTTAGTGTCTAACACATCAAATCTTTTCTTGAGGTGGTCACTGAACTCAGGTGGGATATACTCAAGGTTATACCTTGGCTCTTGTACATTTGTTCTGATTTTCTTCAGTTTCAGTTTGAATTTACATATGAACAATTGATGGTCTGATCCAAAATCAGCACCTGGTCTTGTTTTGACTTCTGATACTGAAGTTTTCCATCATCTCTTTCCACAGTGTAGTCAGTTTTGTTCCTGCATGTTCCATTTGGTGAATTCAATGGGTATTGTTGTATACTCACTGTTTATGTTGGTGAAAATATGTATTTGCAATGGAAAAGTCATTAGTTTGACAAAATTCTATCATGCGATTTCTAGCATTGTTTGTATCATGAAGGCCATATTTTACAACTACTGAGCCTTCTTTGTTTCCCACTTTTGCATTCCAGTCACCAGTAATTATCAGTGCATCCTGATTGCATGTTCAGTCAATTTCAGACTTAAGAAGCTGGTAAAAATCTTCCTTCTCTTCACTTGTGGCCTTATTTGTAGGTACATAAATTCGAACAATAGTCATATTAACTGCATATTAACTGCACTCCCTTGTAGATGTGTGGATATTATTCTATCATTGAGAGCATTGTACTTCAGGAAAGATCTTCAGATGTCTTTTTTTGATGATGGATGCAACCCCAGGTCTCTTTAAGTTGTCATTCCTGTCATAATAGACTATATGATGATCTGATTGACAATGGCCAACACTACTTCATTTTACCTCAATGCTGCCTAGAATGCCAATGTTTATGCACTCCATTTCACTTTTGATGATTTCTAATTTTCCTAGATTCATACTATGTACATTCCACATTCCAATTATTAATGGATATTTACACTTGTTTCTTCTCCTTTTGACTCATGCCACATTGGTAATGAAGGTCCCTAAGGCTTTATTCCCATTATGGGGCTAATTCAGTTGATAGAATGTTGCTTGGTTTGTTTTTAGGCCCTAGATTCAATCCCCAGCATTTCAAAAAATAGGAGAAGGACCTGGCAACCCACTACTGAAACAATCAGCCATTGAAAATCCTGTGAATAGCAGAGAAGCACTGATATAGTGCGAGGCATGGAATAGTGCCAGAGAATGTTTCCTTCTGCTCTGCATTGGGGTCATTATGAGTTGAGCCTGATTTGACAACACCTAACAATAACTACATCGAGGAGGCAATTTTTTCCCAGTCATCTTTTGAGTGCCTTCTAACTTGGGGGGCTCATTTCCTGGCACTGTATATGATAGTGGGCTGCTGGGTCCTTCTGCCTAGTTTGCCTTAGTCTGGAAGGTCAAATGAAACTTGTCCACCATGGGTGACTTTGTATCCCATCAACATGCAAGTCCCCACAGTATGGCAAACTGACAGACAAGGTGGGAAATGTATTTCTTACTAATCCTTAGTAGAAAAAATGTTTGTTCCAATATATATGTCACATGTCTTTCTTTCTTTCTTTTTTAAATCAACCCTTAGCAATGTTTAAAGCATTCTTAGTTCCCTGGGACAGGATTTAGTTTTAGAACCACAGTTTGGCAGTCTCTGGTCTGGACTTAAATACTCCTACCATGTCAAATTTCAAGCTACCAATATACCCGTGTTACATGCAGTATCGGAAAAGATGTATGGGACCAAGTAATTATGTAGTATTGTCACCATACAGGTATAATGCACACAAATAACCTCAAAGGCATGGATAATATAAAGTAGTAGAAAAATTAGTAGTGAGTTTTAGGTATTTGTGGTTTAAATAAAGATTATCAAATTGTAATTTTATATAACTATTTTTAATAGTGAACATGATTAATAAGTGAACTTCAAAATCCTTTAGAATTCAGCAGTGGACTCTTGTGAATAAGCAAAAGCTTACTACTGCAGTATATCATTGAGTTTAAGAAATTTTGCATTGTTTAGTAATAAAAGTAAAGACTTATTTATTTATTTATTTATTTATTTATTTATTTATTTAGTGGTACGGGGGGTTGAACCCAGGGCCTTGTGCTTGCATGCTTTGCAAGTGCTGGACCACTGAGATGTACCCCCAGCCCTTTTTTTTTTTTACTTTTTGAGACAGGGCCTTGCTAAATTACACAGACTACTCTTCTGGTCTCAGACTTGCAATCCTCCTGCCTCTACCTCCAGAGCTGCTGGGATTACAGGCATGAGCCACTGAGCCCGGCAAGTAAAGACTGTTTTATCGTAAGTTAGAATATGTTAAGTCTCAAACTGTACATAGATACTTGAGGAGAATACTTGAGCATAAACATATTACCTAATTAACTTTAATGCATGTACAAATGATATTGATAATAATTATGATGTATTTATGCTGAAAAAGATGGTGTGTAGTCAGTTGTCAATGAGACTCATATGTTCTCTACCCCTAAATTAATTTTCTTTTAGCTTCAAGAAAAAGTCAGTAGCAAGTGGATTTTATCTTGATTGATTCAAAATATTTGGTAGATAAATTTTCCAACCTTTCATCAGTGTAGGTTGGTTCTAAAAGTTTTTGTGATCAATTTGAATTTTCACAATATTTCTGAATTATAGTAATGATGAGGCAGGAATAGGTTTATTGCAGCATTGTTGACATTTCATTGTCACTGTTATCATGCTGAAGAAAACATTTGGCTCATTTGTTTTGCAAAGTCTCTTTTTGTTTCTTCATATTCAGTAGAGTAGTCGTGGAACCTGGACTGAGTATACACATTCACAGTCCATTAAAATTCCAAGAGTAAGTATCCCATTAGGTTGGTCTGTATTTGTTTGTGGGCTTTTAAAAAGATATTTGATGTTTTATGTTTTTAAGAAAAAAGAAACAAACAAAAAAACCAATTGCTGTCAACTATGTTTTAAATAGAAGGATGTGGCAACCCACTCCTAAGGCAATCCTGAAACAGCCATTGAAAACCCTATGAGGGTCGCTATGAGTTGGGCTCGACTTGACAGCACCTAACAACAACAACATGTTTTAAATAGTTAGCTATCTACTCAGCAGAAAGCTATTATTAAACTACTGCAAGTCTCTTTTGCTTATCTTCCCACATAAGAATCATTATTTTTCACAATACTAACTTCAAAACAGAGGTTGTAGTCAAGACATCCAAGTCACTGCCTAAAAAATAAACAACTAGAGGTTTTTGTTTTTATTTCAGATATATACGAAATCTATATCCTTTTGCTGTTTCTTATTCTTAATTCCTGGGCTGGGATTTAGCTCAGTTGGTAGAGTGCTGCACTGCAGTCTCTGAGGTCTCGAGTTCAATTCCCAGCACTGCAAAAATGGAAAACGGGCCTGGCAATCCACTCCCAAAGCAATCCTGAAAACAGTCGCCATTGAAAACCCTATGAGGGTTGCTATGAGTTGAATACCGACTTGCAGCATCTAACAACAAAAATTCTTAATTTCAGTTGTTACTAAGAAAGCCTCCCTTGTTTGATGATACTACAGATCCTAGGTTTTAAAAGATCATTTCCTTTGTTAACATACAACTCCCTTATTATTATTTTTTTTTAGAGCAGCAGAGCCTATAGCATCTGGGCAGCAAGAAAAACACAGTTGATGGGGAATCTTTCTTTCCAGGCCTTCTTCCCCAACCAGCAATTGCTATCAGCCACTGCTGCCAGCAATTTACAGGTAAAAACAAATAATAAGAAAATAGCTCATGGTTATTTGAATGGAATAAGCCCAAAATGTCCTTAGTGTTTCTATTTAAAGTTCTAGCATAGCATAACTGTTCTCTATTGAAGTGGTATCTAAGGTTCTATTTGTTCCAAGGGTCTTTTCATGATTTTTGTCCTTGTCATCAGTGTTAATGAAGGAAAATACTATAGCTTTAGCCTAACTAGCAAAAACTTAATAATCTTTATTATCTTGTTTTAAGTGTGAATCAAGTCATTATATAACACATTCTCAATTATTTACTCTTTTAAATTAATACCTAGCTCAATTATTTACTCACTTAAATTAATATCAAACAAACCCATCCTTTTTTTTTTTTTTTTTTTCCCAGTACTGGGGGACTGAACCCAGGGCCTTATGCATACTTTGCAAGTGTTCTACCACTGAGCTGTACCTCAGTCCCATTTTTTATTTTTTATCTTGAGACAGGGTCTTGCTAAGTTACGTGAACTGTTGCTGACCTTGAACATATGATACTCCTGCCCCTGCCTCACAAGTCACTGGGATTATAGGCATATGCCACCATGGCTGGCCCCAAACCCATACTTTGACCTCATTGGCTCTCTGAGCTTTTTGCAAATTGTGACAAAAAGACAAGAAACTATTATTGTTCAAGTCATTTCTAGTGAAAACATGGTGAATCATAGAATATGATAGAAAGTTGTTAGGTGCTTCAAGTTAGGTCTGACTCATAGTGACTCTATATGCAATAGACAAAACACTACCTGACACTGTGCCATACCTGGCACTATGTCAGTGCTTCTCTGCTATTTATAGGGTTTTCAATGGCTGGTTGTTTGAGGAGTGGGCTGCAGGGTCTGTCTCCCAAACCTATACCACCCATGTGGTCTCCCATCTAAGTACTAACCAGGTCTGAGACTGCTTGGCTTCCAAAATCTGACAAGGTGGGTTGCCAGGGTAGTACAGCTATAGACACAAAAGAAAGTAATATATGTCAATTAAAGAGAAATCGAAGACACATTGTACCTTGCTCAAAGTTTGCTTTGTGATGGGAAAACGATTATTTATTGAGGAAGGTTATTTTATGGTTTCCAACACATGAGTAAGTGAATGCCATCATTATCTAACTATGAGGAGAATAAAGTATAACGCTACACTAATTTTCAGTTTTTCCAATGGCTGTGCTTTAGATGAGATAAGGTAATTACATGAACATTTGGAACTCTATAGGAACTAATAAATATATAATCCACCTGTGAAAAAGAAGCATATAGCAAGCTTGGATTTTGAGGACTGCTTTTCAGATCTCTTACTAAGGGATTCCAGCATGACTATACCAGAGTTATAAAGGGGCTGGGATTTAGCTCAGTTGGTAGAGCTCTGTGCTGCAGTCTCTGAGGTCCCGAGTTCAATTCCCAGCACCACAAAAATGGGAGAAGGACCTGGCAATCCACTCCCAAGGCAATCCCGAAACAGTCAGCCATTGAAAACCCTATGAGGGTTGCTATGAGTTGGATACCGACTCGACGGCACCTAACAACAACAACATATCAGAGTTATATATGCAAAACATAAATCTGATCCCATTCTGTTTTTGCGCGACATGCTTTAGGGACATTGGCCATCTTTAGGTTAAAGTTCACAGTGCTTATAGGATTGGTGGTATCAGCTTTCTGACTAAATCTCTACATTTATCTTCTATTACTGCCCACCCCAAATCTTTTACTTCCACTATATTTAATACTGGTGATTCCCTAAGAAGTGTACTATTCCATGATGCTCAGTCTTTGCATTGTAGTCTCCCCTTCTTAGAACATAATTCATCTCTGTACCTCAACCATAAAATCTACCCTTACAAAGGTGCCTTTAAAAATAATCCAGTACATACCTTCTTTATTTATGTTTCATTATGCTTGTTTATTGATCCTTAGATTTTGTAACTTACTCTAAGTTCCTCTAGGTCAGTACCTACTTCTTTGTATCTGTATCCCCAGAGCTCAGTACAAGACATATATTTGATAAAATGCATGGAATAAATGGATGAATGCTCTAAGCTTGGGTTTATCAGGCTGGTTTAGCTAGATTCTCACTTCAACAAAGTTAGCTTTTAAGAATAATAAAGAGAAATTACCAGTATAAAACTCTCTATCGGGCTTCACACCCTCATCTTCAACTGTCTACTTATTGTTTTCTCTTGAATGTTCCAGAGACACCACAGTCTCAACATATGCAAGACTGAAGACATTATTCTTAGTCTTTTGCTGCCCATCTGATGCTTTTCTAGTGGTTATATAAGTTTTCCAAAATAGGAAAGTTGGAATCATCTGCACTCCATATCTAACTCATTATGAAGTTTAATTGGCTTTCCTCCTAAATCTCTCTCCAATCACTCTACTCCTCTCTACCTCTCCTGTCAATGTTCCAGCCTGATCTAGCAATCCATTCTTGCCTAGACTATTGCAGTAGCCTCCTAATTCACTGTTTATACTCATTCCACTCCCTTACCTATCCCCACTTTAGTCAATATTGCATTTCAGAATATACACCCAATAGCATAATCACTTGTCTTAAAACTCTTCAATAGCTACCTATTCCCAGAGGCTCAGGAGGCAGAGGCAGGAGGATCACAAGTTTGAGATGAGAGGCAGTCTGCATTACTTAGGGAGAGCCTGTCCCAAAAAGCAAAAAAAATGGGCTGGGGGTGCAGCTCAGTGGTACAGCATTTGCAAAGCAGGCAAACATGAGGCCCTGAGTTCAACCCCTAGTACCACAAACAAACAAACAAACAAACAAAAAACTCTTCAATAGGCCTTTGAGATCCTGCATGCTTTTTCCTTACTTTGTGGTGCCACTGCAGCCTTATCTAATTCTAATCCCACATTTTCTCATCAGCTTTACAGATCTTGAAATGCCCATGTTCACTCTGTCTCCAGAGTCTTTGCACATGGTATTCTTATAAGATGTTCTGCTCTCTTCTAGTCCCTGGATTTACTTGTCCTTTAGATCATAGCTCCAAAATAATTTCTTATGGAAGGTTTCCCTGACTTCTTATGCTTGGTCATGTTATGCACTTTCTGTAATTACTAGTTTGTGTATATATATATATATATATATATATATATATATATATGTCTTTAGTGTGATCACTTGACTATGTTCAGACTTCCCATTACATAAAACTATTAGCAGCATAAAGTCTGAGCTTATGTGTGATTTATCTACCATAGTCTCTCTCATTGCCTAGCATGGGGCTACACATGCCATATGTGCTCAGTAAACATTTGTGGAATGACTGAGATCTAACAGGACATGCACTAACAGAAGGATGCTATCCATATCAATTTGTTCAAAGTGGATCTGAAGCTCACCTCCTTTTCAGTCCTTACCTTGTGATCTCAGATTTCTCACACTGTGATTCCTCACCTACGCACATACCTTTAGATTAGCCATTTATTATTTTTTTCTAGGCTCTGATTTGAATCTTTTTTTCATGCAGCTTCTACACCACATCAGTTAGAGAACTTACTTGAAGAAGCAGAAACTGACTGTGGCTGATTAAGCAGAAAACAAGTTCTTTAAAGGCTATGAGTAGCTTGCAGATATTGAGAGGTTCAGTGAGCTGAGCTCAGTGCCAAAGTTCCGGGAATAATGCCCCAAATCATGTCCAGTTAGGCTAATGAGATAAATGCTTTCCCATCCATTGGTACTACTGAATGAATTCTGTCAACACTGCTTCCTCTGTGCCACTGTGGCACTTGTCCCTGCTATCATTGTCCTCCCTCAAGCAAGGGGTTTTTGCATCCCCTCACCAACTAAATGTTTATCACAGTAAGCCTTTTCCTCCCACTGCTCATTTTTGAATTGAACTCTAGTGGGGATAAATCTGCTTGGTGGAGGATGCTCACATGCATGTGTTCTAGGTGCAAAGGAGGTTGAACATGAGTTTTGGGTTCCCACCTTGGGAACTCATCAACTGGAAAGATCGCTGCAAACATTAACAGAATGTTTTGCTTTTCCTATCACACCTATACTGACAACACGTAGGGAAGTTAGCCTGCTATCCTGCCTGATGTAGACAGATCCAGAGCCTGGAAACTTTTTAGAGCCAATTTTAAACCATCCCAGAAATATCTCTGTTTAAGATAATAGAAAGCAGTATCTCCCAGCACACACTCTGGAATCCAATGATCTGAGCTTGAAATGTAACATCATCATTTAATTAAGTCAATGATTTTGGTGGATAAATTATCAGAAGCTATAAAGACAAGTATCTTGAATTGCTGTTACAGTACCTTGCCCATATCTGGCACATAGTAGGTCATCAATAATTATATGCTGAATGAATAAATGGATAAATAATTGCATGATTCAGTGGCTTTTGCATTAATCAGAGCAAGCAACGTTAAGCTGTATTAACAAACAACTTGCAAAACTCAGTGGCTTGAAACAACAGTTTTCTTACATGTTGCTATATGTCCACTAAAGGATGGATTGGGGCTCTCTTCTGTGTCACCTCATTCAAGGACACTAGTGAATGGAGTTTCTACCATTTGGAACATTGTCAAGGAATAGGGAAAGAGAGCATGGTAAATTGTGCGTTGGCTCTTAGAAAATCTATGTAGATATGACATGTGTCACTTCCATTCAATATTTTATTTACCAGAGCAAGTTATATATGCACACCTAATTCCAAGAAAGAAGTGCTCAAAAGGAGAGTTGAAAATGTGTAACAAATTGCAGAAGTGATGGCTTCAAGTCTTCTATTTCCTTATTTTTAAAATAAGGACAGTGGTAGTATCTACCACAAATAGGATTAGGATGAAGACTAAATGAAACATACATTTGTGTGTATGTGTATATTTTAGAAAATTCACAAGGCACATTATGATGTGAATTTCAGGAGAACTTTACCACCCTAGTCTTTACATCTTTCTGGGGGCAAACAACAGAACACAGGGACCAGTGTTAGCAATGAGTCAGAGATAGCTGCCAACTTGCTGGATCTTGAAAGTGGAGATCAGAGTGAATGGACATATTATAGCAAAATATGATCAAAGCATCAGTCTTTGTGCTTTTCTTCCCATTGTTGATTATGATCCTTCCTCTTGTCAGTCAGAGGCAGCACATGGCCTCAAGGAGAACTGGTGTGTTTACAGCATAAATGTGAAGAGAACAAAAAA
Source organism: Pedetes capensis (assembly GCA_007922755.1). NCBI lineage: Eukaryota > Metazoa > Chordata > Mammalia > Rodentia > Pedetidae > Pedetes > Pedetes capensis. The sequence continues at coordinate 161,156 of VMDO01001509.1, forward strand.
AAAATCGATGTTTAGTTTTTCTGAATTCCAAAATACATTCTTGAAATCCACATCAGAAACAACAGCTTTGAAAACCACAGATATTGATATATAAGGAGTATTGTTGAGAGAAAAAAGGGATTTTGAGGAGGAAAATGTAAGGAATGAATGAGGTATATAGGGCTTGTGCTATGACCACATGGTAATAAGAAGAAAGAAAGCTGCAGTTAAGCTATGTGTAAGACAAGACAGAGTCATCTGGCCTGGTGGGGTAGATAAGAGAAGAAGAGGTGAGAGTGCTCAAGATCCTGGGGGAGGTTGTTGGGATTAGTAGAAGAGACCTTATGAAGAGAAGGGGAGAGCCGAGTCAGCATGGAGACTAGGAAGATGCTGATGGTTAATTTTAGATGTCACTTGCACTGGATTAGGGGGTACCCATATAACTGGTGAAGCATTATTTCTGTGCATGTCTGTGGAAGTGTTTCCAGAAGATACTGGCATTTGAATCAGTCAGCTGAGTGCCCAGATAGAACACAAAGGCAGAGGAAAGGTGACTGTTTTCTCACTCTCACTCGTTCTCTGTTTCTTTCTCCTTGTCTGTCTCTTTACAGAGCTAGGACAGTGATCTTCTTCTGACCTTGGACATCAGAACTCCAGGTGTTCTGCCTTTTGCACTCCAGGATTTACATACCAGCCTACAAGGTTTTCAGGTCTTCAGCCATGGGCTGAGAGTTACAGAGTTATATCACTGACTTCCTTTGTTCCCCAGCTTGCAAATCACATATCATGGGATTTCTTAGTGTCCATTCTGTGTGAGCTGATCCCTGTGAGTCCCCTCTCATCTGTCTATCTGTATCTATTTTCTTTCTTCTTCCTTTCTATATATCTATCATCTATCTATCTACTTATCTATCTACTCTATCTATCTATCTATCTATCTATCTATCTATCTATCTATCTATCTATCTATCCTATTGGTTCTGTTTCTTTGGAGAAGCCTGGCTAATAGAGCAGCCAAGGAAAACACAAGCCAAAGCCTGGGAATTTCCATATCCATTGTGTGGTACTCAGTATGTCTCCATACTGAGGAGCCATGTTAGTTAGTTTTCTATAGCCACCAGTGAATCATTCAAAAGAAAGATGCATTTAGTATGCCTTTACTGTCTTTACAGAGCCTAACCCAAGTGGAACTTGCAGCCATACCACTGTGGCATCCAATCCTGTCAGATCTTGGAAGCTAAGCAGGGTCACGCCTGGTTAGTACTTTGATGGGAGACCTCCTGGGAACAACAGGTGCTATAGGCTTGGGAGAAGGACCTGGCAACCTACTCCCCCCAAACAATCAGCCATTAAAAACCCTACGAATAGCAGAGGCACACTAACAATACTGTTTTGCCTGTTGTACGTAGGGTCACTATGAGTTAGACAAAGTCTTCACAGCACCTAACAACAGCAACCAGCCAAGCAGACATTCCTGCTCCCTTCAAATGACTGTGAATACTCTAAATCTTCTCAAAGATAATCTATTGCTAACAACAACAGCAACCACCCAAGCAGACATTCCTGCTCCCTTCAAATGACTGTGAATACTCTAAATCTTCTCAAAGATAATCTATTGATATTAACATGGTGATGTTAAAGGGAGAGCCTAGCATGTGTACTTGGGAGAGAAAATAGAAACCTACTCTGGTTACCTTCTGACTTCTGAGTGCCCTTCCTGCTCACCCCACCATTTGTCTTGTGCCTGACAAGAATATATTGACTCTCTGGGTCCACCCTTCAAATGAAGTGTTTGTTCATGATGTATTCCTCTTTATTTTTCTTGAGCATAGGTATTATTTCGGAAGTTACGTAGTATTACAAAGAGGTATTACTTATAGGCTATTAATGCTGAAAAATAAGTAAGAAATAAAACTTATTGAGTCCTTACTACATATCCAGCCCTATTAAGCACTTCAAATGGAATATTTTATAATAGTATCACCTCCATTTTATATGGATAAATCTGAAATCAAGAGAGCTAAATGTCAAGTAGCTAGGATGATTTAAACCAAGTCTGAGCTCAGTATTCTTAGCTTTGACCCCTATACTGCATTATCCTTTATTTTCCTGACTTGAGTTACTCATAACTCTTACCATCTGATTTGTTCAATTTGTTCAAAGTTTTTCAAGTTTTTTGAGAGCCTGGTGTAGATTATTCTCTGTGTTAATAAAAGGGGTAAAGAAGTCAACTAGACCTGATGTTACTACTGCAGAACCCCTCCTGGTCCATACTGTAATGGTTCATTACTGCCCCAGTCAACAGGTTAGGTGATTTCTCCATGGAAAATCAAGATGCAATGGAAATAACCTTATGCTAGCTATACTACCAGGTACATGTATGGCCCTTGATAAGGAAATAAGTCATTTAAATTGCTAGTGCTTTGTTACCTGTTAGCTATTGTCATTCCTCCAATTATAAGGTCCTGCAACTAGAACAGGTAGACCAGGAAACCATAGTATATATTTCAGAAAGTTAAAATGAGCTAACATACCTTCAAGTCTAAGTTATTCAACATGGACCAATCAGTGACAGTCTAAAGGGCACCAGATCACTTCTGTCAGCAGTAAGAATATCTAGACTGGAACTTCTAATTGTAATGGAGTTCAAAGTGGGTCACTAAAGTTAATAGAACACACTCCTGCTATCCAGGAACTTGGCAACAACACAAGAAGAAAATCCTTCTGTGATTTTAATGAGCCCTGTTTGTAAGATTGCCCAGTTCCAAATCCTATACTTAATAAAGATCTCCTTCTTCTTTCTCACTTTTCAAATCCCTTGTTTCTTTCTGCTGTAGTGTGCACTGCCTGTGCCTGTTTCTGTCTTCTGCTCCTCTTACAGAGGTAATGGTATACTCTGGAAAGTCAGAGCCATTCTGGACTCTGGCCTGTTCTAACTGAACAACCTTGCTCCTAAAGCCAACCTCAGGTTCTGAATTTGTAAAATGGAGCCACATTACCTACCACCTCGGGTTCTTGGAAGATAAAAAATACTGTTGTTGTTAGGTGCCGTTGAGTTGGTATCTGACTCATAGTGACCCTATGAGTCACTATGACTATGACATATTGTCATTGCTTCTCTGTTATTCATAAGGTTTTCAATGGCCAAATTTTTGGGGGGAGGGGGTTGCCTGATCCTTCTCCCAACCCTACATCACCTGATCTCCCATCCTGGCCCAGCCCTGTTTAGCTTCTGAGATCTGATGGATCAGATGCCATAGTAGTACAGCTGCAGGCTACAAAAATACTGTATCACCCTGAAACTAGCACAGTGAGAAGTAAAAGGAAAGCACGTAACAATAACAATAAGCATAATACTTGTTGTAGAGAAGGTTCTGGAAGTCCATGCTTCCTTCCACTGTTAATTATTAGATTTCTTCCTTTCTCTTTATAAGGCAGGAAAATAAAATTAATAAATCTGATTCATGGTGTTGTGACCATTAAACAAGAAGTGCTGATCAAGTTCCTATTAGAGAATAAATGCCCAACCAGTACTATTATTTTGATTGCAATTACTATTTTGTTATTGCTTTTGGAATCAATACAAATTGAAATGTTCTCCAGTAACATATCCTTTTAGCAACAGTAAACAAAATTTTGTGGATTCTGTCATTTCATGTTCTTTGCAAATCTACTTGGACTCTTCTATCCCCTAGTGCTGGCCCTGTGTCTTACCCAGAATCTTGCAATTTTACTCAACTGCTCTCCCTACTGCCAGACTTGTTCTCCCTAAACTATTGTCCCCATGTTGGCATGAATAATCTTTCCCAAGGATTAATCTGATATCTCCCTCTCTTACTCAACATCCTTTGTCTTCTGTTGTTCTTCAGATAATATCTGTTCAACATATTCCACAGGATTATACTGTCTGGATCTTATCCGTGGTTTACAGCCTCCACCTTAAACATAGCCTCTTCCATCCATTGTGATCCAGTCACACAGAACTTCTTTTAAGTTATACTTTTGCTCCCTGCTGCCTTCTGCTCTTTGCATCTGCTGTTTACTCTTGCCTTACCTCTGCCTTTGGTATAACCTTCCTAAAAGTTTGTAGTTCTGAGAAGGTTTCCATAACCTGTGTTGCATTCTTTCTATGTGATTTCACAGCTTCATGTATTTCTTTGATTAGACCACTGATCACACGGTTCATCATTTTCCTACTGAATGGGAGAAACTGTCCTCCCCCACCTGTAGCAGAGATGGCTTAGGGCAAATACTGAGTTTGCTGGGTTTTTTTTTTTTTTTTTTGGTGGTGCTGGGGGATGGACCCAGGGTCTTGCACTTGCATGCTGTGCAAGTGCTGGATCATTAAGCTGTACCCTCAGTCCATTTTTTACTTTTTTGAGACAGGGTCTCACTAAGTTACTCAGACTGCCTCTGGTCTCGAACTTGCCATCCTCCTGCCTCCGCCTCCCGAGCCACTGGGATTACAGGCGTGCGCCACCATGCCCGGCCTTGAGTCTGCTGTTTGTTGTTGGATGTTGGCTCACTTTTTTCAGCTGGGAAAAGGAGGAACAGAGATCACCTAAACTAGACAGTAGTTGAGGTAGGGAGCCACTAATACTGGGAAAAATATGGTATGCTCTGTTCCTTAGGAATGTCACCAAATAATGGTGTGGATGACTGCACTCACCATGATGGGGATGCATAGTAGGTACTCAACTAACATCTGGAATGAATAATTAAATAAAGGATTATATGTTCACCTGCACTCCTGGCTTGTAATTTCTAACTACAATGAGTTGGTGCAGTGCCTCTGCCTCCCTTAAATTTAAAATTCCTGCTGGAAACAACACATTAATCTTTCTTTACTCCTGGGGTTTATGTGTTAAATGCATGAGCAGATTATTTTTAAAACCAAATGACAGTAGTTTTCTTTTATTTTAAAAAAGAGTTCCTTCTATATAAAAAATATGATAAATATCTGGCTTAAATATTGGTATTTCAGATTGTGAATTTTATTTGAAAACAAATGAATTAAATTAAAATGTTTTATGAAGTGGGTGATCATACAGATTATTGTTGTAGATTTAAAAATATATAATTAAAATATTAGTAAGTGTAATGAAAATTAGAAAGATACTTAGAGCTTAAAACAGTCCAGTGAAATCTTGAGGCAAAATTATAATAGAATTGATTTTCTTTCAAGTAAGGGATCCTATCTGTCTCAAAAACTTTTCATGACATATATTTTCTTTAATGTATACTGTATACTTTGTGTGAGAGTACTATCATTGTTATAGTTCTATTAAGAAGTCTATTTTACTATAATTCTTTTCACTGTAATTTCCTTAGTAACAAGCTGCTCTCTTTTTCTTTTAAAAACTGTTAAAATGTCATTTACATCACATTCGAGATGTGGATCTAGCTATTCCCAATAGCTATTCAAAAAACATAATCACCATAATTACTGTTGACATCTAATTAACATTCAGCTTCCTTTCTAAAACATCTACAGCTGGACAAACCATCTATTCCAGGATAAAAACTAATGCTCTGTTGCCTTTTCTTAAAAAAAAATAATAAATCAAGATCCTAAACACCTGTGTTTTGGTTTTGTTCTCCCTATAAATGGTAGTTTGGAGGTAGGACAGCTACCAAGAACATCTTTCTAAATATTATCAACTGATACGTTGAACCTGATCACAGGAAAGTAAATCCATCCTATAGGTAATAGAAATGCCGATTTCATATCCAGTACATGAGTTGTAATTGATTGAGCTTGACTCCCAGAGTTTCTTAATGCATAATCTTTGGATGAGGTCTTCCTTACCCTGGATCCTTTCTAGATGGCTTATTTTATCACTTTCTACCCTTTTCTTTGTCCACTCTGTGTAATGCCTCCTGGACTCCTTCTAAGTTTTCAACATCATGTTCTTTCTCACCTCTAGGGCTTTGGCTATGCTATTCCTCTGTCTTCTTCCATTAGTGTAATGGTCAGGTGTATATGCTCTGATACTAAAACCTCCAATTTTGTGTGTCAGCTCTGTATACCGTTAACAATATGACCTTGAGCATATTAGCTTAGCAGCCAGGTGCCTATGTTTTCTCATGTGTTAAACGGTAATGGTGTCCAACAAATGTACCTACTTCACAGGGTTAGTGTGAGGATTGGGGTGTGTGTGTATGTGTGTGTGTGTGTGTGTGTGTGTAAATTAATTTTCTTACTGTTTTGATCTCTTCTGGCCAGAGTCTCCTGGTTTTACATTTGAAGCCATTTGCTCCAGAACACCTTCCTTAGTGTTCTAGGACAGTTTCTCTAGAAAGGCTTCCTTCCTGTTCTAGGAGAGTTTTGATCTTCATGCTGTGTGCTCCCACCACATCCTGTACTTCTACATTTGCATCAGCATCATACTTGTGATGGCTATGTCAAGTGCACCATGCCTTATTTATTTGTGCAACATTTCTTGTGATTCTAATCTGCATCAAGCACTGGGGATACTGCAGTGAAGAAAAAAACATAAGATCTTTAGCCAGGCAATGTGGTGCATGCCCATAATCCCAGTAGCTCAGGATGCTGAGGGAGCAGGGTTGCAAGTTTGGGGCTAGATGTAGCCTGTGCAACACAGCGAGACCTTGTCTAAAATTTTTTTTAAATGAGGAGGTCTGGAGGAGCAGCTCAGTGGTAAAGCATTTGCCTAGCATGTGGGAGGACCTAGATTCAATCCTTCAATACTGAACAATAAAATAAAATAAAATAAAAATGGTCCTTGTTTCAATTAGACTGATGCTCTGGTGGAGTCCTGGTATCTGGACACATTTAAGTATGTGTTCAAACTAAGAAAACCAATTCAGCTATTAAACATCATGAAGAAAATATGACAGTATAATGGGGTACAGAGAGATTTGGGGGATGCACTGTCTTGGGTTGGATGGTTCTTCACAGACCATGTGGGTAAGCCAGTGTGAAAATAATAATGCTTTATAGTGATGTTTCTGTACTCCCTTGCTTTTTGTCCTTAAGCTGACCACCTGTCACAGCATGGGAGGAAGTGAGAACTGAACATTTACAGCCTGTGATCAGAGTGGCACTTTCTAGCCTCATCTTAATATAGTTCTACTTGGCAGTAAACATAATGACGATCACCAGCTTTTTCTTCTTACTTCGAATTGACCATGGCCATTGCATGCTCTTAACTGAATGGTTCTTATCGAGCGATTATTTGATTCCTGGCCAGTCTGTTGAGTGCACACACTCCAGCAGGCAAGTCATCAACAAATCCAATTATCTCTTCCAGTGCTTGCTTTGCCATTTCACTTGTAGCTCCTCTCAGATGTCTTCATAATACCTTTTTGAGGGTACAAATTCCATCTCTCTTCCTTTATCCACATGCATTATAAACTTCAAAGCACTGTAGGTTTTATAAACCCTCACCCTCTCAAACTAGGGCACTTTCTTAGCATCATAATTAAATCCTTTTTGTGGGTTATCACTCCTTCCTGAACCCCCACTTTGCCTCTGCCAATGGTTGCCTTACTGCCAATTTTCTTTTCCATTTGGAGAGTCTCAGTTCTATCGTTAGGTATACTACATCATTGTGTCTTGCTATAGCCCTTATAAATGTTTGCTCTAGTCTTAGTTAATTAATTACTTAATATGGACTGTTGCTTCCCTTTCCCCTTCCTACAGCATTCTTAATTTATGTGGGGAAATTACCTCTCCCCCATTTTGTTCAATTCAGTGATTTGTTAATCTAATAGACCTGCCTTTGGTGGTTCTAATATATGTCTACAAATTCTTTGACACTCTCACCTTTGGATGATAGAGCCAAATTCCCTCCCTTCAAGTGTGGGTGACACCAGTTGCTCTCTCCAGCTGAATAGAATGACATTTTAGCAACGGATATGACTTCCAGGGTTATCTTGGAAAAGGCACTAACGCTTCCTCTTTCGCCTCTCTCAGGGAATCTCTTGCTGTGGGAAATGCCAGCCACCATGTTTTAAGGACACACAAGCAGCCCTTTGGAGAAGGCCATGGAAGCAAGGAAATAGTCATTATGCCAGCTAATAGCCCTAACTTGTCAACCAGGTGAGTAACCCATTTTGGGAGTAGATCACCTGTCCCTGCAGGTGACTGGGATCTCCTGCAAAATCCCATGTTAGATGCTTCCAGCTAAGCTGCTTCTGGACTCTTGACTGGCAGAAACCGTGTGGGATAAGTGTCTGGTGTTGTTAAGTCTTTAAGTTCTAGGTAATTTGTTATGCAACAATAAATTACTGGTTCACTATATCTCACTAAGGCAAGAAGCAGAAAAGGACTGTGTCAGTTAGATATTGTTTATTTTCATACAAAGATTAGCATTCTTTTCCTCACATCTCTATAGGTCAGCAGGGATGGTTCTGTTGAGCTTGCTCATTCCTCTGCAGCATGGGCTGGGAGTTGGCTTTTCTGTATTGCTTTGTTTCATATGACTCTCCTTTCCATTGAACCCTAGGCTGCCTTAGGCATTTTTATTCTTATGGAAATGCCATTAAGTACAAATGAATGAGCAAAACTTGGGGAAGCTTTTTAAGGCCCATATGAGGAATTGGCACACTTTCACTTTTACCTCATTCAGTAAGCCAAATCAAATCACCTGGTGGAACATAAAGGCAAAGTTTGGGACAACATACTTTAGTAGGAAAAGCTACAAATCAATATGGGAAAGACTGTGCATGTATAATTCTGTTACTGGGGAGGTAGTATAGCATTGGCACAATAATGTGGTCTGCTGTAAGCCAGATCTCCATTACCCCTTGCAATATTTGGAGTATCTGCAGCTTTCCAAAATTTCAGTGTTGAAACCTAATCCCTAATGTAATAAAATTAGGAAGTTGGCCTTTGCGGAGGTGATTAGATCTCAAAGGCAGAGCCCACATGAATAGTATTAGTGCCCTTACAAAAGAGGCCCCAGAGAGCTGATTTTATCTTCCCACCATGCAAGAATGAGAAAGGCACCATCTACGAGGAATGGGTCCTCATCAAACATCCAATCTGCCAGCACTTAGATCTTGGACTTCTCACCCTCCAGATCTGTAGAAATAAGTTCTATTGTCTGTAAGCTGCTCAGCCTGTGGTATTTTGTCTTAGCAGTCCTAATGGACAAAGACATCAGTGCAGCAGACATTGTAACTTAGCTGATCTAATCAAATGGTCTCTTCCAGGAATGTGAATCTGAAATGGTGCACAGTCCAATATTTTGCATCTCATTTATTCTAGCCATAAGTCCTGATGAAGCTTCTCCTACCATGAGAGCAGTAATGTGTTCTTGCTTCCTAGTCCAAGGAAGATCTTAGTTTCTAATTGTGTCCAATTCTGGGTCTCCATCATTCTCATCAATTTGCTGAGCTCAAGGTACCTTTCCAATAACTGTCCTTCTGCTTAAGTCATTTGGAGTCAGTTTGGTAGCTGGCTTATAGAAGATTCTGATAAATGTATCTTGTTTTCAGATATCTGAAGCAAGCTGTAAACCAGATCTCACACTTTTCCCAGTTCAATATTTGCAGTCCCCTCAAATATTCCTTGTGGCATGTGGTTCTGATTCCCTCATCACTTAGTTACTATCATCTGAATATATTCCTAAGAGAGTCTAGTCTAAAGTGGCAGATTGAAATAGTTCTCCACATGTGTTTGAAGTAGCAGAGAGTGAAGAGGGTACATCTGTCTTCGGGATAGCAGACATTTGTTATTGGAGCCTAAGAGTCCACCCATTTAGTTTTACTCCCAACCCATCATTCTAAAACTTAAACTTTTTAAAGGCTCTGCTGCTAAGACCCTTCTTTCATACCCTATTTATGCAGCCACTTATATCTTTTGGACTTGGGAGTCCTTATTGGTTTAGGAGTTGACTTTGTTTACAGAAGGCTAAGATGAATAATCAAAGCTGGGGTGAGCTATGTTCCCAAAAGCAAATTAGTCACTTGAGCCTTTTGTATCTTGGGTTTTTCTGAAAGAACTTTCACCTGTTTTCTTCACCACACCCATCTTAGAACAGTGACTAGCTTCGTCCTCCTCTATCCATCTCCAATGGTAATTGGGGATTCCATTTTCCATTGTGTCCTAAATATGCTTTACACTTGAAAAATGATTTCTTTGCTAAAGCTATTTCAATACCTATCTCAATGTCACTTTTTATTTTCTTCAAAAACAATTCTTGAGACACAGAAAAAAAAAGGGAATTAATATCCCTTGAATGTTTTAGGGGTTATCATGTGTTCTAAGGAAGCTATCATCTTCCTCATTTTTCAAGGAGAAGAGGGTTTTTATAGAGAAAGTGACTTATTCAGGGTGGTACAGCAAGTCAGAGCATAGATTAAAACCCAAGCCTGCCTAATTCTAAAGTGGTCACCATGCTAGATGGCCTAACATTGACCTGGCCTCTGATATCACATGGCTTCAGAACTAGTAAGACCTTAGGAATCATTTTGTGACAGTGATCTTCTAAGTCAAGAGGTGGCTGCAAAGGTGCCTCTGAACCTTCCAGAAAGAGGAGGATGGAGGGGGTGTTGGGAGGATGAAGGTAGCAAAAGAATAAGTGACAGGAAAGCCATGTAGGCAGAACTCTTGGCCCTGCCATTCTATTATAACCAGAGTTGCTCTATTTCTACCTGTTTTATATACCAGAATTTCAATGAAGATTTTTAAGGGTTCTGTTGCATTTAAAAGGTACTGATTTAAATCAATTCTTTTGTTTTCTGGATCCATGATTCTGGAGAAAATTTAAGATCTCAATAAATAGCAGTGCCAAGACAATTTTCAGATACTTGAGCCACCAGTAGGAATTTTCTCTTCTCTCCCTCCCTAAAAGCCTTCTAGAACTTTCCCCAACCCCATCATCATATTTTTAATGCCAATATCCATAAAGCTTTTGGCTTTTTCCCTTTATTCTGTCTAGTACTCAGGAAGCCCAAAGTTACAGACAGAGGGCTTTCATAGAAAATAAAACAAAATAAAACACAGGTATAAAATGTTTAAATTGTACTGTTTTCCTCTTTGTCAGATTTCGAGTACTGGTAGTCCCTGAGCTGGAGGGAGAAGTTGACCCTCCATCACACATCTTTTCAAATTAAAGACCTGACAGCCTAGAGACATATCCAGGACTGTTCTTGACATGTTAAGAAAAAGGCTGTTGTCAGTCTGGCAACTAAAGATGTTGGCTGAAAAAAAGAGGCAGTACCAGAACTAATATTGTTTCTGAAAGGGAACTGATTTAGGATGTCTTGGGAAGGAGTGATTGAAAACTTCCCCTGTCCTCTCTCTGGTTAGACATGGGATATTGACTTACAAAGTTTGGTTTCATAATTTCCTTCCTGGGCTTTCAATTCCCTGAAACTTGTTTTGTCAGAAAGGGATATCTTGAAGTTTCATTTTTAGGCCAATAGCTTTTCCAAGAAGTAAACTCTTGAGGAGCCTTGTGATATGGATGAACCACTGATGAGAAGGAAAATTAGAGAGCTCTTTCAGAGGGAGGACACACCCAGAATTAATAAATTGTGGGGCTGATGTCATACAAGGGACTGTCCAATGTACAGGTGTAATTATCCCAAGGAAGTGAATCCAAGTGAGAACTGCTCCCTATCTGCTCAGGAGTTGAACCATATACTTGTGTGGTTATGATCAGGTTATTATTAAGTAATAACTACACATTTAGATGGCTTACTATGGGCCAGGTCCTGCTCTGAATGTTTCACATGTTCTCACTTGTTTGGTCCTCATCAGAGATGAGGAAATTGAAGTAAAGAAAGATTAAGTAAAACAGAGAGCTGGACTTCAGATAAATCCAGTGCACTTCTAGAATTTTAATAATTGAAGCTGAGAAGTAGAAGAAATGTTCACATTCAAAACTAATGAAAAGAAAAAATCCCAGGACAAGATTTTATACTCATAACGTAGGAAAAACCTCCACATATCTGTCAGCTTGTTTTGCTGTGGGGGATTGTGCATTGCCCTGATTCTGAAAGCTATGCCACCCATATTTCAGGTATCAGCAGGGCCACCTATGGTTTTTAGAAAGGTTTTAGAAAGGTTTCTGCTGAGCTTCCCGAAAAAGACAGATGAGGAGAAGGACCTAGCAGCTCACTTTTGAAACAATTAGCCTTTGACAACCTTATGAATAGCAGAGAAGTACTGTCAAATATAGCAGCAGAAAATGAGTCCCCCAGGCCAGAAGGTGTTAAACAGACAACTAGGGAACAGCTACCTCCTTAAAGTAGAGTCAACTTTAATGATGAGAATGGAGTAAAGCACCTGGGACCTCCATTTGCTGAGTGACACAACTCAAAATGAGAAGAAACATGGTGGTTGTAACAATGGGCTCCCACATAAAAAGACTGTTTGCATGGCACAGTGTCAGGTAGTGTTTTGTTCTGTTGCACACAGGGTTGCTATGAGTCAAACCCAACTGAACAGCACTTAACAATAAACATATGGAAAACAGAAGGAAGAAAATGTGAAGTCCAATACTGAGTACAGATAGAATGATAAAGCTATATACATTGAAAGATAATGTACATGTAATAAAATGTATAATGAATAATATTGGGCATACATTTAACATGCAGTGCTTATTATCTATAATTAGTTATTTACATTATTATTTCATATGTATGAGGAAACAGCACTAGCACACAAGAGCTCTGTGACCTGATGTAATTTACCTCGCCTCTCTGATTCTCTGAATCTCATTATCTCCATCAGGCATAATCATAGTACCTGCCTCATTGTTGTAGTAAAGGGTGTTATAAGATTCAGATCATGTGCATAAAGTGCTTGGCACAATCACTGGCACACAGCACCCACTAAATAGACAGAAGCTAGCACTTTTGTTACTATTATTATTACAGCACATATTTTGCCAGCCACATTGGAAAATGTGTGACTTTCTGGAAAACCAACAAGATAATTTACATGCAAAGAGTTATAAACAGGCTTATTTCACCAGGTATGATTGTGCATTCCTGTAATCTCAGCACTTGGGAAGCAGAGGCAGGAGGATCACGAGTTTGAGGGCAGCCAGGCCAGCTTCAGCTACATAGGTAGGCCTTGTCTAAAATAAAATAAAACAAAATGGGTTATTTCTACTTTTCAAAATTTATTATAAGGAAATACCTTCATAGAGGCAAGAAGCAATGTGTAAATTGCATTTGGTAGCATAATCTCCAGTAACTTTGAAATTTAGGCAAAGAAGGATAAACATTCAATACCTCTCTCAGAATAACATGGAACCTGGAGCCAGAAACTAGCATCTGGTATATTTTGTTCTCTCAAGCATTGGAGCTGTTTGATGATCAGTGGTTAGGTCTCCAAAGCAAGTCTGTTTTATGTGGGATATAAGAGAACAATGCTTTTAATATTCTGGTACAGACTACTAGATGTTTAATAAGCATATCTTGCCAGATGCATGTATTTATACTGAAGACTTTCATTAGATTAAATGTGCCCCATAAATATGAGATAATTATAAAATGTATCTGATGTTAATTCTCAGAATTACTTTAGTGGTTAATATTGCTACTAGTAAAAAAATTAAAGCAGATTATTTAAGGCATCTTAGTTTATTTACATATATTTCTATATTCTCTAAAAGCTAAATTTCTGGAGAAAAGATTCTGAACAGCAGAAGCTTCAGTGTCTCCACTATATTTTGTTATATCTTAACAGTGTGACCTATAGCAATTCAGCATACTTACCGCCCAGGGAAAGCTAGAGAGCATTTTTCTTTGGAAGAAAGCTAAATGACTCTTTCATCCAGAAAGGATAGGAATTATTTGCTGAAATGTAAGAGATTTTGTCATCATAAAGAAAAATATACTGATGCAATTGCCCATTTTTAAGAAAGCAAGAACAAAACAGTAATTACATATAGAGTTTCACTTAATGCTGTCTGTAGGAGCCAAACCAGAAGATCCTCATTATGAGTAGAGCTTTCTCCTTTTTCTAGTAATAATCCATTGAACAGAGTCAAAACAACATTTGATTTACACAGAATTGTGGGTTAGAATGAGTGAAGTTAGATTCCAAAATCAAATTATTTAAAAAAAGAAGAATGAATAAAAATAGATTACAAAATGTATGATAGGTACAGAGCTTAGGCCACAAGAAGTTATAAGACTTCTTCAACATGACTGGGGAAGAAGAGCTAAGATTTGAATTTAGATCTGTCCTATTCCAAAGCTTATTTTATGAGTAAATATTTTTTGTGCTGGGATTTAGCTCAGTTGGTAGAGTGCTGCTCTGCAGTCTCTGAGGTCCCGAGTTCGATTCCCAGCACTGTGAAATGGGCGAAGGACATGGCAACCCACTCCCAAGGCAATCCCAAAACAATCAGCCATTGAAAACCCTATGAGGGTTGCTATGAGTCAGAACCCACTCGACGGCACCTAACAACAACAACAACAAATTTATTTGTACCTATTATATGTTAATACTGTGATCTGGGGAAAATGTATTGTCTAAGATAAACACAGTCCTAACACTGGGGAGATTACCTTCTTGCAGGAAAAATAAATATAAAACATACCTGTGTAGAAAGTATAGTATAGTAGCTGTAGTATGTAAAGAATTCCTACAAATCAATAAAAGTGTTCAGCAGACAGATGAACAAAGGATATGAACAGAAAAGTCTATCAGTAATGAGACAGAAGTAGAATACCATTTATAATTTACTACATTAGCCAACATGAAGGAGTTTAGCAATAATTTTATGACAATGTGAAGAAATAGTGACTCTCTGAAACTAATGAGAGTAATAATATAAAATGAACATTTACATCAGAGACCTGTGTATTCTGTGACCCAATTGTTTATGCCAAGAGATTTGGAAAACAGTTACCTGGCCAACTGACTGGAAGAGATCCATATTTGTGCCTGTTCCCAAGAAAGAGGATCCAACTGAATGCAGAAATTATTGAACAATATCATTCATATCAAACACAAGTGAAGTTTTGCTAAAGATCATTCAAAAGTGATGCAGCAGGATATTGACAGGGAACTGCCAGAAAATCAAGTCAGATTCAGAAGAGGGCATGGAAGTAGGGACATGATTGCTAATGTGAGATGGATACTGGCCAAAAGCAGAGAATACCAGAAAGATTTCTATCTATGTTTTATTGACAATGTAAAGCCATTTGACTGTGTGGATCACAATAAATTATGGATAACATTGCAAAGAATGGGAATACCAGAACCCCTAATTGTATTTATGAGGAATCTGTACATGGACCAGGAGGCAGTCATTCAAACAGAACAAGGAAACACTGCTTGGTTTAAAGTTAGGAAAGGTATACATCAGGGCTGTACCCTTTCTCTGTACCTGTTCAATCTCTATGTTAAGCAAATAATCCAAGAAGCTGGACTTTATGAAGAAGAAGGTGGCATCAGGACTGGAGGAAGATTTATTAACATCCTGCATTATGTGGATGACACAACTCTGCTGTGTCCTGAAAGTGAAGTGAATTTGAAACATTTACTGATGAAGATCAAGAACACAGTCTTCATTATGTATTACACATCAACATTCGAAAACAAAACAAAAATCCTGACATTTGGATCAGTAAGTCATTTCATGATAAATAGAGAAAAGATTGAGGCTGTCCAAGATTTTGTTTTACTTGGTTCTGTAATCAACACCTACAGAAGCAGCAGTTAAGAAATCAAAAGACTCATTGCACTGGGAAAAGCTGTTGCAGGAGACCTCTTTAAAGTGTTGAAAAGTAAAGATGTCACGCTGAAGACAAAGGTGTACCTGACTCATGCCATGGTATTTTGAGTTGCATCGTATGCTTGTAAAGCTGGACAGTGAATAAGGGAGACAGGAAAAGTATTGATGCCTTTGAATTATGGTGCTGGAGATGAATATTGAATATACCATGGACTGCCAAAAGAAGCAACAGATCCATCCTAGAACAAGTGCAATCAGAGAGCTTCTTAGAAGCAAGGATGGCTAGACTATGTCTTTCATATTTTGGACATGCTCTCAGGAGGGACCTATCCCTGGAGAATCATGTCATGTTTGGGAGAGTGTTGGGACAACAGAAAAAGGAAGACCTGCAAGTAGATGGATTGACACAGTGTCTGCAAAAACAGGTTTAAGCATAAAAAAGATTGTGTGCACAGCAGAGTCAGGGAGTGTTTTGTTTCATTGTATTATACATAGGGTCACTATGAGTTTGACCCTACTTGTTGGCATCTAATAACAACAGTAAGTATTTACCCTAGAATAACATTCTCACACATGCACAAAGCAACATGAATGAGAATATTTCTTTTAGCATTATCCAAAAGGACAGGAAAAAAGGAAAGGAGGTAACCCAGATATTCATCAGTAGAAGGAAGAGTAAAATGAATTTGGGTGTATTTGATCCTGTGCAATATCATTCAACTTTTCCAATGAGTGGTTTAGATCTATATGTAACAAATGATGAAATAGTCAATACTTGTATTTCAGTGATTTGAGGCCAACTTGCAGAAAAATGCATATGAAATGATATTGTTTGTACTAAAGGCTCCCAACCATGCCATTTAGTTTTCCAGGACTATGTGCACATATGGAAAAGCATAAAAATATATAGAAAAATCACAATATAGTCACTCAATGCTTGCTTCTAAATCACAATGCAGTCACTCAATGCTTGCTTCTGAGGAAGGCAGGTGGGTGGGAAATCCAGCATAAGTCAAGAAAAACTGGAGATTTACTGATGATATTTTAGTACATTTTTTCTAGGAATAGCTAATTCATAAATTACTTGTACAAATAAAAATTAATGCAAATAAAAAGAAAATGTTGCTTATAGCATACCTCAGTAAGAAAATAGAGACTTAGTTTATCACCACCTTCCAGAAAAGAAGAGCATTTCTCCTTGGGCTGCATATTATTGCTGAACCATCAGGCAGTTAGGGTATAACTGAATTACAGGGATAATAAGGGTAATAACACTGCACTTTTGAGCACTTTGTGGTTTACTCACCCTTTCTTTCTTTCTCTCTCTCTCTCTCTCTCTCTCTCTCTCTCTCTCTCTCTCTCTTTCTTTCTTTCTGTTTTCTCATTATGGGAGATTGAACCCAGGGGCTCACACATACAAGGCAAGTGCTCTTCTACTGAGCCACACCTTCAGCCCCTTTTTTTATTTTTTATTTTGAGAGAATCTCATTAACTTGTGCAGGCTGCCTGTGGCCTTTAAATTACAGTCCTCCTGCCTCTGCCTCCTGAATTACTGGGATTACAGGCATGTGCCAAAGTGCCCTGCTTACAGTTTTCAAAGTGCCTTCCCTATATCTTTTCTCCCTGGATTCTCATATCAGTCCTATGAAGAAGCTGCAGCTCAGTTCCCCAGATGTTGCTCAAGTGCACAGGAAAGATAACAGATTTCCAAAATTCTATAAACACATGTACATACAATGCTGTTGTTTCCAGGGTTATGAGGAGCTTTACTTCGGGGGTCCTTATGTATATATGGTAACCTCTCTTATAAGGTAAATGTGGGATGGGAAATGATAATTGGGGGAGTTTGTTTACAGCGTTGTAACCTGAGAACCTATTTGCTTTTTGATACTGAAACCAGAGAGCAATAACATTTCTGAAACCTTGACTCCTACTGCCTGGAATTAGGCAATCTAATATTCCACTTGGAGCATACTAATGTAAGACCTTGAAGAAGGAAAGATGTGTGGTACCATTTCTGAGATTGACTCGTCTTCTCCATAATAAATTTAACATTACAGAAATATTAATTATTAATGGTACATGTGGTTAGGCAGTACAGTTGCTAGTCCTAATGGAGCTGGAGGTTACTTATAATAGCTCACACATAGGAGGCTCTGATAAGAGGTTGGATGGTTCAGGATAGAGCAATTAGCATGACCTTTAAGAATGAAAGTGCTTAAAGGCACATCTGAATTATTATTTTGCCTCTATTATTTACTAGCCATGAGATTTTGGGTACATGCAATTACTTCCATAAACTCTAGTTTCTTCTTCCATGGTAAAATGGGGTTACCATAGGAGTTAAGAAAGCAGAATTTGGTCCCAGTTATCTGGGTTTACATCTCATCTCTGCCACTATCTTCCTATGTGATTGTACTCAGCTACTCAATCTTTGTTTCCTTTAGTTTTCAAGCATTGATTTAAAAAAATATAGAAGACTTACTATGTCCCAGCACCATCCATAGTTCTGGGATGTAGTTGAGAGCATACTAGATGTGATCTTCAGCTTCATGTGGGTGACTTATTAAGGATAAGCACAAAAAAGAAAAAACAGCAGAGGGCTCTGGAGGGATATGGTAAGCTATGACAGCCCGATGAAACCCAGGAGAGTGGAAACAATTCCAAGGAGGAAGAGGCCTTTGCTAAGTAGCTGGGTGAAAGATGAACATTCCAGGCCAGGGCCAGAAAACAGTGTGGGAGGGGGAAAGACCCTGGGCGTGGTAGCATTTTTAAGAGAGTTAATAAAACAGCAGCCAGGCTGGAGGGACCAGTGAAGGAATGAGGAACGTGAAGTCTCAGCACTGTAACATTTTGCCCATGTTCATAACAGGGTACAGACTCAAGTCTGTGTGATCATAAAACTAAGAACAGGCTGTGTTTCCTCTCACAAGAACAATGCTGTTGGCATTCTGTTCCCACAATAGCAAATGAGATGGGGTCTTGAGGAAGCAATCAATGATGATACTATATCTTCTTTCAAGGGTCAACCCTGATCCCTTTCTTATAGGTGTAGAGTCTCATTTATCCATAACCTTTTAGTTATTGACATCAAAAGCCATCACAGTTGAATTTCAGTCAGTCATTCTTTCCCTGAGTTTCCTGCCTTTGATGTATTTAACAACCATCTGGATACCATTTGAAGGTTATATTCTTGCCATTCTGATTTGCTAGATTTCCCATCAAGAGCAAGACCTGACTAGAATTCTGTCTACTTCTGTTCACTCTTTTTTTATTAAGATTCATAATCAGGCTACAAAGCTCATTTGTTTATCATGCTTTTTAGAGAGAGAGAGATTTCCCTGTTCCCCATTTGTGTGAAAGGTGAAAAACTGCACAGCTATCACATGATTTTCTCTTTTTGGTGCTAGGACAATGTTAAACATCCTGTGAAAAGGTAGAAGTCATTAGTGCTTCTTCCAATTTAAAGGCTTTCATAGGTACCTAATTGAAATGAGACAATACTTGTGGAAACACCAGCATAGAGCCTGGAACGTGCTTATTAACTACAAGGCTAGGTCCTCATTAGTGAACCCCTTTTATGATCCAAAGAGCTTTCATGTCCACATTAACAACTACCCTCATAACTATCCTGCAAGGTCAGAATAATCAGTTCATTTTATATAGGAGAACAGTGAAAGAAAGAAAATGGAAGTAAATTGCCATCCTAAATTGGCAGAGGCAGAATTTTTACTTTTTTCTGAAAGTATAGCAAATGTCAGGTGTTTTTGTCTGAATGGCATTCATTTTTCTGCTTTGGCGTAGCAGCATGTTGATCCTCCTTTAGGGAATCACCCCTACCAAATTCTCAACCCACACAAATCCAGAGAGGCTGAAGGGGTGTCCTGCCTTCAGGGTAAACATATAACATCCTGTTGCCCAGCAAGGATACCCTACCTGATTGGTTTGGGGATGCACACATGACTCAAGTGAACCAATCAGGACCACAAAGTATAATTCCCATGGAGTCAAGTGCAGCTCCTGGGAGGAGAGACACCTTTTTGCTCAGTACTCTGACTGGGATGATGAAAGCCCATAGCTATCAAGAGCCATCTTTGGGGGAGCCTGCCTGAGAAAGAAACTTGTCTGATAACATCATTTGGACTGTGCCCTTGTCTTGTTGGGCCTAACAATCCTCTCTTCCCCCTTGTTTTAACACATAAGATAGGTTTGGATCCTTTTTTATGCTGAAGCTAGGCTTTGGTTATTTGACTAAAATGGAGCCCAAACTCACAACCCATCAATTTAATATACATTTCATAATGCACTACGCACAAGAGGGGCTCCAGAAAACATATTCTTGTGTTCCTAATTTCTTTGATAGCAACTCCAAAGGGACTACCACTCTTATGCTTGCTGATCATAATTTGATAAAAATAAAAGCCCAGATGTAGCTAAAATTCTAAATCTCCTCATTAAAGACTATAAAGATCTAATTTTAGAGGTCAACACAACTGCTTTATTAAAATGTAATAAAAGCCACTTTTCCCTACCCCCTTTTTCCCCTACTTATGGGAAATTGTATTTTGTGAGCAGGTATCAATTAATGGCTTTGAGAGTCTAATATTAAATTTCTGGTATAAATCTAATGATTCCTGGGACCACATGTGGCTAATCTCTGCACAGTCACATTTTAAATGCACCACTTAAAAAATATAATTTAAAAAGTAACTCTAAACTTTCCTTGGGTTTATGAAAAATATTAAATGAGATCCAGCTCATAACCACCAGGATAGTGCTGGCTGTGATATTCCATCCAAATAACCCCTCAGGAATAAAGGACATGCTCTCCTAGCTGCTGGTTATACTGCCAGCAGACAGCCCTCAGCTGTCAGCTCTTTCAGGGACTGATTTAGCCAAAGAAGGTCGACTTAGCCAACACCATTCTGTCTTCCTTGGACAATCCACATTCAATGACTGAATGTTAGTGCCAAAGTCTATGGCCTTTACCCCAAATAGAGAGAGCCCTGAAGGTCATTCTGTCTTCAAATGCTCCACCTGGACAGCTGAGTCTTTGTTGTGACTACACTGTAACTCCTTTTCTTCATCGGATGGACCTACTTTCTTCCTCATGTTCTCTTCAGATATTGATCTAGTGGTCCAAATTCTCTCTAGAGCTTTGTCCACTCCACCTCAGTTCTTCTGCATCCTATAACTGCTTTATAACCTCTTACCTCAAGCCTCTAAGGCACTCAATAGCCTCCACCCTGTATAGACTTTCTTATTCCTGCTGACCCAGCTTTCCACCAAGTGGTACAACTTTGTTTCTTTGGTTATGACTATGTGTTCTTCTCTTCTTTCCTTCTCTTTCTTTACCCATTCTGCAAATTGTGGAAAAAGATTCTTTGGCTGGTTAGAAGGATCAGGAAGACTTTAGACAAAGATGTTCCAGCCACATGGGATCATAGTAATGCTAAAGTTCTCTTCAGATAGTAATAGGGTATTGAAAGAGATGGGGGTTGCAATCTCTAGTGGCATTAGTTGTTGTTTTTGTTGTTAGAGGCCATCAAGTCAGATCCAACTCATAGAGACCCTATGTATAACAGAACAAAACACTACTCAACACTGTGCCGTGCATACAATCTTTTTGTTTGAGCCCATTGTTGCCACCGTCTCTTCTCATTTTGAGTTGTGCCACATCAGGAAAAGGAGGCCCCAGGGGGTTTACTCCATTCTTGTCATTATAGTCAACTCTAGTTTGAGGAGACAACTCCTCCTCAGTGGTTTCTTGAATGCCTTCTAGCCTGGGCAGATCATTTTCCATCACTATTTGACAGTGCTTCCCTGCTATTCATAGAGTTTTCAATGGCTAATTGTTTCATGAGTGGGCTGCTGGGTCCTTCCCCCTTGTCCATCTTAGTCTGGAAGCTCAAGTGAAACCTGTCCACTATGGGTGGCCCTGCTGGTATCAGAAATACCAGTGGCATAGCTTTCAGGAT
This sequence comes from Pedetes capensis, assembly GCA_007922755.1. NCBI lineage: Eukaryota > Metazoa > Chordata > Mammalia > Rodentia > Pedetidae > Pedetes > Pedetes capensis. Next base: position 182,787 of record VMDO01001509.1, read on the forward strand.
CACGGCAATGCACAATCCCCCACAGCATGACAAGCTGACAGACGTAGGGGAGTAGCATTTAGAGGTCATTAATTTGGACATCCCATTGGAAAATTCTAAAGATTAAGAGAAGTGAAATTCATTTACTAAAGGAAACTATAGATTTCTACCTTCCTTTCTAAATATAGTGGAATTCTAACACAACTATATTAGTAAAACTTTTTCATTTAAATAAAATAGTAATTAAAAATATAATATTGTATATAAAGTAGTACATGGATATGGTAAAAATTGCAAAAATGGTATAGAAATAACTAAATTATAGGAAACCTTTAAAGGGTTGTGGGGTTTAAGTCAGATCATTATGCAAGCATAAATGCTATGTGTAAGTGGAAGGTATTTATTTTCCTCTTTGAAATATTGCATTATTTATTAAAGGATAGTCCTGACTTAAAGAGATGATAGTTTTTCTAAGAGGACTCCCAAGCAGAATATAACCTGACCCCAGAGAAATGAGATTTTTGAGGGATCACTGCCATTTGTTTTGAAAAATCCTAATTATCTAGAAAGAAGAGCAGAGGCCAGTTAGCAGGGACCCTGCTGTCTTGTCGAGGTTCTCCTCTGACCTGAGACACACCATCAGACCACTGAAGAGACAATGCACTTTGCAGCCCAGCCTGACGTGCAGACCTACAGCAGCACCACACTGTGCTCTTCTCTGCAAGGTATATGACCAGCTCCCACCAGGTTGATGCAGGTTGGTGGCACAGCTAAAGCCTGAAGGCTGAACCGAGGTCATTCTCCCAGAACTGAGGCTAATTGGAACACAGTGAGTCATAGTCAGATTTGCATGTTAAGGTGGAGGGGGGGAGAAAGAAAGGAAGTAAATATAATCCAACTCTGCTCTTACTCTCATGGAAGATAATTACAACCAAACAAGAAAATTAAATGTCAAAGTGCCAGACTATATTATAATTAAACAAACAGAATGCAGGTTTCAGGAACATTTAGAATGCCATCTAAAGGACTCAAACAAAGCTTGTTAACGAGGAAGGCAGACACCTCGTCATTACTCTAGATCTTGGCACTGCCCCATGCCTTCTAAGATGGCAGGCAGCAATGGAACATGTGAACTCCTACAGGGTAAAAGAAATTTGTTTCTTTATTTGGGGGTAAGAAAATAAAGTTCAATAGCTATAGAAGAGGCTATAGGGTCAACTGGAGCAGGAGGTTCATATCCCACCTGATGATTTAGCGAATGTATTCTCTGCATTCACATCTTACCTATAAAATAAGGATTAACAACAGATAGCTGTGGGTAGTATGTGATGCTGTCCACCATGGAGTCCCATTTGTAGTGGGCACTCAGTACATGTTATCTGTATGCTGTCAGAATAGTTAGTACTGACCATACAACCTGGTGCATTACTGAAGCCCACAAAGACAAGATGAAATAAAGATGAATGAATATCTAGCTACTCAAAATTTCCAAAATGTAATCCAGTATACTTCCAATAAGGGCTTGAGAGGCATTAACACTTGACTTTGATAATCTTTGTAAGACTTTTAGTATGTGCTGCATTAAGAGCTATTGACTGTTTCCATCATCAATAAAAGAATGAACAGCATATGTTTCCCCAATGAGTGCTAGAGGATTTTTGGTTGACTTATCATCATATGAAATCTAACAACATACTCATTATTCTGAGCCATTACCTCATTTGAAAACATTTTCTAGATGATGTTTAGAAAAACTTAAATTTGTGGTATCAGAGAAAAGAGCCAGAGGTGTTGTTGATATTATAGCCAAGATAGGAGTTTACATTTTTTTTCAGTCCAAAGGGAAGAGTTATAAAATAACATTGCAATTGAGTAATTTCATGTCCATTCGTCCATTATATTTTCATAAAAATACACAGAGTTCAAGCCAGTGATTCTCAAACTGTAGGGCATGAAGTTAGAATGAGAGGAAATAGTAAGAGATAAATAAAAAATTCAGCATTTCTTATTACATCAAGGAGAAAGTCTTAGTTTGGTGCTTCCATGTCCTTAACATTTTCATAATTCTTGGTAACCCCTTAGAAAAGATGGGAGAGAGGGAAGAAAGAGAAGAGGGCAAGAGGAAGGGAGGAAGAGGAAAGAGGAGAATAATCATCATGTTCAAAGCACTGTACTGTATTTAGGAAGACTTTGGTAATATTGTTTTCTTCATTGTATTTATAAAAAATTATACATTGTACATATAAATAATATTTAGTAAATGTTATGTAAATAATAGGACAAGAGGTTTCAATAGCTGGGCTGGTGGCACATACCTATAATCCCAGTGACTCAGGAGGCAGAGGCAGGAGGATTGCACATTGAAGGCTAGAGGCAGTCTGCATAACTTAGAGAGACTCTATCTCAAAATAAAAAACGTAAAAAGGAGCTAGGGGTGCAGTTAAGTGGCAGAGCACTTGCAAAGTATGCGTGAGGCCCTAGGTTCAACACCTTGCTCATGGGAAAAATAAAAAAGGTAGCAATACAATGCAAAAATCAAGGGAGTAATTTAGATGGCTAGGGTTTATATTTATAGTAGGTGTTAGGTTATAAAACTATAGTTGGAGAGTTAAAGACAAGTCCTTTCAAATGAAACCCCTATCCTCTTTCTGCCTGCAGCCGTAGCCCTGTGGCATCCGATCCCGTCAGATCTCGGAAGCTAAGCAGCATTGGGCCTGGTTAGTACCTGGATGGGAGACCCCCTGGGAACACCAGAAGCTGTAGGCTTGGGAGAAGGACCTGGCAACCCCCTCCCAAAAATCAATCTGCTATTGAAAACCCTATGAACAGAAGAGAAGCACTGACACTAGTGTTTCCCCTGTTGTACAGAGGGTCGCTATGAGTCAGATACTGAGTTGACAGCACCTAACAACAACAACAACAACAACAATCCTCTTTCTACCTCAGGAATGTCTCCTAAATTGTTAATTTCACGGGTCGGTTTGAGTAGAGATTAAGCGTATACCTCTCTAGTTGGGATGATTTGAAATGGAGTCTAGGGTTACCATCCCTAGCTATATTTCCTTAAATAGTTATTTAACATCTCTAAGCCTCAATTTCATTGTCTTTCTTTTCCAAAAAGGGGGAAAATAATCTGGGTGCCATGGGGCACACCTGTAATCCTAGCTGCTTGGGAGGCTGAAGCAGGAGGATTCTGAGTTCAGGGCCAGAGGGCCATGCTGTGCAATTTAGCAATACTGTCTCAAAATAAAAAAATAAGAATGAGGCTGGGAGTGTGGCTCAGTGATAGAGCATTTGCCTAGGGTTCAACCCCTTGGTACTGGGGAAAAAATTTAAAGGGGGAGAGGTAACTAAGTCATAGGGTTGTGATGGTGTTTCAGTAAGAAAAATCAATATAAAGTATTTAGTGCAATCCCACACACATAGGGGCTGGGATTTAGCTCAGTTGGTAGAGCTCTGCACTGCAGTCTCTGAGGTCCCGAGTTCAATTCCCAGCACCACAAAAATGGGAGAAGGACCTGGCAATCCACTCCCAATGCAATCCCGAAACAGTCAGCCATTGAAAACCCTATGAGGGTCGCTATGAGTTGGATACCGACTTGACAGCATCTAACAACAACACACACATAGTAGGTGCTCTGCAAATGTCTTCTCAAAATATCGATTGAAAGGCTTAAAATAAGAATTTTGCCTAATGTTTGAACACTGCAATATTTTAATGAGTGGTGTTTCAACTACAAAGAACTGGTCTATTTTGTGAGTATACACTGTCCATTTCCTTTCTAAGATAAAGCTTAACTATGGTTGGGGAATTATAAGCCTTGTTCCTGAGACTGACTGGTTGAGATGTTGTTGTTAGGTGCCCTCAAGTTAGTGTTTGACTCACAGCAACCCTATGTACAATAGGCGAAATAGCACTGTCAGTACTTCTCTGCTATTCATGGCATTTTCAATGGCTGATTATTTTTTGGGAGTGGGATCCGGGTCCTTCTCCCAAGCCTACAGCACCTGGTGTTCCCAGGGTCTCCCATCCAAGTACTAACCAGGCCCGACCCTGTTTAGCTTCTGAGATCTGATGGGATTGGATACCATAGTGGTATGGCTGGAGATGGTTGAGATACACGAAAGTTGAAATTATACATTGTGTTAAGCAAAGATATTTTCATAAGTGACTAGATGTTGGAGAAGGAAGGGAACTGAAAAATTGGTCTTTGAATATCATTAAAGGATGCTCTGTTTAGAAGTAAATGAAAATGACATTTGTATAGGGCTTATGTCTTAGTATGCAGCAAACCTCTAGGAATGTTTACTAACACTTCCTCTGTGCCATATGTACTCTCCACAGGTGTTGGGTTGAATAGGAGAGGCCTAACCCCTGCCTTCTCAGTGGTGCAATAAAATGTTCTACAACTCTAAACAGAGTCACATAATCCTCCCTGCACTTGTTCAGGCAAAATCAAAGCTAGAAAGGAGCAAATAAGTAGGCATTATGTAACTGGTTTCAGGTCTAGCATTGTCCACTCTCAAATTGCTGTGATACTTTGAAGATGATGTTCCATTTTTCTGAGTGGCCACATGGCCTTTAGATATTTCATCAGGGTTTTCCAAATACCAAGCATTTATTTAACATACTTAACAGTTGTTAGCTTATTTCTATTTCACCATACTATTTGTTTGTATTTCAATAAATTTAATTTTCAAAGAAAGTCCTATATTACCACCATAATTAAAAACTGGTCTTTTATGATGTAAATGGAAATCATCTATGAGAAACAAACATTTTATTAAAGTTTAATAAAATATTATTGCTAATTATCTATTTTTCAGCTTTATTGAAGTATAATTGACAAATATTGTGCATATTCAAGGCTGGACAATATGATTTGACCTATGTAGACATTATTTAATGATTGCCATAGTCAAATTAATCAACACACCCAGCATTGCAGGTAGTTGTGTGTGGATCCTGAGGACACTTATGATCTAGAGAATTTCAAGTAAACTATACAGTATTGTTAACTGTAATCACCACTGCCAGCTAAGTATTAAACTACAATGGAGAAGATATGTATGAAGCAAAGACATGTTTCTTAATACCACTGCAGACAGGAGTACTCATTCCCACTTGTGGCATTTGCTGGATACAGCAATGATCACAGACAAAAAACATCCTGACAAAAATCTACTGTCTCTAAATGAAGGAACAGACAAAGTGCAACATAACAAGAAAGAAAACTTTTAGAAAATAGCTAGTCTATACCAGCGAAACACCACTGAGAACATGTGGACTTTACTTATCCTGCTCCAGGAGAGGTGAAAGGAGTATTCTTTTGCAGCTCCACACTTTTCTTTTGGGAGGTTGAGTCTTACACTATGTTATGTTCCCCAATTCAACTCTTGCTCTCTATTGCTCCTGCTTGGATCTTATTATTGACTTGTTCAGAATGTGGTTGGAGTAAAGTTGTGCTATTTTTATATGACTGGAAGAGCACTGAATAAGAAAATTATGAGAAAAAATTAATACAAAACTGTATCATCAATGTTTAAGGGCAATAATTCCTTAACTTTCTAATAAGTCTTGACTTTTCTAAAAGTAGCATGACCAGATGCTTGGCATCTTCTGGCTTGAAGGTCACAACACCATTTATAACATAGTTTTCCAAAGAATTGAACCTAAAACTAATCAAATCTCTAATCCCAACTTTCAGTTTGTGAAAACTGAGAGAGAAAAGTATAAATTGAATGATATATAAGAATGCAATCTGCCCACTCAGATTGGATACATTTTTTTTACTAAGTATAACTACTGAAAATTATATATAAAGGGGAAAACAAAAAGGCAGGTTGGCTGGGGATCTTGATACTGAAGACAAGACATGGTGATGTTTCCCCTGAGTTTTCTTTTTGCTTCACATGTCCCAGATATGAAGGAGGCATATTGGAAAAGAAGCCAGCAACAGGAAACACTGATGAGCACAAAGTAAGACCAAGAAAGGCCAGCTCTCTCTAAAGACCAGAAAAAGGCCAAGTTAGCCAGAAAGAAGACTTTTAGAAAATAACTAGTTTTTAACAGTCAAACATCACTGAGAGCAACAGTGGCTTTACTTCCACCTATACCAGCAAAGGCCAATTGGAAAGTCTAAGCTTCTAAATTCAAATGAAGAACTCCATCTCCAAACTCCATCTGGTGGGTGTCAAAGAAGGCTAAGTAATCCAGGACCTTCATGCCTTCTGGGGAGTAGCAAAGTCCCTAGAAGAACCAGAGAAGACTACGTGGGGAGCATGGATTTCCATCCCCATCCAACAATAATGAGGCACCCCTACTGTGATGTGAGAAGAAGCCTAGTAGAGACAGGATTTTTATCACTGCCTAGTAGTGATAAGGGGCTGGGATTTAGCTCAGTTGGGAGAGTGCCGCTCTGCAATCTCTGAGGTCCTGAGTTGGATTTCCAGCACCGCAAAAATGGGAGAAGGATGTGGCTATTCACTCCCAAGGCAATCCCGAAACAATCAGCCATTAAAAACCCTATGAGGGTTGCTATGAGTCGGATACCGACTTGAGGGCACCTAACAACAACAAAACAACAACAACAGTAATGATAAAGGCTATTACCCACCCCCATAGAGGAAGCTGTAGGGAGGCACTAGCTGGATTTCCCATTACTACTTCCATCAACACTAACAAATATATCTTCCTCTCCTCAGGGGTCAGTGGAGACTGGTGGGAAACTTGAGCTTCTTCTCCCATCTGGCATCAATGAAGAGGAAGTCAGGTTTAGAAATCATGCAGAGTCTCATAGCATAATACCCAAAATGTGTAGCTTTCAATTTAAAAAAAATCACTCATCATTTCAAGAGTCAATATAATCTCAAATTGAGCTTAAAAAGACAATCATTAGGCTCCAAGACAGAGAAAACAGAAATGTTAGAATTATTTGACCAGGATTTTATAAGAGCCATAATAAAATGTTTCAGTGAGCACTTAAAAACATACTTGAAACAAATGGAAAAAAAGAAAATCTCAACAAGGAAATGGAAAGTCTCAACAAAGAAATGTTGTTGTTGTTGTTGTTATGTGCCATTGAGTTAGGTCCAACTCATAGTGACCCTCTTAGGGTTTTCAATGGCAAATTGTTTCAGGAGTAGGCTGTTGGGTCTTTCTCCCTAGTCTGTCCTTGTCTGGAAGCTCAACAGAAACCTACCCACCATAGGTGGCCCTGTTAGTATGTGAAATACCAGTAGCATAGCTTTCAGCATCATAGTAACATGTAAGCCCTCACAGCATGACAAGCTGACAGACATGGGAGGTAGCACCTAGTACATGGAATAAAACTAAAAATGCAATACTATTCACTATTGCTGAAAAATGAAATACTTAGATTTTTACTGATCACATATGTAGGACTCACATACTGAAAAATCCAATTGGCTTAGGAAGAAAATCCAAAAACCTATAAATTAATGGCACAGTGCATTATGCCTATAGATTGAATGATGCATCATAGCAAAAAATCGTTTCCCTCTAAATTGATTGGTAGGATTATCTCTCAAAATCTCCAGCAAGATTTTATGTGAAAAGGTAAAGGAGTGAGAATAACAAACAATTCGCCTGATTTCAAGATATATAGCAATAGTCACCAAGACCGTATGATATTGGCAGAGGAGACACATAGATAAATGAAATAGAGCAGAAATAGACTCAAACAAATGTGTTCAACTGATTTTTTACAATGCTATACAAAGAATTTAACAAAGGAAGGATAACTTTTTCATCATATGGTTCTGGAGTAATTGACTTCCATAGACAAAAAGTGAACTTCAATCTCAATCTAAATTGGATGACCACTATATGATTGTTTATAATTCTACTCTCTCCCTTTGTGTGTGTGTGCAAAATTCTATAATGAAAAGTTTTTATAGAAAAAGAATTTGAAAGTGCATACCTTTCCACAGTGTATGAGTTAATGTTATTTCATGCTATGACTTTAGACACTTAAAGCCACACTATGAAATATTCTACTAGATAAACAGAAAGAATCTGCCCACCTACAACACTAATACACTAAATAGGTGTGACTTATATATGAAAAATGCAAAGGGACTCACGCTTTATTGAAAATACTTCACTATATCTTACCATCTTCACTTACAAAATGTTTGATGTTATGCTTTTATAATAAATGAAATATGGGTCCAAAGATCAAGCCTAAGAAATCATAACTTGAAATTTTTATCCCTTACTTTCTAAACTAATACTTCTCAGTGATCTGTTTAATGCTTAATGTCCTGGTGATAAAAAAATAATCTTGTGGCCATTTATTCTTATACATTAAGATTCTTATACCCCTCTAATTTCCATTCTAGTTGTTTTATGAGAGATTCAACTTGGCAGTCAGGGAAAAAATCATGAAACATAGAACATAATGAGTCTATATTGTTCTACTAAGTATAAAAACCATATAATTAATGCTTTTATTTAATAACACAGATTCTAAATTTCTGGAGCACTGTGTCTTTGTGAAGTAGGTTCCTTTTTTAACGTCTTAAATGTATCTCATTTGGTTTACTTCATCCTTGCTGATTGATTCTTTCCAAAAAAATTTTTTTTCACCTTTTATTTTATAGTACACTAAAACAAAGACTTAAGCCCAAAGTACATGATTTCATTTAAGATGATAGGCTGGCACTACCTTACTGAAATCTGCTTTTATCCTGAAGCCATTTTATTGTAACTTTCAAAGCTGTCAGTTTCCTTTAAACCTGATAATTATACTCATAAAATAAGACTTCTTTTCTTGCCTTAAAGTGACTTCTAACTTAGGAGCAAGTTGCCTTTTAAACCTAGAATTGTAAATTGTGTCTGTTTAAGCCTCAGGAGGTCAGAAAACCACTAGCTAAGAAACTGGTAATAAAATGCCACATCTTCTTAAGATATTTAGGTAGTGATGTTTTCTTTCTGCTACTTTTAAGTATGTTGAGTATTTCTCATAAATAAATGCTCTTTGTTATATAAGTACTCAGCTCATTTAACAGCAGATATGTTTCAGAATCTATCAGCTCTATTAACATTATTCTGGTGTTGGATTTCACTTTAACCTTTTTGTTGAAAACTTAAAAAATGGAACATTTTCCCCAGTTTCCATGTAGCTAAGTTAGTAGTTCTTGGTAAAAGGGGATGTTGAAGAGAGAATGCTAAGGTGGGAAATTATTTGAAGCCATGACTTTTTGAAAAACACTACAGTAAGAACACAACCTGACCTGAATACAATACTGACCTGATTCTTCATTTAAGCATTTGTTAAACAACAAGAACAGAAGTTGTTTTATGATCTAGAACTATAATAGTGAATAAAGTAGTCCTTTTAAGGCCTACCTTGGAGAGAGGGGGGGGGGCAATCATCAAAGCAAGCAAAATTTCAGACATAAACAAAAGGGAAAGGATAGAGGAAGTGATACATGTGGCTATTTTATATATAATGGATCAGAAAGAGCACTCTGATATACTGGCAGCTGAGGTAAAGCCTGAATGAAGAGAAAGACCTGATTATGAGAGGCTCTATAAGAAGAGGTGGGTAGGGAGCAGGCTTGAGAGTTCAGCAAGTGCAAAGACACTTGAATGGGAAGTTTTGCTCCTTTAGAGAAACATAAAGACACTCCAGGTGGTGAGAACATACTGACTTCAGTAGAGAGAAGCCTATAATGATACAGAAGGATGGGCAAGTGGTTTTATCATGTAGGGCCTTGTAGACTGTGATAAAGATTGCATTTTTATTCTAAGGGGAAGTCATTACAGGATTTGACTTGGGAAAGATGTGACCTCATCAAAATTGTAACAAGATCACTCTTGCAATTGTATAGAGTTTAGCTTTTAGAGAAGTAAAATTAGAAGAAAGTCCAAGTTAGAAGATTGTTGCAAGAACTTCCATGAGTAAGGTGATGTTGGCTTAGACTAGGGTCCAAGATGGAAAGAAACAGGTGAATTTGAGATGTTTCCAAATTGTGCCATTGATAGCACTTGCTGATCATTGGAAAGGGAAAGGAGAGAACAACAGAGAAACAAGGTGGAGTCCTCAGTTTTGGGCTTGTGTAGTTGATTGGTGGTGCTATTTACTGTCAGGAGAAAAATACGGAGTAACGGGTTCTAAGGTACAAAGGAAGAGGTCTGTTTTGGGCATGGTAATTCCCAGAGGACTTGATACATTCATGTATCCATGTCTGGTAGATCATTGCATACTCAAGTCTGGAGTTTAAAGCACAAGTCAGGGCTGGAGGTAAGAATTTCCAACACACTAATATCTAAATAGTATTTTTTAAAGTAAGGCTTTTTTACTTTTTTTTTTCATTTACTTTTTTTAAAGTAAATGAAATCACTGCACTGATATTAAATATCATAGGGCTGGGATTTATCTCAGTTGGTAGAGTGCTGCGCTGCAGTCTCTGAGGTCCTGAGTTCAATTCCCAGCACCACAAAAATGGGAGAAGGACCTGGCAATCCACTCCCAAGGCAATCCCGAAACAACCATTGAAAACCCTATGAGGGTCACTATGAGTCCAACTCGACGGCACCTAACAACAACAACAGGAAGCTTATATAGGAATGAATTTAATTGTAAACCCAAGACCTTAGTAAAACTGAAATTAGGCTCTTCCATTTTTATAAGCTATAACCACAGTATATAAAAGTAACTTGAAACTCCAAAACATTTGTATATTGTATCTAAAAATGGTTTGATCATGCATTCAAAATGGCATTATTTAAATTCTAATTCAACAGTGGAGGTTTTTTTCTTTTTTATTGGAAATTTTTAATGTATAACTTAATGGGTTTCGTTATGACATGTATTTCATTGTGACATTTCCATATATGCATTTCATTGTACATGGCTCACATAACTTCCCCCTTACCCTCTCATGATCCCCCTCCCCTATCCTCACACCCCCACCAATGATCTCCTTTCTACTTGTATGTCTTTTTTATGAGAATATTTATCTATATACTTGTATCTCAATTTTGATTTAAGTCCAAATTTTTTTCTGTGGTGATCTATCTTTCTACATTCTCAGCAGTATTAGACGAGTGAATTATATTCTTGGCTGTAAGTTGTTCTTTTTCAGATCATGGATTATATGTGCCCAGGCCTTTCTCGCTTTCAATGTTGATGTGGAGAAGTCTGCAGTTACTTTAATGGATTTCCTTTGAACGTTGTTGTTGTTAGGTGCCATCAAGTCGGTATCTGACTCATAGTGACCCTCATAAGGTTTTTAATGGCTGTTTTGGGATTGCCTTGGGAGTGGGTTGCCATGTCCTTCTCCCATTTTGTGGTGCTGGGAATCGAACTCGACCTCAGAGACTGCAGCGCAGCTCTCTACCAACTGAGCTAATTAGTTGGGGTTTTTCCCTAGTTGTTTTCAAACCTGCTTCTCTGCTGTCCTTTGTAAGCATTTGTACAATAATGTGTTGTAGGGGGGATCTGTTTTGGTCTGCTCTGGGTGGGGTTCTGAATGATTTAGTTGTGTAAGTATCCAGATCTTGAATGAGCTCTGGAAAATTTTCATTCAGAATGTCCTGGAATAAATTTCCTAATCCTCTTGTGTTCCTTTCTGCTACTTCATGGACTGTCTGAATTCTTAAATTTTACTTTTTCGTTTGTCTGAAATGTCTCCTCTTGGAGATCGAGTTGGTATTTCTCCATCATTTTCTCTATCTTAGCTTGCAAGTAGTTAATATCTTGTAATTTTTCCTCTGTGTCTGATATTCTCTATTCAGCCTCATCCAGTCTTGCTGTTGAGGATTCTGTTGAAGTGTTTATTTCATTCAGCTTGCCTTGCATCTCAAGGATTGCAGTTTAGTTTTTTCTGATAGTTTTTAGCTGCCAGGAGAATACAGACTCCAGATGAGATACCTTCTTTTCCAGGATTTTGAGGGTGCTGGTGGTGTTAGCTTTCATATCCCTTAGTATATTAATAATTGTTGTTGTTGTTTTTAGGTGCCGTCGAGTCGGTATCCAACTCATAGCGACCCTGATAGGATTTTCAAAGTCTGACTGTTTCAGGATTGCCTTAGGGAGTGGATTGCCAGGTCCTTCTCCCATTTTTGCGGTGCTGGGAATTGAACTCGGGACTTCAGAGACTGCAGCACAGCGCTCTACCAACTGAGCTAAATCCCAGCCCTATATTAATAATTAGAATCCTGAATTCTGATTCTGACATCTCTAGAAATTAGAATTCTTTGGTATTGTCTGTTGAGAGGCTTTGGTCTGTGGGATCTTTGCATCCAGCATGTCCTTTCATGTTTCATGTATTTTTTGGTTGAGGCTTGCCCATTGTTTGTTGTAGGAGTTGGGTTCCTCCTCCTCCAAATGTGAAGAATCTCCCTCTGATGTTCTTTTGAGGTTGGATGATGATGAGACTCTGGTGCTTTTCTCTCCCCACATCCCCCTCCCCCTGCTATCACATTGAAAGCTGGCGGGTATTGGGGAAGGGGTTTCTGCCCAGCATCCCTCCAGAGGGGGATGATGGCGGAAAGTCCACACTGGTCTCTCAGGCTAGCCCAGGTTTCAGCATGCTCTCCACGACCTGCCCTGTGGAGTACTCCACCTGTGTCACACTGGCAGAGAGGCAGAGTGTCCCCTGCTGCCCCACCAAAACTCCTGGCTCCCCCACAGATCTCAGCTCAGAGAGGGCAGCCCAGATGGCATAGAAGATGATGGCGAGCCAGATCCTGATACCTGGCTCACTGCCCTCTTTCATGACCTGAGGCTTACTGTGCTCATTTGAGGATTCCCTGCTGCAGCGGGCAGGATATTGTGCTACCCTCAGCGAATCTGGGGCCTGCGCTCCTACGTGGGGTTCTTGGCAGCCTGCTGTCCTGTTGCAAGCTGTACAGCTAGGACCTCTGCAGTGGGAGAATGGCAGCTATGCTGGTGCACCTGCTGTACTTGGGGACTGTGCACCCCCTGTCCTTTCATGTGTCTGGAACCCTGCCTAGTTCACTCACTGATCCCACTCTGAAGTGGGTGGGATGATATCGTGCAACCCCTAGTGAATCTGGGGCCTGTGCTCCCATGTGGGACTTGTATAACCCTAGTGCCTTGTGAACTTTGTGGCTAGGACCTCCATGGAGGGTCGGGGACGGGCAGCTGTACTGGCATGCCTGTCTTACTGATGGTCTGGGCACCCTCTGTCATTTCATGGGTCTCCAGCCCTGCCTCAATTGCTTACCAATCCTACTCTGCAGTGGACAGGATGATATCGTGTAACCCCCAGTGAATATGGGGCCTGTGCTCCTGTGCCACCCTGTTTTGCTGTGGCAAACTGTGCAGCTAGGACATCTGGAGTTTCTCCACCCTCTGAGCAATCCACCTGGTACTAGAGTAATTGCTGGTGGGTTTTCTGGTGGCCCAGTTCTGTGTAGCTGACAATTTTCTCTTCCTACTGCACTGGGTCTCGACATTTCTGGTGGCGCACTCTCACTGACCTGCCACTGTGGTTCCTTCTCCCCTTTCAAAAATTCCTCTGCCATTAGTGATATTTACCTAACCTTGTGAATTTTTTTTATATACCCCTAGCTCTTATCTAACTTATTTCTCTGTGTGACTGATCAATATGAGTTCTAAGCCATTATTTAAGCTTTCCTATCTCTCTGTGTCTCAAGGTGGGTGTTATCTGTCCACCCTCTTAGCTACATCCCTAACAGTGGAGTTTACAAGGGTATTTTCTGAGCTTTTCAATGCACAATATTTACATAAGAGTTGCAGTATTCTAAATTTTTTCAAAGTTCTCATTCAAAACTCAACCTGGTGGTAGAAAATCTAAAATTCCTCCTCAGCTTCCTCAGTGGGCCTGAATAATAGCTAAGTAATCTCAGTTTTTCTGAAGACTAGAAAATATGCTTAATTTTATAACATACAAAGTGCTAAAAGATTTCCCCAGCCTAGAATTTTCCAGCTATGCTCAAACTTGTACAGAACAGAGATTAGGAACTTCTATTAAAAGAAAGTCTCCAGTATATTCTTTGTTGGTGTGCTAGACAGCTTGTCAATATATTTTTTAAATTCGCCTTAAGGATGATCAAAGGATTAAAGAAATCTTGGACCGAGGCAGAGTCAATCCCTTCAGAATGCTCTTGAGGGCCTGATTTTCTAAATGAAATCTTACAAGTATTTTAAAGTATCACTGTTCCCATCCTGGGCTACATTTGGAGGAACCTTCTCCCACCAGGCACAGAACTGACTCCGGTAGGGAAGCTTTCAGAGGGTACCGAGGGATTAACACATCCACCTCATGTGGACATCTACAGATGTATCATTTACTTATACTTCTCCATCATCTGTCTAGCCACTTGCTCATTATTTAGATTTTAAAAATTAGAAAGAATGTGGATAACCACAAGGACATAACCACACAAACAACTTTTAATTTTTTTTTGCTTGCAATGGTAACATTCGAATGAGCTAACTCAAAGCATCCACCCAGAACCCTCTTCACTAAATAGTCAGAGGGTAAGAAAAGGACTGGAAGCTTTGGATTTCTGAATCTTTGGATTTCATGGGTGAGGAAACAAATTCTTCTTAGTCTTCCTTGGTCAAAATCAAGGTCAGAATTCTATACAGTGATAAACAGACAAGAAAGGAGCCTAAAAATGCTTTTAAAAAGATAAGCACAAGCCTGCTGTGGTGGTACAGGCTTGCAATCCCAGTATTTGGAAGCTGAGGCAGTGCCAGCGTACACTACACAGTGAGTTCAAGGTCAGGTGAGGCTATATAATAAGATCCTGTCTCAAAAAAAAAAAAAAAAAAAAAAAAAAAAAAAAAAAAAAAAAAAAAAAAAAAAAAAAAAAAAAAAAAAAAAAAAAAAAAAAAAAAAAAAAAAAAAAAAAAAAAAAAAAAAAAAAAAAAAAAAAAAAGAAAGAAAAAAGATAAATACAGTATAGTATTAGAAGACAGTTATCCTAATTATAATAAAATAAAAGTAACAACATGGAAGGCTTAGATAGCAGAATTCTCTTTCTTCTTTAACTTCAACCCCACAACAATAACTAAGGTAGCAGAATGGACAAAGAGATTAGATCTAAGGGAATGTAAAAGCCCAGTTTCAAATTTCAAAATTTTAGTTTTGGTGTATTCACTTGGGGGAAAAAAGACAAGTATGGAAATGTTTTAAGAAGAATAGATAGAAGATAAATGTCACATAGGTTATTTGGCAATAAGCATTTGTTTTAATTTCTTCACTGCCTTTATGCTGTTTTTGCATGTGCACATGTTCTCTGAGATGTGTTTTCCATATACCGACTATTCTTTCCATATTCACTTACCCCCACTTTGCAGACAGTACAAGTAAGGTAGAGGTGCCCTAGCAAAAGACCATGCACTGAGTGGCTTTAACCATTCAAATCCATTGTCTCCTAGTTTGCGAGGCTGGAAGTCCAAGATCCAGATGTCAGCAGCTTTGATTCTTCCTTAACCCTCTCTTCTTGGCTTGCTATCATCATCTTGCTGTCTCTTTGCCTGGTCACCCACATGCAGGTGTCTTAATGTCTCTTTTTCTTCTTATGAGGACACCAGTCATATTGGATGAATCCTCATTCTAAGGGCCTCTTTTTAGTTTAACCAGCTCTTTAAAAAACTTACTTCCAAATACAGTTACATTTTGAGGTACTAGGGGTTAGGATGTCACCATGTTAATTGGAGGTGGGGCATAATTCAGTTTGTAACAGAGACCATAAGCATAGATGATGTGTTTTTTTCCTTGCCTTAAAAATAGCAGCAAGTCATATGTTTGTCAAGGGATGAATGGGTAAAGAAAATGATGTCAAGCACTGGGGTATATGCTGTAATCCCAGTGACTCAGGAGGTTGAGACAAGAGGTCTGACAGCTTGAGGATAGAAGAGACTGAGAGTGCAGCTCAGTGTTATAGCAGTTGCCTAGCATGCACAAGGCCCTGGATTCAACCCCCCAGTACTGGAAAAAAAAAGATAGGTAGAAATGTGGTATACACACACACGCACGCGCACACACACACACACACACACACACACACACACACAAGACATACACACTCAGGAATACTGTTAATACTGTCAACTGTTTAAAAAGAAATCTCATCAGTTGTCACAACTACATAAGACTAGAGAACATCATAGTAAGTGAACTAAGCCAGGCACCGAGAGACAAATACTGTATGATCTCAGTTAGTATGTGGAGAGTTGGACTCAACTCAACAGCATCTAACAACAACAACATAAAAGCTGAAGTTGTAGAGAATAGAATGGTAGTTATTGGAGGCTGGGGATGGTATGGGGAGGAAGGAATTAGAGAGCTGTTGATCAAAAGATGCAAGGTTTCAGATAGGAGGAATACCTTTGTGATTTATTGTATACTAGGATGATTATAGACCATAATAACGTGTTGTATATTTCAAAATGCTTGTTGTTGTTGTTGTTGTTAGGTGCCTTGGAGTCGGTATCCACTCATAGCAACCCTACATACAACAGGCGAAACACTATTGTCAGTGCTTCTCTGCTATTCATAGGGTTTTCAATGGCGGATTGAGTTTGGGGAGTGGGTTGCTAGGTCCATCCCCCAAGCCTACAGCACCCGGTGTTCCCATGCAAGTACTAACCAGGCCCGACCCTGCTTAGCTTCTGAGATCTGACAGGATCGGAGGCCACAGGGCTATGGTTGCAGGCTTCAAAATGCTAAGAAAGTAAAATTGAAATGTCTCACCATAAAAAATGATAGGTAAGTGAGGTGACTTAATTAAGCAAGGTGATTTAATTATTCCACATTGTATTGTCAAAACATCACATTGCCACCCACAGATGTATATAATTATGATTTGTCAATTTTAAAGATGCAAATAATTTTTAAAAGAAAATAATAGCATCTTTCATGTAAGACATCTTTCACAACTTTGAGAATCTCCCTAAGGTCTTGTTTGATATCTGTAGTGGTCTTCATTTTCTCACCACAATCACTTCATCATATCTTTGCATCGTGACTCGAAGCAGCACTGTATAAATAAAATAGCTTTTTCTAAAGTTGCCAATAAACTCCTTTAGCCAAATTCAAGGACCATTTTTTTTTCCTTTCTGCTTCCCCTGGTTCAGTGTGTAACACTGGATACTGTTACTGCTGCCTCCTTGTGGAATTATGTCCCTTCTTTTGTGACTATAACTTTTTACCCGATACAGTTCCTTGTTTTCACTTCTCTAATTTCTGCTCCTGTCTCTGGCAGGGTTATTATGAAGGACATTGGCACACATTTTTACTACTGCTACAACCATCACCACCTAGTCTACTGGATGGTTTTTGTGAAGTACTTCATGGGCCAGGCACTCTCTGATTACTGCCTATCATAGAGTAGCTCATTTAATCCTTACTCTAGGTACTGGCTGTGTGATCTTGGAGCAAGTTTCTTAAGCATTTTATGGCTAGGTATTTTTTATTTTCAAAACAATATTTTATGGTGTGAGTACATGGAAATTACAGAGTAAATTCTTAACACTGGTGCTAGGACTCTTATTTGCCACATTATTGTAACTCTTTCAGAGAGATGATAAAACTAAGTGTCCTACAAGTGTATCTGTCTCCTGTTTCCTAATCTAGATTGGAAGATAGGAGGGATCTCTGTTTTACATTTGCTTTATTTTCCTCACAGGAGCAAACCCCATATAGAAAACCCTTGCTTAATGAATGAATTACAAGTAACATTGTTGTCTGCAAAGGTGCACAACCTTCACTTGGAGTTTTAAAGTTCTGAGAATGGCCTTTCTCCTTTCGTTTGTGTCATACTTGGCCTCTTCCTTTCAAAAATATGGTGAAGGTATTCACTTTTAGTCCAACACTTGCAGTGATAAAGATCGTCTAAATGTATCCAAGATCATAAATACTCTTCTTCTGCTTTCCCCCCTGAGAAAATTGGCGTTTAAGGAAAAAAAAAAAGGAAACCTATAGAGGAAAAAACCCCTTGAGTTTTATATCAACAATGTCTTGAAAAGATTTAGATTTTGTTTGAATTCAGTACATAATCAGAGATTATATACAGGTTAACAGATAGCAGAAGTAAAGCTAATTAAGATTCTGCCTCTTTCACAGAAAATCAAATGAATTCAGCATAATTTAGTCTTCCAAATTTCTTATTGATATAATTACTAGGTGCAAACATTTATAAACTGTACAATGTGCAGTATCATTTGAATTAGCAAAGAGCTATTGCTGCAACAAAGGAAATCAGGAAATCAAACATCAAAAGCTTCCTATAGATCATTTGCTTACCTTGTATATGTGAGAAATAATTAGAATATGAGGCATGCTCCTATTAGTTTATTCATCACACTGAAGTATTACCAAGGGTCAAACCATGGCATTGCTTTTCAGCCAGATAAAATATGTAATAAATGAATGTTTTTGTCTATTCAGTTATACATACCTGCAAGCATGCATGCATGTACATATTTATATCATTTGAATATATACATATATCCTTTGAATAAACCCAAATTATTATTTTGTTTTATTATTTTATACCTTTGCTGTACTGGGAGGTTGAATCCAGGGTCCTGCTCATGCTAGATGAGTGCTTTACCACTGAGCTGTACATCAAGACCTCCTTTTTATTTTTTATTTTGAGACAGAGTCTCAGTAAGTTGCACAGGTTGTCTTTGGCCTTAAACTCACAATTCTTCTTCCTCAGCCTTCAGTCACTATGATTACAGGTGTGTGCCACAACATCTGGCTTATTTCTTTCTATTTTCAATATCTTTTTTCGAGAACTATATCCTGGTGATATTTTTGACAGCAAATTTTAAGATTGGCATTCTTGTCAGTAACTCTTCATCTTTGTTTCTACGTGTTAAATTTTAATGAACCAAATTGAAAGTTAAATTTTCTCATATGAATCTCTATATGAATGTGGAAATATAAAACTGATCATTGCAAAGATACTGGAGTTGCAGTTTCCCTTGGGGATAAGGTGCTGGATCCCCCTGAACCCTCCCACACACAAGCAGAGAGACTCCTGGTGGAACCCTGTTTGAATAGCTTTGGTCTCTAAGCGTCTTGTAGAATGTTTTAAGTCCTAACATCTATTTTCCTATGACATTCTGATTATTGAACGTAACTTTCAAAGCCATGGAGTCATTTGGTAGAATATGCCAGGTAAGTTATCAATTATACAGTTAAACTCTTGCCTCTGCCAATATCTTGTGCTTCAGCTCACATTAGTTATGTTGGAAGCCACAGCCCTCTGCTGGCAGATGTTTACTTTGCAGTCAGCTAACCTCTACATATTTTCTGTAATTACTGATCTTAAGCAATGATTTACTATTCGTGTACTTGTGCAGATTGTTTTCAGATTTTCCAAAACAAATATTTTCATTTATCTGTATTCTTAAAAATATTATTTCATGAAGCATGGTCCTTGTTTCAGTTTATTCAGATCATTATTCAACAATCTAGTGTATCCATTTTTCATGCAACCTAATTTCATTTGTGAGATTAATGGTGGTAACCTCTTTAATATGAAGCATCCCAGGTTCCATCTCATGCCTGACGTATCAAAGTCTCCGATGGCAGACCCAGGTAGCTCTAGTCTTCCCAGATGATTTAAGCCCTCTCCTAGATAGAGCCATTCCTAGAGGTCTTAAGAGTCAGTAGTAGTAACAATTGAATCAGGACCAAGGACAGAGACCACTTTAAATGGCAGTTGATTTTACTCCAGAAACCAGATAAGACTTCACTGATTCTGTCCTCTTCTAACTTACTTTTACCCATGTTGAAAACAAGTTTTATCCAAAACCTTACTTGTATCCAGATATATCTGTTTAAAATGCTTTCCTAATTTAAGCCTATTTTTTTATTTTTAGAAAAGGCTATGAAATTGGTATTTTTAGTGTTCCTTCTCTATGTGCTCATAAGCCATCTATTTGGTTATTTACTCTAGATTTTGGCACTAAATTTCAATTTGTGTTGGCAAGTTGTACTGTCTACTTATCCCTGTGCCTCTCTCCTTTTAAAAATATAACTAATATCCAAACAAAGCTCTGTTAATGCCATGCACTGCAGTGTAATTCATCCACAACAAGGCAGATGGACTCATTTAGATTTCTGCCACCTCACCTTCATGAAGTTTCCACAACCTTAGCAGTGGTGTCATTTACATTTTTAGAACAATGGTTAAGTTCTTTGACACAATAAACAGGGAATTGCATAGAAACTCAGTGTGGATAAGCCTATGGAGATAATAACTAACTCCAGTATTACTGCTATTCAGGACATTTATTAACATTTTCTAAGCTTTCCAAATCAGAGCACCTGCATCTTCAGAGATAGCAGTGACAATAGAAATAATTGAGTAATGGTGATAAATTTTCTTTTTAGACTTAATACTCTTCCTCATTACTATGCACAACTTTTTTTTCTCTTTCTTTCTTTCTTTCTTTCTTTCTTTCTTTCTTTCTTTCTTTTTTTCTTTTTTTTTGGCGGTACTGGGGGTTGAACCCAAGGCCTAGTGCTTGCATGCTCTGCAAGTGCTGGACCACTGAACTGCACCCTCAGCCCATTTTATTTTTAGTTTTTGAGACAAGGTCTCACTAAGTTATGCAGACTGCCTGTGGTCTTGAACTTGCCATCTTCCTGCCTTCTCTTCCTGAGCCACTGGGATTATAGGCAAGTGCCACCGTGCCAGCTGCACAATTTTTCATAATTGATTAAGTCAGTAAGTCCCATGTAAAAGGTTACAAAAAGCATCTGGGCAGAAGGAAAAAGTATTACATAAGTCTTATAGCACATAAACTGATACTTGCTAATTGGGCCTTTGTATAAGGTAAAAGTTGTATTATCCAGAGCTATATTCTCAGTATATAGACAGTACCTGGCACTGAGTGGGGTTAAATGAATAAGTAAATAAATGGTCACATGAATATAGAGCAGCTCACCTCATTTAATCCCTATAATAGCCCCATGAGTTAGGCATTATTCTTTGTCTTACAGATGAGGAAAACAAGGGCCACAAGTATTGAATAGCTTGCTTAAGATCACAAAAAGTCAGTCTAAGAACAAACAACCCAAACCCACATACTCCAGCTGTGAGATTATGAATTTGCATCATCTGTCTCAAAAGCAATGTATGAAGATAACTGAGTTTGCTTTACCTAATAGCTGTAGACCATAAGAAATCAATAGCCTTTCTTTATACCAATTCCAAACAAGAAGAGAAGGAAATATACCATTCATGATAACCCACCAGAAGATTAAATACCTTGGAATCAATCTAACCAAAGACCCTTCCGATCTATACAAGGAAAATTTCAAAACATTAAAGAAAGAAATAGCAGAGGACACTAAAAAATGGAAAGACCTCCCCTGCTCCTGGATAGGGAGAATTAATATTGTAAAAATGGCTATCCTACCAAAAGCAGTCTATAGATTTAATGCAATACCCATTAAAATTCCACTGACTGACTTCACAGAAATAGAAAAAATGATCCAAAAAT
>VMDO01001510.1:0-81574 GCA_007922755.1 Pedetes capensis
TCCTCAGAGGGCAGGAGTGGGTGGGTTTGACTCAGGCCCTGTGCTGGCTGGACAGTGGCTTGCCCTGCATTTCCCTGCCCCCTGTTTCATTCTGATGTTAAATCATTTGGCAATAGTGTATTGGAGTAAGTGCTGCCCAACTCCTCTGTGTTCTGTTTGGGAGGTTTTTGTCTAAATAAAGTTGTCTTCTGAAATTTCAGCTGGTCCTGTGCTTTGAGCTTCAGGGTGACCCTTTCCCCCAGGTCCAGCCCCTGCTAGGAGAGACCAGGTGCTGTGTACCTGTGGGTGCCAGGGTCCTGCCCAGAAGCAGCTGTAGGCACAGCATCTTTTTTCCAGACCTTTCTGCCAGGAATTGGTGGAACTTGGGATAACGTGAGCCTTTTTGTGGTGACAGGTGGCCCCAAGAGCTTTGTCCAAAGTAAGTGCTGTTTAGAAAATGGAATGCCCTTTGGAGTCTGTATGGCTTATAGTGCTCAGCCCCACACAGGGCAGTTAGCTCTCAACACAGTTCTCAGAAGAGCTGCTTTGCTGGCACCCACCCAAAGACCTCAGGAATAATGCATATTGGAGGCTCTGGATTTGCAGCCTGCAGCCTGCAGCCTTCCTGAGGGAGGCCTGGCCTGAAAAGGCTGCTCCGATTACAGCTGATAGGCAAGTGGAGCCCTAGATACAGAGCCTGTCACCATTGCACTTGTGAGTACTGGCCTAGATTCTTTGCACTGGCTCAAGGGATCTGCCACCCGCCTGCCCATGTACCTGAGAGCACTTGCCCAGGTGTAGCCCATGGGGACTGAGAAGCTGACATCAAGGGCCTCCCCACTGAGCGAAGGTATCTGTAACCAGATGCTCAAGGCAGAGGAGACATCTGGGAGCTTTGGACAGTTCTAGGGGATCTCTTAGGCCCCCTGACCCTAGTGGACTGGCCTTGGGAGTGTAAGGGCATGATTTCATCAGGTTATTTGGACCCAAAGGGTGGCATGTTTAGTGTCCAGGTTTGTTTTAAAGCCTGCCCTGTTCTAGGGAAGACCAGGACCACAACAGTGGCCCTGAGACAGGTGGAGGGTGTGGGTTAGGCAACGCTGAGCAGGTCGTCATGGAAACGTGGAGGGCAGGCACAGAGGATGCCCAAGGTGTCTAAGAGGGAAGAAGGCATGGAGGCTGCAGAAAGACCCAAAGAGCTCAGGTGGCCAAGACCAGGGCCAATGCTCTTGAGGGAAGTCCTGGGAGGCTCTGTGCCCTCTGTCAGATACAGTGGGTAGCTGAGGGACGTGGGGCAAAGCCCAAGGATGGGACAGGCCTAGACAGGCTACAGGGAAAGAGGTTTGCCCTACATTTGGGCTGGAGAGGTAGCACCTAGCCATGCAGGCCCTGGACCCTCGGCCACTCCCAGCCATGTTGCAGCCTGGCTCTTGGAGTCCCTCTGCCTCCTCCCATGGTCTCTCTCCTGCACTCCAGATTGCAGCCTGTGTGTGAAGCCTCTTGACTCCGTGGTGGCTGCCTGACAGCAGCACTGGCCCAAGTGCCATCTGTCTGCATCACCCACCGCAGCAAGGCTGCTGCTCCTGGGCACCTATCCTCATGTGTCCAGCAGCTAATATGTCAAAGGACAGGTAGTGAGAAACTCAGGGGACTGGTCATGGGGCTCCTTCCTGCCCTCATCTTATTGGCCATGGATGTGACTGAGAAGGTCAGGGCATTGGGGATGGAGGCTACTTTGGGTTCCAGCATCCAGGGTGGACAGCCTAGGGGGCCCGGAGGACTTGGGAGGACCAGATGAAAGGATGGGGAGAGCTGGTGGGCCACAACCCACTGACCATCCTAGAGGGACCCGGGACTCCCTGTCCCTGCAACCCGGCATAAAGCACCAGCTGCACTTGAAGCAGTTTGTCCTGTTTTTCTTTTATTTGCAGTTTCCCGAGACAGAACAAAATAAGAATAAATTTTGTACACCTACAAGGCTCAGAAAGAAAAGACAATGAAACTCAGCAAAAAGAGAGAAGAGGGAGGGCCACCAGCACTGCGGGCAATGACGCCCTGCAGTGCTGGCCACGGCCACGCCACCACTGGCGAACACCTAGCTAGCAGAGCAGAAGTGGCCTGCTCTTTGGAGAGGGTCATGCAAAAGAATTATCCCCCAGAACAGAAACAAAAAACAAAACAAAAAAACCCAAATGATCCCAGACAGGCAGCTCTGTGGAGACTACAAGGTGAGTGGGAGGTGGGGGAGGCCCCAGGATGCCAGGGTGGCCGGCCATGGGGCCACATGCTGTTCTAGTGAGCCCTGCCGCTGTCCCGTGGCCTCAAGCCACACACGTGGAGACTGGCAGATGTTTACCCTGTGTTCATGGATAGGGATGGCTGTCCTGGACAGTGTGGATGAAAGGTGTATCCACTCTGAGTGTCCATTCGTGGACAGTCCCCTTGGAGTTTAGGATCCTGTGTCCTTTTCCCCACTCCATGCCCCTCCCTTGGCTTGATTTGTGGGGGAAGATAAAGAAAATCCTTGTTGAAAACAACATGAATTGAAGGTGGGCAGCGTTGAGGTGGAGGCCCTTGAAATTCAGCAATCAAAGCTCCTGACTGCCCCCACCCAGCCCAGTGTCAGACCTGCCTCCCTGGCCCAATTGTCCTCAACTGGCCCCAGCTTTGCTGTGGGCCCTCCCTCAGGAGGGGCTAGGGCCACCCACTGTGAGCCCAGACAACCCATACCCTAGAACACCACTGGCCACTAGAGGTAGCCCATTGTCCCGATGGACCCTTCCCTCTACCCACTGGTGTCCAGGCCCCACGCCCATGTCTCTGCCCCCCACCTGCCTTCTCCCCAGGCTATGCCCTGGCCCACCTGGAAGGGCCTCCCACCCAGCAGCCCAACCACCACTTGCCTCCCACACACCCCTGGCCAGCTCCCCCAGTGGATTCTGCCCCAAGCCCCGATTACAAAAGCACTCCCACTTCAGCAAATGCCTGCATGGACCCCTGCTTCAGCCCTGGAGCCCAGCACTCTGTCTTCTAGCCCCTCTTTGCCACTTGCTGCATCACTCGACCAAGCCTGAGCCCCCAGCCTCCGAGCTCAGCAGGCAAACATCCCAGAGGCAGCTGGACCTGCTCCCCACCACATAGCAAGGGGCTTCCAGGCTGGGGCAGGGCCACTGTTGCTCTGCTGCTGGCTGGCAGGGAAGGGACAGGTGCCCCAAACAGGATAAAGAGCAGCCCCTGGCCACGTCCCCGTTCCACGGGAGGGCAGTCATGTCTTCAGCTGACTCTTGCCAAGCGCAAGGCCTAGAGACAAGCTGTGCCTCTCCATACCTCCTCAAAGGACCAGAGCTGGGGCCCAGGGCCTTTGGGGGCTTCTCTGACAGTCTTGTGGGCAGGCCAGCTCCTGTGCACTCCATGGAGCAAGGGGCAGGCCACACTGGATGGCAGGTCTACAACCAGGGAAGCCCGTACCCAGCCCTTTACGGGGATGAGGGAAAGGAAGGGAAAGCAGGAACAGCAGCAACTCTCAGGCACGACTAGCAGGAAAGGAGATGGCCCCACAACCTTCCTCAGACACCTGATGCCAGGCGAGCACACAGGGCCCATGCGTTGGCAGGAGGATGCAGACACCTGTGGCGGGTGAATGCAGTACCTACAGACTAACACCGTTCAGCACACGCACATGGGGCCTGCGGCACACTTGTAGCTCAAGGGTCCCCCAAGGCCAGGAGCACAATGACACGCGTAGAGCTTGGTGAGGGGGCAGCCCCACAAATGTCAGATTTTTACAGCTTTTCCTTTCTTTAGTTTTTTCTATTTCATCCGATGTCAATTTTGTGTGTGTGTGGTTGTCGTCGTTGTCATCTTATTTTTAAAAACAAATCACATCTGGTCTTGTTTTTCTGCAGACACAGGCACCAGGGGAGGGGACGAGGCAGACACAAACATGCGACAGGCAGGCCGTGCGCCCGAGGGCGGCCAGGCTCCAAACACCAACTCTGTCCGGTGAAACCAGGTGCAGCTCTGAAATGGGGTGAGTCACTTTCCTCAGTGCACCCCCTGACCCTAGGAGACCCAAGGCCCCTGATGGGAGTGGGCCAGAAAGGGGTCCCCAGAGGGAGCTCAAATGCCAGACCCAATTGCTACCTGGGCTTGGGCCCTGCACCCAACCTGGAGGGTCCCGCCCTTCTGGGTGTGCCCCGCCCACCAGCTGGCCGCCATCCCCAGGGCTCTCACCTCACTGCAGGGGGGCCACGGGCGCACCCGAGCAGTGGAAGTGCACATTCTGCCACTTGCCGTCGCGGCGATGCCACACACGTGTCTCCTCGGACTGGCTGGTGCGGGGCCGGCCCTGCCCGTCGATGTACTGCGTGAGGCGGATGTAGGCGATGCAGGCTGCATCCTCACCGATGACGTGCACGTGTGGGTTCAGGATGGTTGTGTGGATCGGCTTGCTGTTCTTGGCCAGCACTGCAGACAGGGGAAGGATCAGCACCAAGGACGTGGGCCACACTCCCCCATGCCCACTCCCCCAGCGTCCTCCCCATGATGACTGCTGGATCCTGCAGCCTGGGTATTGGCACCGCGCTGGCCCTGACTGCAGGGCTCAGGGCCATCCGGAAGGTGCTGCCCCTCACATCCACCCTGGCATCCTCACTCACGGTTCTCGAAGTAGAATCTATGGAAGTCCATCCCTTCGACCAGGTTTCCCAGAGCTTCAGGCTCAAATGAGGTCAGGCCTGGGTCACAGATTTTCCTGGGGGGCAAACCCGAGTGAGGAGGGGCCCCACCCTCTGTCCTTACCCTCCCCAGCCCAGCCCCCAGCCCCTAGAGACTCACGCGTAGGCCTCAAAGTCGCCATTGTTGACGGCCTCAATGAGCTGCTCTGTGGTCTTGATGATCTCCTGCTTCCTGGCTGCAGGGAGACACAGGGGTGACCACTGGGCACTGGCCCATCCCACTCTTGGACACCCCCAACAGAGTCCAGGTGAAGGGCCTGGGTGGAGCTCAACCTGCAGACACTGCCTATGTAGCAGCTCCAGCCCTGGATCTGGTCTCTCCTTTCCACAAGGGACCCTGGGGCCCTGGCACCTGTGCCCAAACTATCCCCATCACACTGCTCTCTCCACAGGCACCACTGGCTTCCTCATTTCCAAGTACAACTGCTTTTATCTTGTTTTTCTTAATAAAATGTTTACGAGCAACAGAAATGCTGCATCCACATGATAAAATGTCTGGAGAATGCAAAGAGGGGGCAAAACCTGTCAATATCCCACCCTAGGGTCACCTTCTGTGTCCACCAACCCCACTGCTGGGCTGCCTTGTAGCTTCCAGCCCTGCCAGGCCCTGCTGCCCCACCCTCCCCCTGGCCTTGTTCATTTCATGCTGGCTCCCTCTGACAGCTCTGGTGGGGGTGCCTAAGGGGGGACACCAGGTGAAGAGCCATCAGCCGCTCTGGCAGTGGACACACAGTCCCCTTGGGGGTGGGGAGGCTGCCGTGCAAAGGCAAACAGGCAAGATGACCCAGGGCTGATGCCAGCACTGCAGACAGGCGGAGGATCCGCACTTGCAGAGAGGCAAGTGCTCTCTGTAACTTCCTTGTCCCTCTTCTCTGTGGCTCCACTGGCTTGTATTCCTGGGCCACAAGCTACCCCTGCAGACCCTCACACCCCACAGTCCTGCAAGCGCAGGCTTGATTCCCGAGTGCTGGCCTCCATGGCACGTCCTGGAAGACCTCTTTGCTGCTTTAATTACAATTTAACTGTAAAGAATTTTACACATGGAAGCAGAGAGAATACTACAACCTTGTGGAGGGGCTGCTCTCACTCTACCCGTGCTTGGGACATGTGGAGGCAGAAGGGACTGAATCCTCAGCAGCAAGGTTGCCTGCTGCCTGGGAGTTTACCAGCACAGGGTATATGTGCTGGCCTGCGAATGTGTGAGCCACAGCTACTCTAAGGCTCTGCAGCATCTGGGAAGGCACAGCAGGAGCTGCTCGATGGTACCATGGAGATGGGTGCACTTGCTTGTGAGTGCGTGCACACAAGTACGTGTGCATGCAGATGCACACGTGCACTCGTGAATGAGTTTGTGCATGTGGCATTCACACCCAGGGCACGTGTACATGAACACACATGTGCATGCAGTACGAGTGTACATGTGCTGCGTGCACGCGTGTGGTAGTTTACACACAAGTTTGGGCCTGAGTATGTGTGTGGGCATGTGCCTGTGGGAACACCTGGGTGTGCATGTGGTATATGTGCATGTCCACATGCCGTTCACATGTGTGCTGTGTGGGTGTTTGCAGTGTGCACATGAATGTACACTTGTGAGCTCCCCTCTCCAAACGCATTTGTGTCTTGGTTACCATCCTGTTTAGGTTTCTTGCCTGACCTTGAGTCTAGACCATGTCACAGTTTATGCTCATGGCAGTCTTACCACCAGTGCCCACGTGGTCAACCCAGGAAATGCCACCTCTAGGAGAGTGGACTGTGAGCTCCAGGAGCCCCTCCCTCCGTTTCACGTGTCCTTTCTGGGGGTGGCTGTGAGCTGCAGACCTGACCTCTCTGCACCTGCAGCCAGCTATTTTCCCAGCCTCCGAGGCTGGCCCGCTGGGCTGGTCCCTCTGCCCTCCACATGTCCCCAGCACCCCCTGATGCTTGCTAATCTCCCTTTTTAACAGACAGGTCAGCTGCCCCTCAGCACGCCGCCCATGTGGGCAAAGTGGAGTGATGTTACTGTTTTTAGTGTGCTTGGATTTGGGTTCCGCCATCACCTTAAACTGAGGTAAGTGGAGCTAATCTTTCATTTAATGAAGTCACACTTTTTAAACAAACTTAAAGTGGGAGTCATAGTGAAGAGAAGGCATTAAGTAAACTGAAGAGGAGGTCACGGTCACAGCATCAGTCAGAGGTGGTGGCTATGTTGGAGTTTGGGAAACAGTGTCCTCTGTGAGAGCCACCTGCCCATTCCACAAACAGGGGAGCTGATGCTGCCTGTGCACGGGGCCCGGGCACCTCCTCACCTGCTGCCCAGACCCCAGTGGGATCCAGCCCCAGTTCTGTATCCCCAAATACCATGTGGGCCCTGTTGTGCCCTCAACATCCAGGTCTCTAGAGCAGGAATTGCCCCACAAGGGAGGGACTGGGGGGCCCAGCATGAAAGGATGCAGCAGGTGGTGAAAGCTGTAGCTGAGGACAAGCTCCCCCTACTCCCCTAACCCGGGGAAAAGCCAAAGTAGTGGGCAAGGTTTGGTCTGAGAGGGTGACTGGGGACTCACCCTGCCCGCAGCTCTCCTGGGGGCTCCAAGCAGCCCAGGGAGGCCCCAGGCATCCAGGTGGGGCCAGTGCAGGTTTGCCCCCCACACCCCACACCCTCAGAGCCAGCAGCGGCTTGGAGAGGCAGGGCAGCTGTGGGGGGATCAGCAGGGATCAGCCTGGATCATGTATAATCCCCGATTAGGAAGCAAGGCCTAGGGTGCTGGACGTACTGGGTAGGGAGGGCCTAGAGCCTGAAGTGGGCTGGTGGGCACCTGCCCATTGCACAGTAAGACAACTGGTGGGTACCTTCTCAAGAAAGGGGTACCCACAACCCACATGCAGGACAGGGCGTAGCCAGCCACCTGCTGTGCTCCCAAGTTCCACTGAATGTCTCCCCTCTGCCAAGCCCTGTCCCCTCATGGCAAAACACCTCCACCCAGTCCGGCTGCAGCCCCATGCCCCAACCAAGCTCAGGACAGACCCAAAGGGCAGATCTGCCCTGAAGCCCCTAATATTCCCCAGCCACTCAGTGCCCACAACAGGCCCTCTCTAGAGGACCGTCCCAGCAGCTGCACAGACCTGAGGGCAGGTCATGCCCCAGGCTGGCCCTCTACAAGGGCAGCGGGCCCCTGGAAATCAGATGAGATGCTGTGGAAATGGGGTAGCCGATCCTCCCACCAGCCCTGCTTTATACCCCCAGCCATTGGCATCCCTTCCCTGCACCTCCCTCCTGAGCAGTGGCTACAGCACCCCTACACCCCTGACCCCATTCACCAGCCAGAACCTGGTTTCTCACCTCAGCACCTCACCTTTAATCCCCTCAGCTGATCACAAAACACTCTGGGGGGTGGGTGTTCTGTGCCCATCCAGAGGTGGCCCCCTGACCCAGGTGACACAGGGTTGCTCCTGCACCCTTCTGAGCCCACAGGCTTTGTGCACCCACCCTCGCAGGCTGCCATCCCCTCCCCTCTGTCCTGGCCACCTGCAACAGCCCCTAAGCAAGGAGATGGGAGTGAGCCGCCCCAAGCCCACCCAGCATGGTACTCACCCAGCCACTGCCCTGCCATGCTGAGCCCCTGGCCCAGCAGCCTCTTCTCTGAGAGCATCTCAGTGCCACCCCTAGCCCTGTGTCTCCCCGGATGCGGGGGCGGGTGGCTGCAGCCCTGGGATGTCATCCATCCCTGTAAGCGATACTGGCGGGCAGTCGGCAGACAGGCTGGGGAGGTGCCCAGCCTGAGCCTGTCTCTCCTGCCTGCCCTGGCCCCTGGCTGGCCCCGAAGTCTGCTCCCAGATGTCTTGCCAGGCAGCCAGACTACCAGAACTTCTGAGGGCCCAGGACTGCCTTTCAAACTATCCAGGCAGGTCCACCCTCACCTGAGCGGCTCTCACCCCAGGGTGGACCTTCTGCTTCCTGAAGGGAGGCTCCTGACCCTGTCCACTGCTCTCCCCCAGCAGAAGAAAGCCGTGTCCCAGAGCATCGAGGGCCCAGGTCAGAGACGACTCTGCCAGTGAAGATGATCTTTCCACACACAGTGTACACACGAATGCACGGACATGCTTCGCGACTGTTCTGCATTTTTTCAGACCCAGTGGCTTCTTCATGTGTTTAGATGCAATTCCCTGTGACCCAGCAGAGACCCTGCACCCACTTCTACCTCCCCACAAGCTGTCTACTCCCAGGGCCAGGCTGGCTGCACTATGGCAGGGGCTCAGGCCCTGTGAGCCCCTCCAAGAGGCTGCCAGGGCCACTTCAGTTGTTACTTACACGGGGTGGGCAGGGGCCCAGGGAGAGTCGGAGATGGGCAGGGTGGGGGTCCCACTGGTGGGGGGCCCTCGGCTTCTGGGGTCCCTGAGCACCTCCTCACTGAGTTGAGGATGTCAGAGATCCTGGGGGCTGAGGCGGAACAGACAGACATAAACACAGGTGGGGGGGGGCATGCAAGAGAGAAATCTATAGGCGGAGAGCTAAGCCACAGGGTGAAGGGACAAGGGAGGACGTGGGGCACACTGAGGGCATGGGGAAGGGGAGACATGGTGGACAGAGGGATGAGGTGGGGGGACAGACAGGGTGTGCGAGGAGGCATCAGGATGGATGCAGCTGCCTTGGTGTGTCCAGGTGGGCTGAGCTGGAAGCTGCCATGGGCAGAGGGTACTCTCCAAGGAGGGACAACCAGGTGCGCAAGAAGCCAGAGGGCATTGCTACCCGTAAGTGGCCCTTGGGAAGTGCTAGACAGGTGGGTAAAGGGACAGATAGGGAGAGATGATGTCCAAGAGGAAGCATGATCCTAGCCTGTGTGGGCAGCCCAGGTCAGTGGAAGCCGGGCCAATCTTCTCTGCAATGTCTCCTTGTCCTTGAAGCCCTGGCTGGGGTTCCTTGACTACCCCCTTAGACTAAGGAGAGGTGCTGAGGGTTAGGCGTACACCAGGATCCAGGGCAGCCCTGAGAGCAGGCTCCTGGGCATCAGGACCAGGGCAAGGTGGGATGGGTATGAAGTCAGGGAGGCTAGAACTTCCTTGGCAAAGATGAGCTAAAGGGAGCCAGGAGGGGCTGGGGCAACTGACCAGGCCTGGGATAGACCCTCTGGGGGAGACGCATGGAGCTGATGGGAAGGCGGGCAGCGTGCAGGAGAGAAGTGGGCATGGGAGGGGAGCCAGAGGGCTGGGCTCTAGAGGGAGAAGCCAGTAGTTGTTCTGCAGAGTTAGTGCATGTGCCCCGAGGAAGCCCAGCCAGGTTGGACACTGCTGGGTATCCTGGCCTGGGAGTGGGGGCCGTGCATGGCAGGTGCGTGAAGCTGAGCGCTGGCCATTTGCAGTGAGCCCTGGGGAGCAGAGGCAGCAGGCCTGGGGGCCACTACTTACATGGGGTGGGCAGGGGGCCTAGGAGACCCGGAGACAGGCAGGGTGGGGGTCCCACTGATAGGGGGCCCTCAGCTTCTGGGGTTCCTGAGCCCCTTCTCACGGAGTTCAGGATGTCAGAGATCCTGGGGGCTGGGGCGGAACAGACAAGACATGAACACAAGGCAGACAGACATGAAGAGATGGCAGACCGAGAGGAGGGAGGGAGGAAGCGGGCCCCTGTTCTCGCCCCAAGGCTGCCTGTGTGGGGCCAGTCTCAGCAGCAAGGACCCCCAGAGGTGAGACAGACAGGGGCATGGGTGGGCCTGGCAGCCCTTGGAGTCAGCCCCATCCTTCAGGGCCTCCTGCATCACCCTGCAGCCGTGAACAGGACGTGGGCCTGGGTATCGGCACAGGCCAGCAGAGGCCCTGGCCAGGGCTCACCCTGAGGACGCACTCACCAGGCAGAGGCGGCCATGGCGCACCCAGATGGGGAGTTGGAGGGCTCAG
Source organism: Pedetes capensis (assembly GCA_007922755.1). Taxonomy (NCBI): domain Eukaryota; kingdom Metazoa; phylum Chordata; class Mammalia; order Rodentia; family Pedetidae; genus Pedetes; species Pedetes capensis. Next base: position 10,581 of record VMDO01001510.1, read on the forward strand.
CCCTCCCCTGGCTCTTGAGTGTCCACTCAGAGTGGGTTGCCAGGCCCTTCAAAGTGACCCCCATGGCAGCAGGGCCCAGGCTACTTACACGGGGCCAGCAGGGGGCTAATGGGAGCTGGAGATGAGCAGGGCAGGGGCCCCTCGGCTTCTGGGGCACCTGAGCCCCTCCTCACCAAGCTCAGGACATCAGGGACCCTGGGGGCTAGGGTGGAACAGAGGCAGGTGGGTGGGTGATGGGCACTCAGGAGGGAAAGTGGCAGAAGGATCCATGAGGGGCCGGAACGGGGAGGGGGGAGGTTCTAGCTGTACGACCCCAGACTCGCCAGGGGCTCAAGAGGATGGGTAGGGAAGACCACACCCTAGGGGTCAGGAAGTCTCTTTTGATGGCCCTTGGCCAGAGGCTGGGCCAGGAAGGAGGAGTGACAGTCATTCTGGGGCAGGATGGCCGCGGGGACTGCCAGGGCTCTGTACTAGTTGTGGCCCAGGGATAGGGGCGCTTCTTCCTAGTACAAAGCGGAGATGAGAGGGGCCCTGGCCCTGGCCTTCAGTGTTGGGGCCTGCTCCACCTCGCCTCCCTGCTCGGCCCCGAGCCTCATCTGCTGCTTCTGACCTGTCCTCTCTGGTCCCCTTGCAAGCCTGAGGCCTGGCCACTTCCCTCATTGCTCAGGGTCCCACTGGCAGGCTGAGGACAGAACCCTGGACAGGAGGGCTGGGTGGCATCCATCTTCCTGACTCTGGTCCTGTTCCAGTCTGTGGGGAAGCCTGCAGACACCCACTCGCCCATGTTCGGGGCCCAAAGCCCTGGCTCATCTCTCAGGGACATCACAGCTAGGTAGAGTGATCAGGAGCAGAGTGAAGCCCGTCTGACCCCAGGGCCATCATGAGGGCAGCTTAGGGCCTATGCACATGAGGGTATGACATGGGTGTCAAACCCCAGCCTGGGGAGGCAGAGAAAACAAAACAGACTGGGGAAGCACTCCTGGATGCTGGACTGCACTCCATGGCGGGCCCAGTTGGGGTGAGTCACAGAAGCTACTGCAGGAAGGGGCTCCTGAGTCAGCAACAACACTCAGGCTCCCGGCCACATATCACAGGTAAGCTGGATGGAACCACAAGTGTAAGGAACTTTAAGAGAAGAGTGTCTGAAGATTCTACCCACAACTCGGTCCCCTGTGGGACCTGAGCTCTTGGCCCCTGGAACAGGCCCAGTGCTGAGCTGCAGCTTCCTCACCCAGACACTGTATGGGAGCGGCCCCAGCCCCAGTGTCTCAGACACACTGTGGCATGCATGGCAGGCCCAACACCAGGCTCCCGTGTGGCTACGCACATCACAGAACCCCCAGACCCCAAAGACCCACCCACCCCACAGAGCAGCCCGGCGTGGCCAGCAAGGCCTTCGTCCAGGTACCTTTGGCGTCTTCGTCCTCTATGGTGGTGTTGGTGCTATCGGAAGACTCCTAAGGAAACAGGAGGTACGGGTCAGGTCTGGCCAGGGATGCAGCTGGTACCAGGACCAGCACAGACTCCCTCTGGGACCTTTCTCTGGCTGCTTGGCAGGGCTCAGAGGACAAGCCCTACCAGGACAGCTGGGCCTCAGCCCCAGGAATCCTAAGGGAGCAGTGACTGGAGGAGAAAAGACCCCCTGATCTCTGTGGGTTCCCAGGAGGGCAAGCCACCCATCGTGGGCTGTATCTACCCACATCCCCAGAAGCAAGGACCTCAACTTCCCCTTCTCCAAAGAGACCATGGGACATTCACAGGGCCACAGGAGCCCAGCCCAGATACATAGGGCCCAAGGAACACCTTTCACACAGGGAGGAGGCGGCCAGGCCTCTGGTACCCCGCACTGTGGGCACGCACAATCCCTTGGTCCCTGCTGTGAAGAATGGCCAGGGTGGGGATGCTGGCCAGAAGGAAGTGGGGAACCCCATGGAGGCACTCTGGGGACTCATTAAGGAGCCCAGGTCCAGGTGCGAGTCTGATCTGCCCACCCAGGGTGGCCTGGTCACCTGCCTGTCCCTCCTCCTACACGGAAAGCCAGCCCCTCCCGGCCCCTGGGTGATGATGCCAATGTGATGGGAGTGAAGGCAGAGCAAAGGGGAGCAGGAGGGTTTCCACTCAGCAGGACGCACTGGGGCCACGCCAGGGTGGGGGGCAAAGGGCAGCAGAGGGGCAAGGACACCATTCCTGAAAAGGGGCCAGTCCTGTGGCGGGGGTTGGGGGGCGGTGCTGAGAGCTGGCTGTGGGGTGCCGTGCTCAGCTAAGAGCTCTCTACTGAGTCAGTGCCTACTGCTGCGGCTCCAGGCAGCCAGGCTTGTAGGCCCTGCCCTGCGTTGGGGATGGGCCGATGCACACCTGCCCTCTACTCTTGGCACAAAAGCTTCCCCGGGTCACATCCACACCCTCCTCCTGGCCCCGCACCTCCTGCCCGAGGAAGGGGTGAGGAGTGAGGCGGTGGCAGTACCTTAATCCCGTCCACTGGGTTATGGATAACGGTGGTTTGAGGCTCCTACAGAAGGCGGCAGACAGAGGAAGGAAAGAGAGGGAGAGTGAGAAAGAAGAAAGCAGAGGACACGGGCAGCCAGGGAGGCAGAGTAGGCGGTGGCCAGAGTCCACCAAGAAGAGTGCAGAGCAGAGGGGACGGGATGGTGGTGACAGGCGGTCAGCAAGATGGTCAACAGGGATGGAGGCAGCAGGCAGTCAGCGATGGCCCGCGGGGTGGTGGAGCAGGCTGGGGTCCGATAACACCCAACAGATTTCCCAGGCTGGAGACAGCGCCTGCCTGTCCTGGGGGAGATGGAGCTTGCGGGCCGAGAGGAGCGGCAGGATATGGGGCTGGGCCTCAGGGAGTTCTTCCCACCTTGTGCTGCCTGCACCCTCAGCCCCAGCACAGCAGGGGGCAGGCTTGACAATGTCATGGGGATGGGGTGGCACATGGGATGGATAGGGTCCAAGGTGGGGCTGGCTGTGGGGCCGCTGGGAGGCCCTGGTGGTCTGGTGCCACAGCCTAGCTGCTCTGGGCAGCTCCCTCCACCCCCACAGGACCCCTCTCCCTTCCTGCGGTGCTCCCCACAAGCTCAGGGCCATGTGGCAAAGCCAGCCTACCCATGGGCAGTTTTGGGCTGTTTCCCCACAAGCCTGGCCTGGGCCCATGGGACACAGCAGACTTCCCGTCAGCCTAGGAGCCCGAGGTCCAGGGAACTTCCGCCCTCCCAGGCAACTAGGCCCGAAGTGCCCCAGCAGGGGGCCAATGCCCCAGCCACAGTTCCACGGCCCTGGGAACCAGCTGCGAGGGTCGGGGCCAGAAGGGCCAGGTGTCCTCTTAGAAAGCAAGGAAGGACCCAGCAGGGGCCTCAAGGACACACTCAAGCCTTTTCAGCACAGGCCCCCGAGTTACCCCTCAGCACCCCCAGCGCAGCAGGATCTGCTGCTCTGATGGAATACGGCTGGGCAAGCCTACCCTGGCAGCCACTGGGCACCAGTGCGCCCCCTGCTCCCCACTGGACTCAGGACAAACTACTCCAGGCAGCAATTCCTGCAGAGCCCAGCCCAGCCCAGCCCCCCAAAGCTGGCTGGGCCTGTAGAGTGTGAGGGTCCCTGGAAGGTAAGGATGGAAAGCAGCCCTCCCCCAACCCTCCACCCCTCCTGTCTTTGGCCTGGGCCTCCTGAATGCCTCTCGCTGCAGCTTCTCTGGATCACCCAAAGTCAGCGTGGGTGCGAGCCCGAGCGGCTCTGCTGCGCCTAGACATCTCTAGGCTCCCAAGAGGGGAAGTCTCTGAGCAGCCCTGCACCTGCCTGAACCTGGGCCCCAGAAGGTGACTCTTCCTCTGGAGGAACCAAACCTCCACTCCATCTCCACAAGGGACTGGTGGGGTGGGAATGTGCTGTCAGGGCCAGGAAGGGCCAAGCCATCCCCTCCTCCTAGGGCCTCTGACACGGGGGTAGGACAGGGCTGGGGAGCTCAGTACCAGGGCAGCAGGAGGGAGTGACCCCTTGGGGCTGGTGATGGCCGGACTGTTTTTGGTGCTGTTCGTCTGGGGCTGTGGAGAGAGGGAAGAGAGCTGTGAGGGCAGCAGAGGCACCCACAGCCCTCCGTGTCTGCTGCCGTGTGGCAAAGCCTCTGGAGCCAGAGCGAGCTGCACCCTCAGCCCCGGGGCAAGCTGGTACCTCACCTTGACTCCATCTGCCTTCTTGTTGAGTAAACTCTTGGCTGCTGCATTAGGAGGAGAGAGGCGTCATGAGTGCCATGGGCTTGGGTCCCCTGCGACCTCCACCCCCCACCTCTGCCCTTTCCAACATCGAGGACCAGGACCCGAGGCAGATGCATCCTCTGAAGCCATCATGGCCCTGAGCAGCAGCAGAGCCTCTGGAGAGGGCCGGGCCAAGCTGCCTAGGGAGCTGCGTCAGGACACCCCCATCCCCACAGGGCACCCAGGAGCCGCCCACCCTGTGCCCTTGGCTGCAAGAGGAAGGCAGGGTGCTCACCCACCCTTGGGGACGGCGCCAGGTTGGGGGCGGGCACGGGCAGCAGAACAGAGAGGGAAGGTGCTGCCTGGCCTGTCTTCTGCCATTCTCCGAGCTCTCAGCAGGGTGAGGGGCTGGTCCCAGCCCAGGCACAAGCCCTGCTCCCAGGTACCCCTCCTCCATTCCTTAGGAATTGACCTGTGCACCAGGGCCTTGATGTCCTCCCCAAATCGCCCCAGAGCCCTGGCTGTAGGTCACTTCTTATTGGCTCGGACTGGGGCCAACACCAGCCTCTTTGCCCACAAGCCCTGGCACAAGCCCAGGCCCAGTCGACGCACCCTGGATCCCAACACAACCCTCAGAGGTCAGGGTGGGCCTGGCTCCACCCCATCCTCCACCCAATGCACCTATACCCTCGACAGCAGAAGCTAGAATTTTAATTACAAAGCAAATTTAAAAAAAGAGAGAGAGAAAGTCAGCTTACCTTACAGAAAAGGAAAGGTGAGGAGGGAGGGAGGAAGAGAGGGAGGAAGAGAGAAAACAGATTTGCATTGGTTCAGGCAGGCCCTCCCACACGCAGCAAAGCCAGCACTCCCCGGAAGAGCCTCGAGCCACATGGCGGGCACATAGAGGTTAGAGGAGCAGCCAGGATGGTGTGGAAGTCAGCGCCCCGGCCCAGAACAGAAGGAGGTAGAACGACCCCTGACCCACCCAGCTCTGACTGGCGGACACTGGCTGGCCACGGCTGACCACAGGTTCCCCTGCCTGCTAGAAGCAGACCATGCTGGCAAGCCAGGCCAGGGACACGGGGACAGGCACACTGAGGCCTAGGACTGCGGCATTCTCACAAAAGGTCTCCCCAAGCAGTAGTGGCAGCAGCACGTCACTCTGCATGAGCAGAAACGCAAACTCTGGGGACACCCAGCTCTGCTGTGCCAGAACTCAGAGAGGCTCAGCCTCTACTGAGAGCTCTCAGGGTGGTTCTGACGCTGCCTGGGTGGCCCATTTCCTTTCAGACATCAGGCCTTCGCCCTGCCGCTACCTGCTGTCAGCCACCTTCCTGACCAGATGACCATGGCCTGGTCCCTCCCAGGGATCCTGGGGGCATGGCTGCCTGGCAGCCACATACTGCCTTCTGCCCCAAAGGACACTCAGAGCACTGCTGAGCTGGGCACACAGGTGCTGCTCCAGCCCCCCTGCCTCTTAGATCTGTTCATTCTCTCCAGTGCTCTGTTCCAAGCCTAGATTCCCTCCAGTATCCAAGGAGCAGGTCTCCCTTTAATCAACTAGATCCCCAGCTCCTGGGGACTGCTCCCTGCATTTCACCCTCCCAAGGCCTGAGGCTCCTGATGAAGGGATGGGACCATGTGCTTCTTGCCCGAGGGCAGCCCTGCCAGGTGGGTTCCCAGAACTAGAGATGCTGACTTCCTACTCTGGACAACTGGACCGTGAAATTCCTGCCCTGCCCTCACTGTGGCTAGACTCTGCCTCCCTGTAACTCACTACATGGGGACAGGACAGTCCTCAGTGAGCACAGCCCCCTCCCGTCTGTAGGCCCCCCACACTCAGCACATCCGCAGAGGCATCTGTCCAGTGTGGACAACCCGGGCTGCCCCTGGCGCAGAAGCCAGGCCTTACACCACTAAGGTTGTGTTTGGAGAGCCTGTCCCTGCTGGTGCCCTGCTGCCAACATAGCTAGGGGACAGGCTCCTCCCTGGACCCAGGAAAGGGGACACCAAGCCCCATGCTGACATGTCACGAGTTGCTAAGCAGCAAGGGAGGGATCCTTACCCCCTCTAGGGACACAGATTTCAAAGATGTGGTAATTTCAGCAGGTGGCATGCAGAAGACAGGCCCAACCCACCTCCTGGCAGACCACACAGGCTTGGCCAACACACAGTGTTCCCACCTGGACTCTGAGGTAGAACCAAAGCAGGCCAATGCTGGTCTGAGCCTCAGCCACACTAGCACAGTGCCCTCCCGCTGTCCCCTCTGATGTCCTCGGAAGATCCTCACAGTGGATCAGGAATGCAGAGACCTCAGCACTGTCCTTAACTTTCAAAGGGTTCCACTTAGGTCCCCAAGCCTATCAGAACCCATGTTTCCAAGCTGTGCTACTGGAGCTGGTAGTGGTTACCCACGGGAAGTAAAGCAGAGCTCATTCAGGGGTGCAGAGATGCTCCTCTGAGAACATGGGCAGAGAAAGCCTTGAGCAGACACCTGTGTTGTTCCACACCCTGCCTGTGGACCCCTTTCCACTGCAGCCGCTGCTCACCCACTGGCAGTGTGGGTGGCCCAGCTCTCCCTGTGAGTGCGGCACCTGGCTACACATGGCCTGTGGGCCACTTGTTTCTCTGACATCCACCTCTGTCCTAGGCTAACTACAGATGCACCGTGGCCGGAAGCCTATCCACACCATCTCCACCACAGCTCAGAGGCAGGGGAGCCTCCTCTGTGATAGCTCAATTCGAAAACATTTATTAGGTGCAGCCGGAGCCAAAGATGGACAGAGCAACCACAGGATCCCAGATACCCAGGCCAGGGACTCCACAGGCCTGTGTGCCTCCCAGAAGGGCACTGCCCATCCCCAGCTGGCCTCAGGCCGAGCACCACTGCCAGCCCACAGCCAGCCCAACTACAGTAGCCTTAGCTCTCACTTTGGCTCAGAAGAACTGTGGAGGCCAAACTGCAATGCACTCTACTGCAAGACTCTCCCCAGTGGCTGAGCACTGTGCCCTGCCAGCATATCTGACGGAGGCGTGGAGAAGGGAGACCCACACATGTATCCCTGGAGTGTGGCTGGGCTAGGCCAACCGGGCTAGGGGGGCCTCGGCCCCACCTCTGCCTCATCCCACAGCTAGTCATCCGGACAGCCATGCTGGGCTCCACTGACATGCACTGACCCCTCCAGGACACAGTGGCCCTCAGTGCCCAGGGCAAGCCACACATGCAGGTGGCCTCATGCACCGGTTGCCCCTCACTCACTTGCAGCAGGCGGGCATTGCAGCAGGAGCCCTGGCAGAGCGTGGCTCCAAGGTGGCCTGTCTCATGCCACCCTGGGCAGCAGGGCCTCCCCAGGAGCCACTCGCTTCATCTGTTCCTATGTTCATCCCCTCCCTCCCACATGGGCGTCAAAAGGGCTGTCGGATGTGGACTTGGGACTGCTCCCTGGGCCTTGTGGGCAGAAGAAACCCCTCCAGGGGTGGCCTGAGACCCCCAAGACCTCTAGTTTTGAAGGCCTTGCTGTGGCCCAGGAGGCTACGGGTGGAGCCAGGTGGATGTGTGGGGATGGTGGGCCTTAGGAGGGCAGCCCCACACTCTGGAACCAACACTGGAGGCTCCCACAGGAAACTGCAGCTCGGTGTGGGGAGTCTGGCTGGCCCTGTGTGCTCGGTGACCGACAGCCCTCCACTTGCGGGGCAGCTGTGGAGGCCCTGAGGAGGGCCCAGAGTCATCTAGCCCTCAGGGGTCTGCACCCAGCTACCATTAGGAGAGACTGCCCGCACCACCCTGACCAGCAGGCCAGGTTTGGGACCAGAGAAGAAGGCTCTCTGGAAAGAACCCAAGAGGAGGCCTTCCGAGTTTCCTTGACGATGAGGCCACCCCACCCCCGGCACTGGGGAGACATGCTGTGGGAACTCCGCGGCACAGACCACCAGCTCCATCTGCCCCGAGGGAGGGATGGGCCGTGGGCCCCAAGCTCCCTGGGGTGGCAGCCCCACCTCCCCAGCCCTGTTTCCTGGGCTCCCCTCCCAGATTCAGAAGCAGGCTCAGTAGCTACCTGTAAGGTCAAGGTCATTCTGAACAAGGTCACCAGACCCCCAGACCCCAAACTCTAGGACTGGGGGTCACAACCAAGTGTACCTAGCCAGTTTCCCCTCTTACAGGTGCCGGGATGAGAATGGGAGGCGGCCTCCTATGCTTGGGTATGACCACAGCGGGAACAGGGCTCCCGGGGGGCCTGCCAGCCTCTGGTGGGGTCTAGGGGCCTGGCCAGCGGCTGCGTGCAGCAAGGGGGCTGCATGCCAACAGGAGGGCAGGCGGGAGCGGGTGGAGCTGGGCAAGACACATCTACCTTGTTCCACCAGCCCCATGGTGGTGCCGGAGGCCGCGGTGGACATTGTGGCTGGAGCGGTGGTCTGTCTGCCCACTGTTAGCACCGGGTTAGAGACGAGGGGGGCGGACACAGACGAGGGGGGGCGAGGTGAGGAAAGAGAAGAGACAAAGGAAGCAGAAGAAGATTAGATTAAAGCTTAGGTGGCAGAAGACTCCGAGTCCCTTTCTCAGGAGAGCGAATGAGACAGGGCTGATCAGCACTGAAAAGGATTTGCCTCCTTTCTCCTTAGAGCACCCCGGCGGGGCTTCTCATGCCCTGGGCTGGGTGTGAGTACGGGGCACACAGCAGACAGGACAGTCCCATTAGTGTTGGTGTGACCGCGTGCCCATTCCCAGTAGTACAGCATCACAGCAAAGTAACAGGAGGTGCAGACGGACAACGAGAGATGACCACAGACGCTCGCACGCGCAGTGTCAGACGACGGAGAAGCCAGGGCACAGCTGTCCAGGTTCTGGGACCAATGCCAGCTCCCTGGGCCATAGAGATCTCTAACAGTCCCCATCCCCACCCTGAGCAACCAGGGCAAGGGGCTCGTCCAGAACTCGGAAGAGGCTTCCTTGGGCACTGCCTCACACTCCCCCACTCCCCCTGCCACCTCCCACACAGAACGCGGTGCTCAGAGCACTGAGAACAAGGAGGCCACGGGGCTGCCCGACAGACGCGTGGACAGACACACGTGGCAGGCCAGGCGCTTGGCAGCACAGACACGGGGTGTCAGGTGAGGGACACAGACCCAACACGAGGGAGACCGGGCAGGGGGTGGTGGTGGGAGCCCAGGAGGCCTGCCGGGCAGTGGGTCCCAGAGCGGAGAGCTGAGGCAGGTACGGCCGGCTGGGTAGAGATGGGCTGAGGGGCTGGGGAGGGAAGAGCAGCTCCTGCCCCACGCAACCCGCAGGGCGGGGGTGGCACAGTGTCCTCCTTGGAGAAAATGTCTCACCTGAGAAATTCCGTGTGGCCAGCATGGTAGTGAGGATGGCCCCCTGCGGAGAGACACAGCCAGGCCTCCAGTCAGTGGCCCCTGCTGGCTCTGGCCAGGAGACCCCAGCACACTTGTAAACTCAGCCTTCCATAGAGGCTGGAGTTGCAGAGTCCAGCAGCCTCCCCAAGGAGGATCACCTATGCCCACAATTAACACATGCCTGGGACCCCAACGCTGCCAACAAACCTGGCCACAAGACTCCCGAGACTGGGGCACTGCCAGGACCATTTTTCACCACAGTGCCTCCTCTGGGCCCCCTCGGGCCCTCCTTTACTGAGAGGCCCAGTCCTGGCCTAGCCCTTGGCACCAAGGAGCCCGGGGAGGTGGAGGCTTGACCAGATCATCTTGGGTACCCCCTGCCCACCAAGGCCAGCATTCAGCTCTGCTCTCTTTACCAGATCTGCTCTAGGCTGGGCTCCTTCTGCCTGAGGAGCTCCCCAGGACACCCCACTAGGGCTGCTGGGGCCAGTGTGGACAGCTAGGAGGGACAGCTCTGTGCCTGGGGCCAAGGCCACAGTCAGGCCTCAAGACACTGCCAGCTGTTCCAGGGCCTGGATTCATGTCACCTGGGATTTGCCAACAAGCAGTCTTGGGGGCTTCCTTCTCCCGCTGGGTCTGTCCTGACCCTGAGGACAACCCTCCAGCATAGGTACCCAAGAGTGTGCAGTAGTGCTGGGGGCCACGGGGTACCTCACCTTGAGCTTCCTCCTAGCATTGAACTTCTTCAGACACTCCACAGTCTCCTGTCTGTGCATCATGGAGGCCACGGTGGAGCGTTGCTGTGGGGCGAGGGGAGAGCAGAGGGCAGTGGTGAGCCTGAGAGGCCCCAGCCTTGTCCCCGAGGGGGACCCCAGAAGGTCAGGAGAGAGGTCCAGGATGGGGCTTGGGGCACCCAGGGGCTCCACATGCTGGGAGCCATCGGTCACCACTGCAGTGAGGGGCCACCTGTTCCCACCTGCTGTCCCCACTCACCTGTGACATCCAGCCTTGTCCCTGACAGACAGGACTGGGTTCAGGAGGAAGGGGCCTCCGCTACCTCAGTGCCCTCTAAGCCCTATCCTCAAAACCCACCTGTGCATCCCAGGCCAGGGGCCACGCGAAGCAGAGCCCAGGGCTGCTGCCACCCACCAGGAGTTGGCCCCCAGCAGGCGCCAAGGACTTACGCAGACCCACGGGTGCTTCAGGGCCTCGTGGGCCGTGATGCGCTTGGCAGGGTTTATGGTCAGCATCTGGTTAATGAGGTTTTTGGCTTCAGGAGTGACAGTGTCCCACTCAGGGGATGGGAACTGCAGAGAAAACCGCACATGCCAATGCTGCAGCCTGGCCCAGGCATGGCCCAGGTGTCTGCAGGAGCCCCCAGCCCTGGCCCCAGCGCACTCACATCGTAGGCCCCAGCCTTGATCTGCTGGTACAGTTTGTGCTGGTCCTCGTCCCAGAAGGGCGGGTAGCCCACCAGCAGGATGTACAGGATCACCCCTGCGGACAGGGTGGTGAGCAGCACGGCCCTGAGCAGCACGGCCCTGGGAGGACACTGGGGTCCTCAGTGTCCCCTTGCCCCGCCCCCGGCAGCAGGCAGGTGGGTAGAATGGCACTAACAGCCGCACTTCTTGCTCCATACTCGCCTGCTTCAGCTGGGAGCCTGGCCAGCCCCTCTGCCATATTCATCCCGTGGGAGGAGACCCCCACCCAAGAAGCAGCCCTGCCAGGTGGTCTGACAGCCAACCCCAGGATTCCCGGCCACCCAATCAGCTCTGGGTCCAGACCCCTCGTGAGAACAAGTGGACACAGGTGACAGGTCCAGGGCCACACCAGCAATTCTAACCTGGGCATTAGACCCCTGCTGAGGCAGCTCAAAGGTAAGCTGACAAGTGTACCTGGCCTAGGTAGGATGAGCTGGCCACCAGCACTCCAGGATGGAGTTGGTAAGCCCAGAAACACCTCTGAACACCCCAAACACCATGCAACCCTCAACCCCCAAAAGGTCTCACCACACGCCCAGATGTCCACAGGCTTGCCATAGGCCTCCTTCCGAAGGACCTCAGGGGACAGGTAGCCCGGCGTGCCAGCAAACCCTATCGAAGGGGTAGGGGCCATGAGAGGCTCTGAGGGGCCCCCAGCACCTTTGTCCTCCCCACGGGCACTCACCAAACCACGCTTGCTGGTCTCCCTGGACCTCGATGGCCAGGCCGAAGTCTGCCAGCTTCACCGCGGCCCCTTTGCACTTGCTGGCCAGGAGCAGGTTCTCAGGCTATCGGGAGGTGGCCGCCAGGGTGTGGGGTTTACACCAGGGCAGTTACAGGAGGGGTAGGGAACAAAACAGAGATGGTAGTGATTTGCTGGACAGGCTGCACAGGTCTGACCCTCGCTCATGGGAGTCCCTGGGCATGGCTGAGACCTGGGCCTACACCCTACAGCCTGACTCTCCCTTCGGATGCAGGGAGCAGCCCCAGCCTTTCAGAGAGAAGCTGGCTCTCTGCTTGGATCCCCTGCATCTCAGAATGGGAGTTTGGGGGTGCAGTCTGGGACAAAAACCTCCAGATCACCCTCACCCGCAACCCTGACAGTCCCCACAGCCCTGGGGCAGGTTGTGCAGGATGGGGGAGGGAGTGCACGCGCCCTCCCTCCCTCCCTATTCCGCCCTCCTGGGGCAGGCATGGCTGAGATGCTCAGGTACTTCCTGCTTGGACCACAGCACTCATAGGCAAAGGAGGACACAGGGGCCCTAGGCCTGGGGAGGCCCAGGATATCCACCCACCAGGCACCGCCTGCCTACCAAGTGCCACTCGCCTCTGGTCTGCACCACCCCACGGAGCAGAAAAGAGCCCCCTGACCCAAGCACTTGCCCCTCAGCACCCACAGTTGATCCAGGCCACTCAGCCCCCTCAGGGTGCATGCTTTTGTTCAGGCTGGAAGGACATCTGATCCCTATCTGAGTAAGTGGCCAAGACTGAGGACACCTGGCACAAGGGGACTGAGGTTCTGGCTGCTGCTCCCCTGACCCTCCTGTCCACTTCTAATCCCTGCAGAGGTCTGGCCTGTCCCCACAGCTGCACCACCTCCCAAGTGGTCAAAGCCTGGCAGGGAGACATGGTTTCTGGCTGTCCTGGCTCCTGACTGCCAGGGGCTCCTAGGCCCTCAGGGCCCCTTGGCAGTGTCGCAGACGCACTCTTCTCAGTCCTGAAGACTACCACCTGCTGGGATCACACTGCTGCTAAGGAGCTACCACAAAAGACCACACAGGCTGCTTTGAGCTTGGCTGTCAATCTCAGAGGTTATATGTGGTGAAAAGTAGCCCCTGGAATGGAAGGGAGCCAACCTCACATGGAAAGGTGAGTGTCCCCAGCCGAGCGCTCAGACCTCACAGACCGACCAGAGCTTCCCAAAGGCTCTACCTGCAGCCTGCAGAGTAGGGAGGACCAGCGCCACAGGCCCTGGGCAGGGCGACCCTGAGTAGCAGGCAGGGCCACACTTGGCCCTGCCCATCTTGATTTTCCAGGCAGGGGCCCCAAGCTCCCCCCACACTCCCATGCTGAGAGCCTGAAAAAGTAGGGTGGGTGAAGCCTTGGCTGCTCAGCTGGTCCCCTGATCCACGCCCACTTCCCAGATGGGATGGGTGGTAGGGAAGAAGGGGCATTAAAGTGACCTGGGGCCCTGGGATGCACCAAGCAAGAAGGCCTGGGGCTCCAGGAGGCAGCTGGAGGTGGGTCCACAGAGGCTGGGCTGACCAGCCCAAGATGGCACCACCTTTGCTCACTGCCCTGCCAGGCCAGGAGCTCACTCAGCACAATGCCACTGGGCTCAGTCAAGACAGGGGTTTCTCTCTAGGAAAGGCTGGGCATTCTACCCCTCAACAGGAAGGGGAAGGGACCACGAGGATCCTGTTAGTCCCAGAACTAGGAAGGCAGGGGAGGACCCAGCTCCACTTCCATGCCTTGGACTCAGGGTTAACTAGATAGCCATGAGCTGTGGCATATGCTGCTAATCCCACGACTTGGGAGGCGGAGGCAGGGGGATTGCAGGTTCGAGGCAAGAGGCAGCCTGAGTAACTTAGTGAAACCCTGTCTCAATTAAAAGAATAAAAAAATGGGCTTCAAGTGCAGCTCAGTGGCAGAGCGCTTGCAAAGTATGAGTGAGGACCTGGGTTTAAACCCCTAATACCATAAAACAGAAAGAGAGAGAGAGAGAGAGAGAGAGAGAGAGAGAGAGAGAGAGAGAGAGAGAGAGAAGGAGGAGGAGCAGACACAGAGACAGCAAGAGAAAAGAGAAAGAAAGAAAAGTAGTTAACTAGATAAATTGTGTGGTCTGGGAAGAGTGCCCACATCCCCTTACAGAGCCAGCAGTGGATGCATGGTCCCCTGAGGAAGCATCTGGCCCGCTCCTCCCAGGGGCCTAGAGTGAAGCTGTCTCAGAGAAGATTGAGAGTCAGACCTGTAAGGAGATGGGGACAGGCAAACGGTGACCCCCATTCAACATGAATGGATGAATGCTGGTCTTTAATTTGCTGAGGCCAGGCTCAGGGGTCCACGCTGCCTCCAGAGAGGAGCAACAGGTTGAACCAGGCCTTGGAGAAGGTGGGGCTGAAGGTGGAAGATTGGAGGAAAGGAAGGAGGAAAGAGGGAGGTGGCTTCTATAGGCTGTAGCCACTCTGTGCCCCAGGGGTGACAAATCTTTTGAACAGAGCCTGGAGTCCAAAGCCCAGCTAGGGGAAGCAGAGACTTGGAGTGAGCTGGGAGGAGATGGCACAGCCAGGCAAGGCCTGGGTCTACTCCCTACCCCTGGGAGCCTTGGCCCTCCATCACCTGTCCCCAGCTGCCAGAGCTATGTCTTGGTGAGAGCCTCGAAGGCAAAGCCCTGAGTAGACACTGGTGCTAGGCGACACCAGTAGGCTGGCCCTTCCAGTCCAGCAGGTGTTGGGCAGGATGTGCACACACACGCCTCATGCCCATGCACACAGATGCAAGCCCATGCCTGCACACACAGGCATACACGCACATGCACCTCTGGGATGGTGTGCACACGATCCTGCACACAGGCAGGTGGCACACACTCTATGCAAGTGCACCAAAAGCACACACACCCACCACACTGCCCACGGCCCAGCCCCTCACACCTCCTTCGCATGGCATGCAGGTATGGACCACAGACACCTGGCTCAGAGCGGGATAGGGACTCACCTTGAGGTCTCTGTGGACAACCCCCATTTGGTGACAATGGAGCACAGCCTCTAGGATCTGCTGGATGCAGTGACTGTGGCAGACAGCAGGCAGTTAGTGTGAGTGGCCTGGGGTGGGGTGGAGGGAGCTGGGAGGACGGGAGTGCCACATGGCATGGGTGCAGTTCCCAGTGGAGAGCGAGAGTGTCAGGAATCAAGGGGAGATGCCAGCCAGCGGGGGCCTCGAGGGGACCTTCCTCAGCCCCATGGCCAGCTACCCTGGACCCAGCCCTGTCTTCTCCTCAGGCCTGGGTCTGCTCAGAAGGCAGGCAAGATGCACAGCAGCAGCTTTGGGGGAACACACAAAGGCTCCCATGTGTACTTCCTTCAGCTCAGGTTGGCCAACCTGACCCTAAGCTGTGGGCAGAGGCCAGGACGACCCTGACCCTGCCAGGCAGGTGAGAGGGAAGGGACACCAAGGCAGGGGAGAGGACAGTGGGTGCCAAGGGGCACGCTGAGCCCAGGCCCAGGCCCTGTCCACTCTGGAGCAGGAATAATGTGCTGGCGCTCATATTCTTCAGTTTAACAGATGCGATCCTGCGCCAAGCGTGGTGGCGCACACCTGGAACTCCAGAGACTTGGGAGGCAGAGGCAGGAGGATCGCAAGTTCGAGACCAGAGGCAGTCTGCATAACTTAGTGAGACCCTGTCTCAAAAAGTAAAAAAAGAAAAAAAAAAGGGGGGGGGGCTGTGGGTGCAGCTCGGTGGTACAGTACTTGCAAAGCATGCAAGCGTAAAGCCTTGGGTTCAACCCCCAGTAGCACAAAAAAACCAAAATCCAAAAAACAAAATCCAGATGTAATCCCGAATGCCCATGGTAGCTAGTGGCTGCCACACTGGGCAGCTCATTTCCACACCCACTGGAGGTGTCTCCCTCAGCTTCTGGGGGTCTGAGGGGCCTGGCATAGGCTGTGGGAACAGCTGGCTCTCCGGGCTAGGGGGGCAGCCTAAGCACAGGTGGCCTCTCTGTCCCATCCCTTGCCTAGTTGGGGACAGGTGCCAGCGGTCTCAGGCCCTTCCAGGAAACGGCTGGTGGACAGCATCATCGCAGTGGTCCTCAGGTCCCCTCCCCACACCTGTCCCTCAGCACATCAGATTCAGCCACCCAGCCCTACACACACAGAAACCCTGTGACCTGAGGCTGCTTCCCCATGGAGGTGCCAGGAGTCAGGTCCTACTCAGCTCCCACCCTGCGGGCAGCCCCATCCTGGATGAGCACAGATGTGCTGGGGCCTTTGCCACATCTGTTTGAAGCTAACCTGCCCCAGGGTCTTCGTCAAGGCCCTCCTTGGAGGGTGCGTGTAAGGGGGGAGTGGACTCCCTTAGGAGCCTCCCAACCCTGCCCAATCTTGGGAGGCTGTAGGGGGACCAAGGGTTGGCAGGGAAGGGCTGGGCCTACTCCCCCCAGTCCTCCAATACCCCGCTGTGCCTGGCCACATCCAGACACGGTCAGCACCACACTGAAAAGTACAGCATCCTAATGGCATGATGGATTCCTGAGGCCATGCGGTTCACAAAGAGTCAGGCTGGCTATGGAAGACGGCCTTCCTCAACGTCACCAGGGGCTGGAACGCAACCCCCTCCCTGCTCTCAGCTGTACAGGGGCCTCCCTTCTCCCTAGCACCTCCCAGACCCCTCCTGGTCCCTCTCCTGCTGTTTTGAGGGACTGCATCACCAGTGGAGAACCTCTGCTCCCCACGCCATCCTCCTCTGCCTGGGGCTGACCCTCAGCTTTGCCCCACTTCTGGTCCCCAGGGGAACCCAGTGCTGGAGTCAGCTGTGTCCACGGCAAGCCTCACTCACATTGGGGCGCCCAGCCCCCCACAGGCCAGATGGGATCTCCCCAGGACAGATCCTGGGACCAGTGGGGGCTGTGGCCGGGGGTCAGATGACCTCCCCTGTCTGCTGAGTGCAGGGCTCCTCCTCAACCTCCCAATGCCCAACTGGGCCCACATGTTCCTGTGCAGAGTGGATGGCCAGTCCCTGTAGTCACTCTGGGCCCTGACTTGTCCTGGGGGAGGTGTAGACTGCAGGCCTCTACCTCCAACCACAAGCCTTGCTCCAGCCATCTTGGTGGCCTGCACAGCCCTGCAGGCTGGCCTTCCTTCTGCCTGGGATGTCCTCCCTGTGAAGAGATCTGTGTGGGGCCTGCCTCCCTGGACACTGCCAGCAGGGGCCCAGCCTGTTCCACGCACCCTACCCAGCACACTGAGGTCAGGACACAGAGCGTTGCCTTCCTTGTGGAGCTTCCGCTAGCCTGACACTTAAGAGACCTTCCAAGGCCTGCCGCAGCTCCGTCTCCCTGGTCATTGCCCCAGGAGGCCTCCCATGTGGTCCACAAGCTGCAGCCTGCGTACTGTCCAACCCTTCCAGCTTCCCCAGCTGCCCTCTGGTTGCAAAGCCCTAGACTAGCACCAGAGACCTCTCCAGGTGCCCAAGAGAAGCACCCAGGGGGCCTCTCCCCCAGAAACTCTTCCTCAGGGTGCTGTGGCCCTGGTATCCACCTTCTGTTAATACCCTGCCATCTCCCTGGGCCTGGATGACCCAGGGGCTTTTCTTCAGGTTCTGATTAGTCTGGAAGTCACTTTTGTGGTCAGAATCATTCCCAAGCAGCATTCTGGATACCGGGCAGGTTCTAGATATTAACCTCAATCTAGGACCTAATGTGCCCCTCTGGGGACAGTTCGCATCTCACTGGATCCCTTTCAAATCTTGCATGAGCTATACTGCTTTGTAAGGCTTTCTTTCATTCTGGCTTTTGGTTTTTGAAATGGAGTCTTGATATTGGCTGGGCTGGGCTGGAATCCCTGGGCTCAACGGATCGAGTAGCTGGGACCACAGGTGTGTGCCATCAGGTCTGACTTCCAAGGTTTTTAAAAAGTGGGTTCTAAATATTTTGAATATTGTATTCCTTGTTTTGTAAAACACTTGGACACCCTTGGTTTCCCCACAAACTCCAGAATAAAACTCCTGCCTCATCCTAAGAGGAATTTCCAGCTTTCTCTATAGAAATGGGTTCAGAAAAGCCATTCCTGCCCTGCTTCCTCTCCCCCTGAGCACCATGAATCTGATGCTCCCCTTCTGAAGCTCACAGGAGTTGGTGGTTGGCAGGCACCTGGAGGTCCCCCACCAACCTCCCCAGGCCAGACCTGCAAGCCTCAGGACCGAGACTCCCATAAGGTCTAGTGCAGGTCTTGGTCCTCGCTGCCCTGGCGTCTGGTACTCTCTGCCTCAAGATTAGCATGTCTGGACTCCAGTCAGCGATGGGTTTCCACCCCAGGGCAAATCAAGCTTCCCTGCCTTTGCTGCGCTCAGGCTCAGCTCAAGGCAGTGGTCGTGGGGTGACACCCCTCAGGAGTCCCCAGTCATACTCCCCATGAGGCAACACTGCCCAAGGCAGAAGCACAAAGGTCCACTTGGCAGGCCATCCCGGGGGTGTGTCCCACAGCTCGGTCTCCACAGGCTGTGCAGGGCACAGGCTCAAGGACGGAGGAAGCCCTAGTCACCCCGTGGGTGCTAGAGCTGGCACAGCAGTGAGGCCAGCCCAGGAGCAGCCTCTGCACCCCCTGTAGCTCAGCCTCCAAAACACCTGCCTGAGTCTTGCCCCACAACAAGGACTCGGCTGCTGAGTCCTTCTCAAGGTCCAACTAGTGATAACCTGCTACTGGAGCCCCAACCCCGAGAAAGGCCAAGTCTATGAGAAGAAATGAGGGGTGTGTGATAGGACAGAGCCCCATCTCCTCTGGGTCAGGTCCAGGGGACCCCAACCACCCTAGGCACCTTCCACACTGGAGTCCCCTAGGGAGCGAGGAAGGGGAGGCCTCCTGCCTACTTTGCGCCTTGCGAGGGCCACAGGCTCTTCCTTGCCCCACCCTGCAGTTTTCCAAAGGCTCCTGGGACCTGAACACTCCAAACACCCAGGAAGCCCCAGCTTCTCCCCTGCTGAGCCCACCTGAGGCTCCCCACCTGTACACCTTGGCCTCCGTGGGAAGGCTGGGGCCCAGGCTGGGCCCACACAGGCCACCAGGGGGCACTATGGGTCCATCAGGCACAGGCCGAGGGCTGAGGAGAGGCCCAGCAGAATGGCCGCTGCTCTGGAAGGACCCTCCACCCGACCCTGGGCAGCTCGCTCTGGCCTCTGCCAGTGTGGGGAGGGCTGTGTGGGGAGGGAGACTCCGTGGAGGCTTCAGTGGCACAGGCAGCCCTCGAGGCTGGGGGGCAACTGGCCCTGCGAGGGCCCCCACACCACACTGAGGGAATGCAGGACCCACAGGAGTGAAGGGGCCAGGCCTAGAGGACACGGGCGAGGAGGTGAGATCAGACACCCCATAGGGTAGAAGGGCCTTCGGGGACCCTGGAGTCCATCTGCCCAGCAGGAAGCCCGGCTGTGTGACATTTCCAAACAGGGGGAGGGGCTCTGATCCATTTCCAGCTTCTTGTGTAAGTAGAATATAAAGAAAAAGATTATCTTCTTCCACTCCAGGGGGCGGGGGGTGCACTTCTGGAATCTTTTACAAATTACCAAGTCCTACGTGAAGGGGCCTTAGGAAAAAGCTAGTTCCCTTTGCCCCTTGGCCACAGTCCTGCCTGTCCCAGCCTGTCCCTCTCCTTGGCCTGGCCTCTGCTGCCTGGCCAGGATAGGCCAGGACACTCACACCTTCCCACAGGGACTCAGGGCCCTTGTGAAGGGCCAGGCCACCTGCTGGTACAGAGGCGGGTCACATACAGCTACTTTAAAAAAATAATACTCATTTTTCTTGATTAGAAATATAATACATATTCGTTAAGGAAGAGCTTTAAAATAGACAAGATAAAGAATGTAATCTCATCCCTCCCTCCCCCACTAGGAAAGAACCACCGTAGCCTTCTCCTTCTCCTTCACATGCACTTCTCCGTAGCACAGTGCGGGAGGGCAGAGCCAGGCTGGCAGGCAACCCTCAGCGGGCCAAGCTTCAATGCACTGTCCCGGGGCAGGGGTATGTCTGAGCTGGGCTAGAAACAGGGGCCATCACCATCATCTCCCCTGCTGACTCTTGTTGTTGTTGTTGTTGTTAGGTGCCGTCAAGTCGGTATCCAACTCATAGCGACCCTCATAGGGTTTTCAATGGCTGACTGTTTCGGGATTGCCTTGGGAGTGGATTGCCAGGTCCTTCTCCCATTTTTGCGGTGCTGGGAATAGAACTTGGGACCTCAGAGACTGCAGCGCAGTGCTCTACCCACTGAGCTAAAACCTTTAAGCTGGCCCCCTGCAGCCATGCCACAAACTGCCATCTCTAGACCACTGTCCTCTCTCCATTGCCTTGGTGAAGCCTGGCCCTGAGGGAAGGGCTGCCCGGGCATCCTAAAGGAAGCCCAACTTGGACGGAATCCATGTCCCTCCATCTACCTTCCACATGGGGCCCACAGGCCCAGTTGAGCCCTCTGACCAGCACCCTGATTGGGAGAATAGGTGGCTCCTTAGCCCTGTGCTGAGGTTTTGGACCTCCTCTGGCTTCCTGCCATTGCCCCAGGGTGAGGTAAGCATAGGCAGGGGCCCTAGGAGAAGAGCAGCAGCATCACCAGGACAGGCTGCCAACTTTCCTTCACCTTATGCCCAAGCTGGGTGGGGCCCCAGGTGGCCCTGGGAGGGCCATGGAAGGGGACCCCTGGCCTGTCCTTGGGGGAAGAGCATTCAGAAACTTCTCGTCTCTGTGAGGAAGGTCAGGTGAGGGTGCTTGTCCCAGCCCACAGACGGAGACGCCCGAGAGAAGGGCAGGAGGACACCCAGGACCACCCTGTTGCTTCTGCCCTGCCCCCAGCAGACATCCCAAGAAGAGCAGCCGTCATACTGCGGCAGGCCCGGCCACTCTCCACCCAGCCCCCTTCTGTGCTGGTCAAGGAAAAGGCAGGCCACCCATCCTTCCACCTGCTCTGAGCATGCCCCAGGGCTCCGGGCTGACCAACACCTCAGGGACACTGATGCACAGGGACAAATGTGGGTACAGAAGGGGCAGGGGCCAGGAAAGGGTGGGAGAAGAGGGGCAGCATCCCGCAAGGCTTTCACATACCTGGCATCGGCCTCGCTGTAGTATTCTCTTGCCACGATGTCCTCAAAGAGCTCCCCACCAGTGACCCTGCAGGGAGAGCAAACAGTCATGGATTTGGGAGACCCTGGTCATCCTGTCACACCACCACCGCCGTCACCACTCTTACCACTATCAGCAACACCATCACCATCATCACCCTCGCCATCACCACTTCCATCGCCACTCTCACATCACCACCACCACCAGCAGCAGCATCACTGTCACCGCCATCATATCACCATCAGCATGACCATCATGACCACCACTACCACTGCCACCATTATCACAACCACCACCAGCCCCACCACCGCCCTAGTACCATCCTCATCTAGATTACCAAGTGCTTATTAATACTGCATTTCTGTCCTCACAACCATTCTGTGCCTTTGGCACTATTATATTCCACTTATGGATGAGAAAACTGAGTTTCAGAGGGCTGAGTGACTTCCTCAACGTGAGCAGCACAGAGGTCTGAGCCAGGGCTCTCCAGTGTTTCACCCAGTCTTTGTGATTTGATTTTAGGTCTGAGAAGATCCTGTTTCCCCTCTTCAAAACCCCTAGTGTGGCTTTGCAAGCAGTAGAGGAGCCAGGAGATACGGTGCTTGGATCTAGCCTCCCCAGAGTGCCAAGGTCATGAGGTGCTCAAACCCCATCTCCAGGAAGAGGGCAGAGATGCCAGAGGCAGCAGGAAGTGTCTCCACCCACTTGCCTTCCTGTGCTGTGTCCTCATCCAGCAAGTAGCCGTCAGGATAGGCCCCAGGGCAGGAGCCGCACTCTGGAGGACCTCTGAGAATCCAGAGAGGATGTGGCTGTCCAGGGTCCTGGGGGTCAGCTAAGGTAGAAGAGTGGACACTCTGCGGAGCAAGACAGAGTCTCCTGGGTTAACCCAGGCCCCTCCTCCAACTTGATGGCTTTGAGTCTGCCAGAAGGCGCCATCTAGAGGCTTCCACCCTGAGGGTCGGGATCTCCTTGAAGAGGGCCTGTGGGCCTCACCTTTGTGCCCAGCACTAGAGGCTGGCTAGGCCTGTGGCAGGGGGGACTCAAGGGAATGGGACTGTTGACCAGAGACCCTGGCACCAGTGGGCATTGCATATCAGTGTTGGTGGGAAATAAAAGTAAGGATAAGCCAAGTGTTAGCGTGCCCATGCTCCAGGCTAAGTGGGCCCCGAGGACTCCCAGGATTCCCTAATGATTCTAGTACTGGGAAGTGTTTAAGGTCCTGGTTTGCTGCGGCTTTGAGCAGTGCTATCCCAGGGGGTGGCAGTCCTAGAGCCGTGGCCTTGGGCTCAGGAGAGCCGGGAGGCCCAGCAAGACGCCTGGCCTCACTGTCAGGCTGCCCATCCCCAAGCAGAAGTAGCAACATGAGGATGGCCTGCGCATGGGTGTGCCGGTGTGTGCACGAGTGTCTATATGTGGGTGGGCAGGAAGATGGACCCCAGGGTAGCCCAGGAGAGGGGCAAGACCTCCATTTCCACATGCAGTCCCTGAGCCCTGTGACACTCCCAAGTGTGGTGAGTGGGGTATGTGTCAACCTCCAGGATCCCCAGAGCCCCCAAACAGCCAAGGGGCCTCAAGGCCTCCTAAGGGCGAAGCCTAAGGGTGAAGGCAAAGGAACCTTCTCCCACACATCCCCTGGAGCCCCTGAAGCAGCAATCCGGGAGGTCAGGTGGCCTGTGCCCTCTCCTTCTGCTGTCCTGGTAGCCACACGGGTTCAGGAGGAGGTAGTGCAGGCCTCAGCCCTCACCACGCTCTGCCTCTTCTGAGACACACATGGCCCCTATACACACCAATGCACACACAACACCATTCTCTCCCCCTCTCAGCCTCTGAAACCCAAACAGTCATCCACTGGCCACCAGGGCCCTGGGCTGGGTCATCCAAGCACAGGGGTCGCTCAATGTCCTGGGAAGAGGCTGGTGGAGGTGGGTCTGGGCATATGGGGCAATGGCAAGCCTGCTCCCTCCCTGGGCTATGGGCCAGACGTTCCAGGGCACAGCTGTGGCCGGGCAGCCCAGTCAGCAGATTGACAATTCCAGGCAGGGTCTTGTGGGACGCACAGGGGTGTATGAAAGGTGACCAAGCCCCTGCAGAGACAGCCCAGCCTCTCCCGACCAAGGGCCCCACGTGGGTGGAGGCCTCTCGGGCCTGCACACCCCACGGCCTGGGCATCTGTCGTTTGACGGTGGAAGGCAGAGAGGCAGCCTGAGGACAGCACCTCCTGTCACCACCAGTCCTGTTGCTGAAGGGCAGCTGCAGGAGGACATGGAGTAACCATGGCAACATCATCACAGCCAGGCTTCCCTGGGGGTGTGGCCTAATGGCCACAGGCAGGCCAAGGCCCATGGGCCCCCACCCAGCCCAGGGTCCCAAATCATCCCTGATTCACAGACAGCTAAATATAGTGCTGCTTAGCAGGAGCTGTCAAGAGTGAGGGAGATGAGATCATTGCTTCTAAATCCGGCAGGAAGTGAGAGGCGGCCTTGGCCCCGGACGCCTTCTTACTCAGCTACTACACACACACACACACACACACACACACACACACACACACAGCACTCACACGCACATGCACGTACCCCCACAAGCCACATCTCCACACCCAGGTGGACCCTACTCAGCCAGACCCACACACGCTCTCACCCACACTCATAAGCCAACCGTGCCACAGTCCAGGGTGACAAGGGCACCGAGGGAAGGAAGGTGAATGAGCTGCTGGCAGCCCTCTGGAGTCCTCCCTATCCCCTCCCCACCTACAGGCTTTCTGCATGGGGGCGGGGAATTCGAGATGTTGGCACCGACCCCATCAGACTTTTAAACCTGGTACAAAGCCAAGGAGCAGAGTCGAGGAAGGCCAGGCCAGGTGTGATCCAGGCCAAGGTGACCTGCTGCAGAGGCGCACTCAGGGCATGGCCCAATGTGAGGACAGAATGGTCCCCAGGGCTGGGGAGGCTACAGACCCCACCTGGCCCTGTGCTGGAGTGGGCAAAGGTCCTCAGCTCTGGCACTTACAGATCGAAGACCAGGTAGTGGAACCCCTCCTCGGAGATGCTGTCATGGAGACGCACTGTGGGCACAGAGAGGTCATGAGAAGCTGGTGGTAGCCCAGGACAAGCCCCACTGCCGCCTCCACCCCATCCAGCCCCAGCCCAGCACCAGCAGTGCTGGCCCCCATGGGGGGCCCTCCCACCCCATAGGCAGGGCCCTGGGGTCACCCACAAGTTAGGGTCCCTGTGGCAGTCAGAGGCAGGGCCAAGGCAGGGCTTTGGGCCCTGTAAGCTACCAGCTCCTAGGCCAGAGTCACAGAGCTCTGGGCAGTGCCCTGAACTTCCCCAGCCTCAGCCGCCTGTTCCTTTTGCCAGGGAGAGAAACAGAAGAGGCTCAGCTTGCTGAGTCCCTGTGGAGCGCCACATAGAGAGGCTTCTGGATGAAGCGTGCAGTTTTTCACCTGGGCCTTCCAGAGCTGCCCGCAGCCCTCAACAGGGCAGGGACGCGGTGGGAAGGAAACCCGCCCAATGCAACAACACCCAAGGGTTGGGAGCCCGAGTTCCCATCCAGAACTGTCGGGCTGGGGTGTGGAGCACCATCCCTCTAGCCTCCTCTGGGTCCATTTACAAGCCCCCAGCAAAGTTGGCTTCCACAAGCCCCAGCCCCTGGTGAGGGTGTGGGGAACCCATGAGCTCTCAGATGAAGGTATGAGGTGACAGGGCGCCATCTCTGCCCAAGGCAAGCACCCCACGGCCCGCCAGCCCGAGCTGGAGAGGTGCACCCCGCACCCACAGTGACATTTCTCTGGGAACAACTCGCTTTGGGCCCTGTTCTCCATATGCTGATTCTACCCTTTGCTGGAATGAAGACAAGGATAAGCGCTGAGCACCTGCTGCATGCCAAGGCTGCTCTGGGCCGCATGTGTCAACTTAGTTAACCTGCCGACCGCCTGGCCAGCCGATAGCTGCAGGAGCTGAAACACAGAGAGGCTGAGCCAGGCGATGGCCGCAAGAGCTGAAGCACAGAGACGCTGAGTAGTCAGCCGCAGGCCACACATCCCACAAGGGGAGCGGGGCCATGGGCTCTGGCCCAGCTGGCTTCTTCCTGCACTGCACTAGCCTTGACCTCTCTGCCCCTTGGGACCCAGGTAGACAGATCCCGTAGACCCTGTTGTCTCCCCTACCCGAGACTGGGCCCCAGCACTGGGGTGGAGACTGCTGCCTTCTCCCTGGTCCGAAAGGTCCCCGGGGCCTCAGACACAGACAGCCCTCTCTGCTCCTGCCCCTTCCTGGTGCCCTGCAGCACTGTCCTGGTTTCTACCCAGCTGCCAGGGCCTTCCTTTCTGGCTCTCGTCCTTCCAGGGGCCAGCCTGGTTGTATCTGTGTGTCGAGGACCTCCAATTGGCCTCTGGGGCCAAAGCCCGGCCCTGAAGACCCCTGGACTCCAGCAGCCCCAGACCCACAGCCTTTCTCAGCACCTGCACCACAGGCACAAAGGCCTCTACCCCTGAGGGCAGGCCAGGCCCCAGGTCCCTCTGCAGGAAACTCAGGGCCACCACTCCCTCGCCACTATCCTGCCTTTGGGACTTTGAACAGGACTACCAGCCATCTGAGCCTCACTCTACCCCTCTGTGAAATGGGTAAAACAGCACCTTGCTGTGAAGGAGAATTATGTAGCCCATGGGAAGCTGCCAGGACGCAGTGAGTGCTCTGAGCCACGGCCTGTTACTGCCACCGTCACCACTGTCATCTGGCATGAGGAATCCAGGGGTAGGTAGGAGGCTTAGTTTCAGTGTATGAGGACCCTTAGAGACCTGGACTGCTTTCTCAAGCCCAGGATAGAAAGACCTGGGCCCAAAGGGCAGTGGCCCGGCATGAGTCACCTCGAACACACCGCTCCCCTACTCGCTCTCCACTCCCCTTCTCCAGGGCCGGCAGCACAGCTTCTTCCCAGACCCTGCAGAACCACCCAGCAAGGACTTCCCTGTGTCCAATGCCCATCTCCCCGCAGGCTCGGCCCCAGCTGACCTCTGTCCCACTTGGCCCTCTGGGCTCTTCATTCCCACCTGGACCCCATCTACCCAGGCTGGCCTGTATCTCCCAAAGACATGGCAGGTCCCTGGTGCCACTGGCAGCCTCTGTCCAGGATGCTACTGTGACATCCATAGCATTAAGCAAAGATCATCCTCCTGTGCCATCCTGGTGGGGCGAGCTACCTCCATGCAGGGACGTGGTATATGACAGCCACTCGGGCAGAAAGGTGCTAGAGCCGTGAGGCAAAGGAACCTTCTCCCACACATCCCCTGGAGCCCCTGAAGCAGCAATCCAGGGAGGTCAGGTGGCCTCTGAAGCTACCTTGCTGCTGGCTGGGTGCAGTGGGAATAGTCCCTGGTGGGGGCTGCCTGCCCTCAGGCACCTGCCTCCCTGAGCAGGATGGGGCAAAGCCAGGGGCCTGGGGGCTCAGGCACAGGTGTGTTTTACCTGCTTTCCAGGAAGGAGGGCCCCCAGTCAGCAGGAGCCCCTGGTATCTGTGTGGGGAATTGAGGTGGTGTTGCACATGGATACTTCTTAAAAAGAATTTTTAACATTTTAAAAATAGGTGCTTATTTTAATGGTTTAGGCCTGTGAATTCACAGGCAGAGCTAAGCTAAAAAGCAAATTGCCACAAAGTCTATTTAAATAAAAACATTAAGCAAATAAACCATGCTGGCACATACAGGTAGCTTAAAATAAGGTCCTTGGCTGTATCTTCAGAGTCCAGTCTGGAAGACCTGGATCAGATGGATGGTAGCAAATCTCATTTAGGGTAACCTGCTGCTCTCAGTCTCCCGGAGTATAGGGGCTTGGGAGGTGGTTCATTCCCTCTTTCTGCTCTGCTTTGGGGCTCCCTGCAGCTGGGGTCCCCCTTTTCCTCCATGCTGCACGCCTGCTACACAGGGGCTCGAAGGCCCAGACCTGGAGACCCTAGCTAAGGCTGCAGCTTCCCATGGGCAAAGGGGCTCTGGGGGTGGGGGTCCAACGGCAAGGGAGCTTGGGAGTGTCCTTTTGCCCTTCCCAAGAAGCACCTTGGACCCTTCCTGGACACTTACGATGCCCGAGGCCTACAAGGGCACTGGCCTGCACCGGTGTGATGTCATGCGGGCTACAGGAAGATTACATGAGCTTGCCGTCATCCCAGCAAGCCAGGAGGTGGAGGCAGGGGGATTGCAAAGTCGAGGCCAGAGGCAGCCTGCCGTACTTAGTGAGACCCTGACTCAAATAAAAAATAAAAAACGAGCTGGAGGTGCAGCCCAGTGGTAGAACACATGTGAGGCTCTGGGTCCAACACCCCAGTACCCCCCCCCACACACACACACACAAAAGAACTACATGTAGCTCCTGGGACCTTCTGCCCTGCCCACTCCATGGGCCTCCTTACCCTCAGTGGGCCCCCACACCTTGGTGCCCCTTTTCCTGGCTCTTCAGTGGGTCACCTGGCAGGGGAGGCTCCAGCTCTGAAGCCAGGTGGTAAGGATTCAGCAGCCTCCCACCCAGCCACAGGGAGAGCAGGGGAAGTAGGGGCTGCCTGAGACCTGGAGGGTACAGGGCCATATTAACAGGAGCTGCCGAGGATTCTGTCACCCTGGGCAGTGGGGCAGGCTTAGGACAACCTCTCCTGCTGTGTCCATCCACACCAGACACCCACATCCAAGCACAGACCCCTGGGGCCTCACCTGGCACACAGCAGGTATTTATAACCAAGTGTGAATGGTGGATTCTCGAACCTTCCCCAGGGATGGTGCTGACCTGAGGGTTACACCCAGGTGGGACTCAGCCCACCTGGGCTCAGGTCAACTTCCCTGTCACCCTCACCTCACCTGGGCCAGAAGCCAGCTCCACACTCAGCCTAGAAGCCAAATTCACTGGGGCCAACACCACGGCCCCTTCACCAAGCCTCATGGAGGCTGCAGGGTGACCTGGGGGCCCTGGTTGGGTGCACAGGGTCCAAGGCACTCTGGACCACCAGAGTCCTTCTGTTTATTCCATCATCTCCTTCCACATGACCCCAGAGGCAGCCCCCCAACACCGGGGCGCACCCTGCAGGTCCTGCTTGGGTCTCTGCTGACTCATGACCCCTAGGCCCCAAAGGCAGGCTGGGCTGCTCCCCAGGAGAGGGGCCTGGGAAAGGGCCCCAGCTCCCCAGAAGTCCCAGTCAGCACCACCCCAACCTATTTGAGCACTGCCAAGACCGGGCCACACCCAAGTCTGCTTCCTCTGACTGGAGGGATGCAGAACCACCCGTGACCAAGGCCCTGACTCAGATCCCCTGGAGCTGGCAGCCGGGGCCGGGGCCCACCTGTGCAGTGGGTGATGGGGATGCCTGTGAACCCCACTCACGATGGCCCAGCTCAGGCAGGTGGAGCCCAGGCCCACAACCTCAGGCACTCACTGTGGTGACTGCAAAAGGCACCCAAAGCCCTGTGACGCACTGTCTCTAAGAGGGAGCTGATTCTCCGTCTTGTGTAAAGGTTTCGAGCAAACAGAATAGGAAGAAGGGATGTATCACAGATGAAGTCATGGATCATCAAAGGGTTAAACAAAACTCTCATATGGCCAACAATCCTGCTCCTAGGCACAGACCCAGAGGACTGAAGGCAGTGACTCACACATATCTGTGCACCCCTGTCACGGCAGCCAGGAGGCAGAAGCAGCCCTAGGGTCTACCGACAGATGAATAGTTAAGCAAAAGGTGGAATCTCCATGAAGTGGAATATTATTCAGCCTTAAAAAGGAAGATGTTCTGACAAATGTTCAACATGGATAAGCCTCAAGGATATCATGCTAGGTGAAGTGAGCCAGACACAAAAGGATAAGTACCGCATGATTCCACTGCTCTATCTCTAGAGTAGCCAGATTCATAGGGACAGAAGGCAGAAAGCTGAGTGCCAGGGCTGGGGGAGGGAATGGGGAGTTTTTGTTTAATAGGAACAGAGCTTCTGTGGTGAAGATGAGAAAATTTTGGATACAGACAGTGCAGTTAGGTACATAGCCTGTTGAATGCCCTGGGTGTCACAGAGCTTTACATTTAACCAGGGTTAATTAGCATGGTTGACATCACGTGGTGTGTATTTTACCATAACTTTTAAGAAGGCAATACTCTCCTCATTCTATCTCTCCCTCTCTGCTGTCTCTCACTGTCCCATCTTTGTTTCTCTTTCTGTCTGCTGTGTTTGGAAGTACACTCTGAGGGTGCAGGCAGTGCCCAGCCTGCAGGTGCTGCTAAGAAGCAGGGGAACCTTCCAGAAGCAAAGGCAGGTGAAAGGAAGGGAGGCCACTGGGGACACGCCACGGGGGACTGGGAAGACTTTCCTCTACTCTCTGCTCTGCTGCTGCCATGACGTGAACAGTCCACCTTGCACATTCGCTCCCACCAGAGGCCCAAAGTGGCTGGACTGCACTACCATGCACCACAACCTCTGAGACCCTGAGCCCAAACTAACCCTCATCCTATACTGTGAGCATCCCAGGCACTTGATCACAACATGGGAGGTGACCAACGTTCCCTGTCATCCTTGGCTCTGGGGGCGCCTGCCACCACGTTATGACAGTATGTGGACAGCCCTGAGGGGAGGAACCGAGGCTTCAGCCACCTTGGAAGCACATCCAGAGGGCTCTTGGAAGGTGCAGCCTGGCAGTGCCCCCCATGTACAGGAGCCCTGGGCAGGGCTGACGTGAGGCTGTGCAGCTGTGTAGCCCCCCAGGCAGCCCTAGAGAGCTCTGCCCCACTGCTGCTGCTGCAGAGTTTCTAGCAGCCTCTGAACCAAGGGCCCACACTTGCATTTTGCTCAGCGTCCCACAGGTTGCAAAGCAGCCTGCAAGGACCTAAGCCGTCTTGAGCACACAGACGCTGAGGTGACCTATGCTGGGTGGCACAGCCTTTGGGGTTACTGATCCTGCAGCACAGATCACCAACACACTCATGAACCTTGTGAAGTGGGGGCAGCCACGTCCCCTGCCACAAAACGAGCAGGCCTCAGTGCAGGCCTCCACTCTCTGCCCGCCAAGTAGGCTGCCTCAGAAGAGAGGAGACCTCACTGCTTATGCCACTTTCCCCCGTGGGTCACTTGGGCTCCTCCTACTATGTCCCTGGGAGGGAGGCAGGAGCACCTCCATTTTCAGGAGGGGAAAGTGGGCTCTTCCCCACCCCAGCCTGGCACACACACTTCCCGACCTGCCAGGAAGGAGGGAAGCCGCCTCACCCCCAACATGTGCCCTCACCACCCCAGGGTGGCCCATCAGCAGCTTTCTGTTTGTTAGTGGCCCTGATGGGTGCTGGGAACATCTCCGTGAGGGAGGGGTGTCTGACCTCCCCAACAAGAGCCCTCCTCAGACAGCCTCGGATCTGCAGAGAAGCTTCCAGGTGAACCCTGCAGCCTCAAGTCGGCCTCCTCTGAGTTCTGGAATGTTCTGGCCAATCTGCCTTGGGGGAAACTGCGGCAAGGGGCCACTTCTCCCCAGCCCAGGCCAAGAGCCGGGGCCAGGCCACTGCCTGGAACCAACCCACAAACAGCAGGAATCTGGCCAGGACAGGAAGAGGTCTCGCTAAAGAACTCCCCAAAATACCAACCCAAAGAATGGCTGGGTACCCTGCCAGTAAAGGGGTTCCTGCAATACACTCAAAGTGGGCTACCACTCCTGTGCGACACTCAGCAGGTGTGGGCTGGGGGAGGAAGGAAGGCCCAGCAAGGCCAGAGGGTCGAAGGAAGGGTCTGGGCAGGCGGGATGGGTGGTGGCATCTTCCAGGATCCCTAGAAGAGTGGCAGTGGCCTGCTGGCGGGTAGACTGAGGCTCTCCATGCTGAGCTGGCAGCACGCATTGGGGGCTCCCCATGACACTGCTGAGATGCAGGTTCCAGGGCCCAGCCTAGGCCTCCTGAGCAGGGCTTTCTGGGAAGACCCGGGCATCTGCATGCGAGGAGGAAGAAAACTGCTTGAGACTGAGAGACTGAGAATCAGACTCACGGGTGGGGTCCAGAGGAGCCCCAGACACAGGACATGTGTACTTCTCCCTCTAGCTGCCAGCCTGGGACAAGGGACAGCCGAGGACTCCCCACACCAGGCCTCATGCAGGCCCTCAGTCTCCAGATTCTGCACCCCCCCCCCATCCCATCTGCCTCGGCTGGGGCTAGGAGGGGCACAAATGCCACAGGGTCCTGACCTGGCTGCTCCTCACGGCCCTGGAAAGTCCCTTAGACAGACTCCTTGGCCCTGCCCTGACAAAAGTGAACCAGGCAGGCTTCAGAGGGAAGGGCACAAGAGACCCCCCCCACCATTAATCCCGGCACCTCCAAGGCTGGGCTGACTGCTCCTGCAGCAGAGAGTGGCTGCCACTTCCAGGTGGCTCCAGCTCTCCCAGCAGAGGCAAAGAGCTCCCAGATCCTCCCATGTCCCGAGAGGAAACAGTGTTGGGAGGACACAGGTGGCTGGCCACAGGCACATGAATGTGCACTCCCATCAGGGCCTTGCCTGCCATGGAAGGAGAGGGGCGGGCAAGACTGAGTGACCCCAGGCAATCTGAGCCGACCTCCTGAGGTCACCCCAGCACAGGAAGGGCTGGCAGGTGGTGCAGGTGCACTTTCTGGGAGCCAGGGCCCTGCACAAGCCTTGTCGCCCATCTGTCCCAGCCTGGCAGGCCAGGCCGCCAGGCGGCTCACTTGCCAGACACCTATCTCTTCCTGGCTGGGCCGCCAGCCCTGATGCCAAAGACAGGGCGAGCCCAGGCTTCCTCAGGGACCTTCCCCACATGTCTGGCCAGTGTTTCTCAGAAGGGCCCCCTCCCCGGGCTTGGGCTCCTAACACCCCTGTGAACCTTCTGAAAACTGCCCACTCCACCCTCCCCAGCCACTCACCGATGTTGGAATGCTTCAGCAGGCGGCAGATCCGGGCCTCCCTCTCCAGCTTCTGGTGATCTGGGGACAGGAAGAGACAGGGATCACCTAGTGCCCCAACAGCAGGGGATGCAGGTTGCCATGTTAGGACAGGCCCATGAGGGTATGTGGCAGCCACCAAGCAAAAAGAGGACGGCTGCGTCTGCCCACTGCCTGGCTTCACCTGCTGAGGCCAGAGGCAGGGCATCAGCATCCCTGGGCCCCAAGTAGCAGCACCCAGGCAGAGATCCCCCGAAGGTGGTGGGTGAACGAACTCTTGCTAAGTTTCCCCGCATGAGTCAAAGAACAGAAAGCGCCTATGTTAGTGGCAAACTAATTTAATCCTTCACTTATCTGTCCTAATTCCATAAGCTTTCTGCTGAAGTCACTTTGTTCTTCTGGCGTAGTGGTGGGGTTTGCAAAGCAAGGTGGTGGGGTTTGCAAAGCAACGCATCACGGGCTGGGGGAGGGGGAGGGGCAGATCTGCCCTCAGAGCCAAGGATCCTTTGTTCCTCCCACCCCCTCAGGGGGCTGAGCCTACACTAGCTCTGGGAAGCCAGGCACAGACATGGCCAACCACCAGACCCTAGTCTCTAGTTCCCAGAGGTTGTGCCCCTTGGCCAGACTTCCTATGAGGCCCCCAAAGGATGGAGGATTTATTAGCCAAAAGTTTTACAGTTCAAACAGAGGGTTTACAAAGCCAACAGAGTCTGTTAATAGTAAAAGCTCCAGGCCCATTTGTGACATGTGGCCAAAGCCACACAAGAGAATGTGGTGCAGCAGGTAGCAATACTCAGGCCACACCCACCAGCTGGTAAGCATGCTACCCTCCAGCTCCATGCTGACCCTGGGCACAGCCGGGGGAAGGGGGCTGGGCAAAGGAAGGCGGGAGGACTTTCAGCACTGAGGACAGCAGCTGCCCCCCACCGAAACTGGGTGGAGGGCCCCAGTGTCTAGAACCCCAATTCTTGCCCCTTCTGAGTGCTGAGCCCCTCCCAGAAGAGCAAGCCCATAATTAATAAGCCAATCAAGACCCCAGGGGTTGCCCTCTCCCCAAGGGAACTCCTAGCCCCACAGGCAGGGTAAGAATTCAGGTGCTAATAGGCTGGGTAGGCACAGGGGCACATCCCTGTCATTCCAGCCACTTGAGAGGCAGAGG
The DNA here is from genome assembly GCA_007922755.1 of Pedetes capensis. Taxonomy (NCBI): domain Eukaryota; kingdom Metazoa; phylum Chordata; class Mammalia; order Rodentia; family Pedetidae; genus Pedetes; species Pedetes capensis. The sequence continues at coordinate 43,466 of VMDO01001510.1, forward strand.
CAGGAGGACTGTGAGTTCGAGGCCAGAGGCAGCTTGTACAACTTAGTGAAACTCTGTCACAAGATTAAAAAAACATTTTTAAAAGGGACTAGAGGTCCAGCTTAATAGTAGAGCACTTGCAAAGTATATGTGAGGACCTGGGTCCAGCCCCCAGTACTGACAAAAAAAAAAAAAAAAAAAGATGCTAGAAGGTAGTCAAGCCAGTGTGCAGACCTTTGGTCCCATGCTGTGGCAACACTGCCTGGCCAAGTCATCCCTGTGGTCAGTGGCCTTGGGATAGGTATGATGTGGGCTAGAGGTGCAGGCCTCGTGTGCAAATACGCCTGTGCCTTTCTCCAGGGCAGCCAGGCCTGCACACAGCCAGGTCTCTGGACCACATCCAGAGGGCTTTCCTTCCTCCTCCACCAGGACAGGGCCTCCAGCCTCCATGCCCAGTGCACCTGGCTCCCATCTGCTTCTTGTCCAAGGGCCTGGCTCCCAGTGGGTGAGATCAGCAGAGCCCTCAGGTGGGCAGCATCAGGCACCACCCCACTATGCTGCCAAACCCCTCACCTCCCATTCTGTCTCTGGCACACTGCCTCAGCCGGCCCAAGCTCTTCTCCCAAATGCACACAAGTCCCCGCTGAAGTGAAGGCCTGAAGCACCTGGAGGCGTGGGGTGGGACTTGTGTCACCAACCCTGGAGGCAAGCCAGGTGTCTACCCTCGCTCAGATGTTAGGCTTCTAGAAGGAACCCGAGTCCAGCCACCTGCTAGGAGCTCAGTCATGGCAAGAATCTGCACCCCAGACCCGTCAAGGGTGTGTACAGGGCTTGTCTTTGGCAAGGTAAGTGGCTCATCCAACCTGGAGGCGGTCCTACACACACACTCACACACAAGTGCACACACAGGTGTACACATGCACACACACACACACAATGCTCCCTGGATTAAAGAAACTCGGGCAGAAGATGCTCTATTTATTCCTCCTACAAGAGAAACACACCACAGACATAATACTGTTCATTTATACCCCCATAAAAGCACTTATCAAAAAAAGAAAAACAAAACAAAAAATACCAAAAACAATTTTACTCAAAGATCAGGCTACACTGGAGCCTGCAATTATCCGCCCGCCTGCCTGAGTTCTAATGATAGCACAATGTCCCGAGATTCCACTCACAGGGAATGCCGAGTCCAGGAAGCTTTTCTAGGTGGTTCTGCAGTGACCTCGGCATGGAGGCCTGGCAGGCCATCTGCTCCACCAGACCTGTACCCTGGGTGGCCTCGAGGCCAGTGGTGTGCAGGGGACCCAGTGCCAGGGCACCAGCAAGGGTGGAGGGCCACCAAGGGACAAGGGAAAGGAAGCGGCCACAGCAGAGCCCTGCACTCCCATGCCGAGTGACTCAGGGCAAGTGATAAGTGGCTCCCTCAGAAGACCCTCCACACACCCAGCCAAGCCAGGGGCCGGACCAGACCTCAAGCCCAAGGTCTTTTCTACACACTTGGGGGTTCCGTGGCGCAGCCCCTGGCCCGCGTTCTCTGCACTTCTGTGGCTGGAGGATGATCTGCCTGGCGGCTGCAGCCCCACAGCTACACAGTCCCTGCTCACTCCTGCCAATGCGCCCCCCCAGGCCTGCAAGGCTGATGCTGCAGACGAAGGGGAGACACCCTGAAGCCGCCACAGGAGAGCGGCCAGGGCCTGGGGCAAGGCTCCCCTCCTCCCTCACCCACAGCTTTCTGAAAATCATAGCAAGACCACCCCCCCAATCTGGGTCCAAGCAAACCACTCACGGTGTCTCGGGAAGGACAGCGTTCTGGGTTATACCTGCCGGGACATCACCTGAACTAGGCTCACGCTGCCTTTCAAGTGCAGGGACCATGGTGCCCCTGAGAATGGCAATTTCCAACTGCAGGCCCTGGAGGCCTCAGCATGAAGTTTCGGAGTTGAGGATGGGAGCAGGGGCTCCTCTAGCTGTCACTGCACTGGTGGCTGGTACCCACTACCTTCAAGGTGGCAGGGAGCTGGGTGCAGTGGCACATGCCTGCGGTCTCAGGAACAGGAGGCAGAGGCAGAGGGTCACAAGCTCAAGGCCAGAGGCAGCCTGCACAACTTAGACCCTGTCTCAAGACCCAAGTCAAAAGGGCTGGGAGTGCAGCCTGGTGAACCACATCCCTAGCATGTGAGAGGTCCTAGATCAACCCCTAGTACCACAAAAAAAAAAGAGAGAGAGAGAGAGAGAGAGAGCACGAGCGCGCGCAGGGGCTGGCCCAGGAGCAGTGGCCAAGACATAACACAGTACACGACCTGTCCCTTGGGGCTCCCACCACACAAGAGGCACCACCACCTGTTCTGTGTACCTCACAAGTGACAACCTTCTAACTCCAAAAACACCCTGAGAGACCAAGAGCAGTGGGCTTGAGCCTGGCGTCACCCCCTTCAACATCCCAAAGGCACCCGAGTGTGTGGCTCCAGGGACTCCAATGTCCTGTGTGGCCTGCACCTGGAGGCCAGGGCCACAGGCCCCGAAGGACACTCGGAGGTGACATTCTCAGTAAATCTCTGCTCATCACACTGTTTCCTCTTCCTTTCTCCAGAGTCCAGAGGGCAGGCGATTCCCTGCTCACCCTCTACTCTGTGCCCCCACCAGCCCTTGGCAGAGGTGACTCACAGCAGAGAGGGCTGGGGGCGGCGAATGAGAGGAGCCAGCGAGCAGGGGACAGGAGGGGTGTGGGTGGCACCCAGGCCCGCCAGCTGCAGGCTGTCATGGGATGACATCGGTGGGACAGAGGAGGGGCAGGAAGGGGAGGCAGAGGCTACTGGCACAGGAGCGGTGGTCTCCCACTCGCTGCCTGTGTGTTCCTGGGCCTCTGGGATCATGGGGACCAGAGCTTGGGAGAGGCCAGGAGCTGCTCCAGATGGCATCGCCTGGGACCAGAAGCCACATGGAGCTGCACGGGTGCCGTGAGCCCTGCCCACCTGGCGGCCTGGGACAAGTGACAGCCTCTTTAGGCCTCATCTGGACGATGGGAACCATGACAGCATCCACTCCCCAAGGACAGTGCTGGACCTGCCTGGTGTGTGGCGGGTCCACAAAGATGTCCCTGCGCATCCCCCAGCAGCCCTGCCTCACCCCTGGGAGGCTGCTAATAATCCCCACAGACCCCGTCACTGGGGAGTCCCTGCTGGCATCAGGGGGCCCGGGCCCAGGGGAGACCCTTGAGGCCACGCAGTCTGGCCGGGCAGGGCATGAGGACACGGCTCCTCTCAGCAGGCCAGCAGTGAGGCCCTGTGCCAGCTGCCCTGGGCTGGGCACAGCTGCCAGGGGCCCAGCACCAAGGTAAAGCGGGCTGTTTCGGCACGAGCCCAAAGTCAAGGTCGCTGAGGCTGGCAGGTGTCGTCCCACCTGTGTGGCAGCATGGGGTGGCCATGGGGACACTGGGCGAGGGTGGCTGGAGGTGCCCTGATAGCCAGGGCCTGGTCCAGGACTTGGGCCCTGCCCAGCAAGCTGCAGTGGGACAAAGCTCACCGCTGCCCGGGCTGAGCGGCTGGGGAAGCACAGCTGCACGCAAATCTCACTGCGGGCCTCACTGCGGGCCTCGGCTCCCTTCGTTAAAAGGGTGAGGGAGGTGCCACAGCCATCACTGTCGTTCTCATCCATAAGAAACAAGGGTCACAGTAGCAAGGGACCCCTAGGCCTGGCCTCTTCCCTCGTGGCCCCAAAGAACTGGGCCTGTAAGCGTCCAACACTCCACACTACAGTGAGCTCAGCGTCCCAGCTCCTGCCTTTATTAGCATGTAGCAAGACCACTGTTCCCAGCCACACGGGGTCCTGTTCTTCCCATCTGTCTCAGATGCCTGTACCACTGGACAGCCCAAGAACTTTCTGGAAACTTAGAAAGCTCAAGACATGCACATCATATAACCACCAGGCATATCCTAAGCACTGTCTGGTACCAACACCCTTAAGTCCACATCCCACCTCACCTCGAAGTTAAACCCTACATTTTCACACTCCTAGGGGACAGTGTGCCCAGGAGCCAGTGGTCAGTCTTTTGTGGCAGGCACTGCCAGGCTAGAATCCACAGGACATCCTGGACTTTTACACCAGATCTGGCCTCCATGGCCTGTGGACTATAGTCCTGTCCAGCCTTCTACAGACCCCGGGGTCGGGGCAGCCCAGGCTTGTGCCAGGCTGCACAAGCAAGGTCAGACCCGAGGAATGGTGGCCAGCCCAGGCTGATGAGAAAGACTCTGGAGCACTGATCTTGAATTTGTTCAAGGATAGAGCGGGGCCCTGGGAAGGCAGCTTCATTCTTTGGAAAGAACATCAGCCAGGCGGGGGCCCCCTGCAGCTCCTGCCCTCAGATTCGCTGGGCTGGTTCCCTGGGAGTTAAAAGCCGCCTGGATCCCGGTCAGCTCAGCCACGAGGCAGGGCCTGCCAATGCAGCCCCAGGGTGCAGCCAGGGGAGTTGCTGAAAGAAGGTTCTGGGTTGCTCCTGGCTACTCCTCCTTAAAGGAAGACCCCTCCAGAGAGTAAAAAGAGTCCCGCAGGGCCACGTAGGGTACACTCCCGGGAAGCCATGGGTCACCTCCCCATTTTCCTTCCGATGAGACTTCTCCAAGGCTGCTGGGGGAGCTTTAAGGCCAAAGTGGAGGTCCTGGTAAGGAAGTAGTTAGGGGAAGTAGACACCCCTCCTGCTCAGCCCCCACACAGGGTCCCCAAGAACATGTCAGGCCTGTGCACAGCCTGAAGGGAGAAGAGGACAGGCCAGGGAGATCAGAGGCGCCCCTCACTGCGCTTTCTGTGCATGTTTTGTTTTAAGAAAGCCAACAAGGCAATCAGCAATTAGCTGTACAGTATCACCCAGCAGCCACCACGAGACCGGAGGCGTCTGTGGGCATGTCCTGCAGCCGCCTGCCAGCCACTGGCACAAAGAAAGGAAGCAAAGCTCTCAAGGGGCCCTGACAACCCACGGGGTCTGCACCCTGCCCTCTGCACAGAACCACAGCCCACAACAAATCTGCAGCCTCTGACCTATCTGCCAGTCAGGTGGGGATGACTCAGCATTCCAGGTTCTGAACACGGTGGCAATGTGGGCCCCCTGGGTTGCACGACAGGGTGACAATCGTCCTTATCAGCTGATGTCCCCCTCCCAGGGCCCTCTTCAAAATGAGAACCATCTCAGGGATGTGGGTGCAGCTCAGTTTTGAAACAGGAAGGTCGCTTAGAATCCCTGCTCCCTCGCTGATGAGCCAGGGCACTGGGGACAAGGCTGTGGTGTGGGGCCTGAAACTGAGACTAATGTTCTGCACTGCGCTGATATCCAGAGAAACCAAGATAATCTCAAGCAGCCTGGCCACACGCCCTCCTGACTTGGTTACTGGGGTTGCAGGAACTCTGCTCCCCACAGGGACCGGGCTGAGGTCCTACACATCCCCGCTGCTGCAGTGGCAGCAGTTACTTCACCCACGGAATTATTCAAACACGCTGAACACATCCCCCTGAGGGCACCGGGCCACCTCTGCCTCTGGTGCCCACAAAGCCTGCCTCTCCTGACCCTGCTGGTTGACTGCATTCCGAGAGCAGACAGGGCTCTGCGTGCACCTGCATGCCCCCTGCCCTCACTGTCCAGGTGCCTGTGACCATGATCTGTCCCTCTCATCTGTCCCCCGTCAGCCACGGTGCTAGGCATCCCCTCACCTACAGGCAGGACTCACACCCTCACCAAAAGGCAAAGGGGAGGCAATTGGAGCAAAGGTGGTCAGACTCTGAGACCTGTTTTGTCAATGTCCAGTGGGAATGATCACCCCCTTGAGGCTGGCATGGAGGGAGGAGAGGCCTCTTCTCCCAGCCCTATACCACACACAGTCTCAGCCCACCCATCTCTCCACAGACACCACTTCAGCTTCCTCCAGGGACTCGGCGTCATGCCCTGGGTCCAGCAGCCCAACCCCATGCTCACAGGACACAAATGGAGTGTTTGGAGACACATGGTCCCTAGGGTGCAGGATTCACCTGCTCACATGTCTCATCTCAAAGTCAGGCCCACGTGTCAAGGCCACAGGGCACCCTCCAGCACTGCACCCCTGCCAGAATACCTGACCTCTGCCTCTGCTCCCCACTCTATCTACGTCCTCCTCGTCCGTTCCAGAAACTGGGACAGCAGCCCAGATATTCCCACACACCCCAGCCTGGATGCCAAGGGCCCAACTCAGCCTACAGCCTGCTTCTGCAGGCCTGGAAGCACTTCTACATCGTTAAAAGGATGAAGGGGAAAAGCAAAGGCCCCGCAGCCATGGGTGTGGGGCTGCTGCCCAGCTCACTCACCTCTGCCTCCAGGTCTTCATGCATCCCTCACCCTTCGCTGCTGTTCTGCTCTCACCCCTGTAACAGCCCCCCTAAGCCATCCAGAAAGGCGCAGGCTTGGGCCCATCTCAGTCCCACAGCCAACAGGTCCCTGCTGCACACATAGCCTGAGCACTGGCCAGCTGAGACCAATGTGCAGCTAGTGCCCCTGCACCTACCCCCTGTGGGGAGGGCCCCCCCGCATCTGCCTTTGTCACCATATCCCTCTGGAGATGCTTCTCCACTCGGAGAGATGCCTGGGCCTCCTGAGTCTTTGGCGTCTGATCAGAGAACCCCAGTGGGTGGTAATGACCACTCATGCCAGACAGGGGCCCAGGCTACCCCATTCAACATCCAGACATGGATGCATGGGGACCCAATGATGCCTGGCATTCAAGACTGCAGCTGCCTGTGGTGGGAGGGGACATCCACTCAGGGTCCCCTGGGCCGTCAGGTCTCTCTACAGCTGCTCTCCAGCTGTCTGGATTCTCCCACTAACCCAAAAACACTGCCCACCCTGGTTCTTCCCCAGGCCAATGACCACCCTCTGGGACAGTTTCTGCTCCTATAAAGAAGTTATGGGGACCTGAGTGCCTCTCCCTGCTTCCCCATCACTGTTCCACCAGCTCAATTAAGGACCTACTGTGTGCACAGAACAGTTGCCCCCACTGGGTGGCCCTAAAATCCAAGGAAGGAGAGGGGACCTGTGACCAGTGGCAGAACCAGGCCTCAAACATGAGCCCACAGCATCACCAGTCCAGCCTCACGACCTGCCAGGAGGTGGCCTCCAGAATTGGGGGGTGTCAGCCCTAAACAAGCCAAACAGCATTGCAGCTAACTCCCACCCACTTTCCAGCAGAAGGAGTGAGGCAGGGGGCCCAGAGCCCAGCCCTGGCAGCTCCCCTCCCAGGCTGCCTCTGCTGAAGTCCACCTGCCCCTGGGTTCACGGCGGAGCCTCTCAGGGAGCCAGGGCTGGTCAGCTCCTCACCCTCCTGGCTCCAGCTCAGGACTGTCCTGCTGACCCTCCACAATGCAATGGGGTGGGCACCACGTACAGTGCCTGGTGCGCTGAGCTAATGAATTGATTCCAAAGCCCATCCTCCCCACAGCCTTGTTGTATCTGCCACACAAAACATGGTGTGCCCAGGTCAATCTGAATTTCAAACAAAATTATAAGTAAATGTCTAGCGTATGCACTGTGGGACATACTCCTACTGCATTTTTCCATTATTTGTCTGAAATTCAAATTGTTCTGCGTGGTCTGCCCCTGGGATGTTCATCAGGAACCCCTGCCCTGGGCCCCTACCCCTTTCCATCTCTGCCCCCACACCCCATAAACCCAAGCCCTGGCAACAGAAACACACAGCAAAAGGCCGACCCTGGGGCTAGGAAAGGGGTGTCTCCAGGCAGAGGAACCCCATGCCATCCTAAGCCCCCCAGGGAGGCCTTCCCTCAGTGCCTCCCTGGGGGCCACAAGGGTGGGAGAGGGAGGAGTTGTAGAGCATGGGAAGGGAGAGTCAGGGAGGGGAAGCAGGGTAGAAAGGGCCCTCAGGGCCCACTGAAGGGGAGCTCACTGCCTCTGCGCATGCTCAGCTGCCCTGCACTGCGGCACCAGCACCGACTCCCTATTAACCCAGTTCCGTGCTTCTGCGATCACACTTATCCCCGGGGTGGGGGTCGTTCTGGGCTGTGGGTCGTGAGGCCACAGGAAGGCTGGAGGCAAGCCGAAGTGAGAGCCCTGAGGAAGGAGCTCCTGGGTCCTGGGCAGTCTCCACGAGCGCACAGCACCCCTTCCAGCCTTTGGCAGCCCAGATGCAGGCTCAGCATCCAGGCCCCAGAGACATCAGGACATCAGCTCCCAATACCCTGTGGGCAGAGCATGTCCTCCGAGGCAGAAGAGGCCACCCATACCAGACCTGCAGAGGGCAGGTGCCCAGAAAGGCACTGGGGAGAGCTGGGCAATGGGCCTGTGGTACGAGAGACCATGGTGGACCTGGATCTCCTCACCTGGGAGGTGAGTCCACCTGTGCTGTCAGGACCCCCTGGGGATGGGAGCCCCACTTGGGAGCATGATGGACCAAAGTGCAGCTGCCCCAGCTGGCTGAACCCCAGACACCCTCACACGCAGCCTCCACTACTTACCAGGTGTGGCACCCTGACGTCTCAGCTTCTATGGGACTCAGTTTCCTACTCTGAATGTGGGGATAGTTTCTGGGCAGCAGAGTGGATGCACATACGAACCCTAAGGGGCCCCACCAGAGGCGAGGGGCCGGCCCAGGGAAGGCCCCCCATCCCTGTGGTCCCCACAGGTGCGGCCACTACCCAGGGCTTCCTGTAGAGCTGCACCAACAGGCACACTGCCAGCTCAGCTCCACACAGGGCAGCCACAAAGACACAACAAAACCAGCTGGTTGGTGTGACAGTGAGCTGGGGGAGGGCAGCAGTGACAAGAATGTGTCTAAGGCATGTGCCTAACGATCTCTACCCCAGCCAGTTAGTTTCCCTCAAACTGCTTTTGTTAACAATTGTTTAATAATCTCTAATTATTCAGTATATTCACAGGCACTGAGCATCTCACAACCCTCTATTTAATGAAGTATTAAATTTTAAAAATCCAGCTGTTACGGCGGGTGTGATTCTGAGCACTGTCGGTTACTGGGTGGCCCTGGCTTTTCCCATCTGGGGCTGGCTTCCTCACCTACAGCCGCGCCTCTGAGAGAACTGGCAGAGACGGAAATGGAGCCACATCTGCACCAGGCACGGACGGCTCTAGGAGCAGTGGGTGTGGGGACAGAGGGAGAGGGAGGCCCTGCGTTTGCAGTGGACTTCAACAAGGCGTGAAAACGAAGGCAGCAGGCAGGCTTCTAGAACTTCCCCTCCAGCCCTGTTTTCTGGGTTCCCATCGCCATACTCCCCACTTCAAGGCCACTTCAGAGAAGCCCTGGAACCCAGTATTATAGCAGGGAGGAAGCAGTGCTGGCCTGGCAGAGCACTCGGGGCCCCCTGGACATCAGTGGTGCGTCCCTGCGTAGTCCCAGACTCCCAGCCAGGTAAGCCAGCTGTGTTTGCACCTGGTCAGTGGAGAAACGCCCTGGGCCACGTCCCTGGGCTCTGGAGAGCCTCCAGCAGGAGGAGCTGGGACAGCTGCGCAGTGGAGGGGCCCTGGAGTCTGCAGACGGTACCTTCTGGTGCCACAGGCATGGCCAACAGGGTCCTCAGGAGGCTACCCAGACTAGCCAGGAAGTGGGGCAGCAAGGTGGAGAGGTGGGCCCTTCCCTCTCCCCTCCCGCTGCCCCTCAGGGAAGCCCAACGGGTCTGGGAGGGGTTAAGTAGGTCAGAAAGGAAGCTCTCCTGTGGCCTCCTTGGAGTATCACTGGACCTTCCCAAACTTTACCACCACCCCAGTGAGGCAGGCTAAGGACAGGAAGGAGAAACCAAGGCAAAGCCCACAGCAGTCAAGACAAAGCCAGCTCTGGGTTCTTTCTTGGAGACTCATATTTTGACCACAAGGACATGGACTTCCCTGGGAGTCAGAGTAGTAGGGTCAGCTCCCTTCCGGGCTCCCTGGGGGCTGTGCTGTGGTTGGGGCCACCAGGTATGACAAGGTGGCTGTGCCGGGACATGGTCTGGAGCAGCGCTTGAGGGCCAGTTCTGCTGAAATCAGGGAACTGTCAGGAAGAGAGCTGAGTTTTTATAATTGTCAGGGAATTACTGCTTTTTAGGGGTGATGGTGCTATTGCAGCTAAGTTTTTAGAGCCCTTTTCTGCTAGGGACACCTGCTGAAGCATTTTTGGGCAGGATGGTCAGCATTCAGGGTCTGGGCACAGATGGACAACATGTGTCCAGAGCTGGTAAACACTGAAGCTGAAGTTCATTTGTTGTTTCTCCATATTTGAGGGTTTTTGAAATTTTCTACAATAAAAAGTTAAGGAAGAAAAAAAGGCCCAAGAAAATTCCAGTGCTGGGCAGTGAGGTGGGGGCCTGGGAGACAAAGCAGCCACACACTCTTTCCCTGCCCAGTGACCCTGCACGAAGATGACAGGACTGTGCTGTGCAGAACCCTTGCCCCACCCCGGCTGCCCGCCCTCCTCCCCACAGAGGGGGAACCTGGCCATGTAGGAGGCTGAGGGAAAGAGTACCAGGCAGTGGGTCTGGCCCAGGCCTGGCAGTCCCTGTGCACAGGCGGCTGAGCTCAGCCGCTGTGGGGTCAGCAGGGCTCTGGGGCATCACTGGTCAAGATGCAATGCAGGCAGGTGGGCTACTTGCAGGGTAGAGTCAGGAGAAGAAGAAAGAGCAAGCCACACCTCAGGGGCAGAGCCCCTCAATCCTCCTGGTTGGTGAAGTACTTCAAGGGTATAAACAGGAAATGTGAGGTTAATTCAGAGAAGCTGCCTAATTCCATGGAAAAATATCCAAGGAGTTTTCTGCTTGAGCCTGACAAACTCCTACTCATCCTACAAGACCCATTCAATGCAACATTTGGGGTAACTTTCTCCAATGCCCCAGAACTCCTCCCCACCCCCTATCCAACACAATATGGTAGCTGCTATGTCAGAGGGTATTCACAGTGCCCTCAATGTACAGGGATTGGAAGAGTGAGTGTCTGTTTGGACACATCATGGTCTCCCACAAGCCTATAGGTGAAACAAATGTGCAGAGAGGCCAGGAAGTCTTGCATATGATGTGCCTTGTCACCCTCAGGCTGAGGAGAAGCTGGCAAGGACAGGGCAGGGACCAGACGCCAGTGGCACAGTGCCGGGCCCCTGGCATAGAGGTAGTATCTGGGGAAGGGGGAAGGCCAGGAGGCCCTGTCTATGGAGAAAGGTGCCCAGTGTGTGGTCCTTCCAGGCCACACATCAGGCAGATGCCCATGCAGATGCAGGGCAGGGTGCCAGCCTCATGCTGTGCCTCCTTGAGATGGAACCACAGGCCTGGGTGGACAAGGCTTCTGGGGGCCATTCAGACATGGATGGAAAGGCAGGAAGAGACCCCAGTCATTTATGGATTCGGGTTTCCTAGGCTCAGAGATTTGGACAAGCTTTTAGATTATTAAATTGACTGACTAGCAATACCTTTGCCAAACTTAATTCACTCACCTGTTTTTGGTTTGGATTTGTTTTCTGAGACAAGGTCTTACTATGTAGCCCAGGCTATCCTTGACCTTACCATCCTTTTGCCTCAGCCTCCCTTGTGCTGGGGTTACAGGCAGCCAGCCCACACCCGCACACTCATTCCCATGGACCTAGCACAGAGCTAGGAGAAGAGTAGCTTTGGTTCAAAAGGACAGCAGATAGCAGTGGGAGGGAATCCATCCTGTGGCCCTCCAAGCCTAAGGCAGGGGACAGTCCAGCGCAACTCCAGGTCAGGCTCAGAGGCAGGTGGGACCAAAGGCTGATGTGGCAAACCATAGAGAAACTGAGGGGTGGTGACCACAATACCCAGGAGCCGGGGCCAGGGCGGGCACCCAGAGATGCCAAGGTGCACAAGGCAGGTGCTCCTCCTGCCTTAGGGACATCCACAAACGTTTCCCCCAGCATCCCTACCAGTGCCAAGCACCAAACGTCAAGGAACACGGAAGCCTCCTGAGTTCCACATGGTGCACACGGCCAATCCTCTGGTGCTGGGGGCCCCGTTACAGGGCACCGGGGGGACTGAGCTCCTCCCGGCCTCTGTTCCAGGCACAAAGAGAAGGAGCTGCACCAGGCAGGACTGGGCCAGGAGTCAGAGGCCACCAGATCCTCAAGGCTTCCCTCACCCGGAACTGGAGGTGGCACATGCCGCAGCTTGGGGTGCAGAAGGATCCCCCGATGGCTGACGAGAGCAGTGAGGAGCAGAGCTGCTATGTGGGGCCCGAGACACAGCTGGGCAAAGGGGAAACAAGGGGCCACCCTCCGCAAAGCCGTTTGGTGGCCACAGGAGGCAGGACTTGTACACACGGCCTGGAATTGGGAGCACAGTTCTGGGGTTATGGCTGCAGGCCCGAGCCACGCAGGACACCCTGGCAGAGGACCCCACACCACCTCTCCAATCTGCATGCTGGGCCAGGACCAACCTAGGGAACCTGATGCCCACACAGACATCCTTTGAGAATGCTGGCGAAGGAAGACGGTCCCCACCCTGCCCATCCTCCCGGGCCAGGGTGGCCCTGCCATCCACACCCCACAGAAAAGACTCAGCACGGCAGCCACACAATGCGTGAGCTGTTCCCTGGGCTGGGAGGGCAGCAGGCTGTGTGGCCTCACCTGTCACCCGGGCCTGGGGCTCAGGTCAGCGCTCGGGTAGCCACGGGGACAGTCACACTGACCTACATCTCCCAGAGGTAGAGGGGGGCAGAGAGCAGATGGCTCCACCCTACATCCAAACACAGTGCCCATCCCAGGGGCTGAGACTTCAGAGGCCCAGGACCCCAGCCAGGCCCCTCAGCAGCCAGCGGCTCCCTGCCTTCTGCTCCTAGTGATGTCTGCACCTGATCCCTGAGGCGCTGCCAGCACTGGTCACCTCACTGCGACACTCAGACAACATCCAATGCTCCTCAAAACTGCCACTGGAGTGCACAGCCTTCACCTCTCCACTGTCCCCTGCCCCATATTGCTCTAGCCCCTGGGGTGCCCCAAGCTTCTTCCTAAGGTGCTCAGAACCCCAGATCAGCCTGGGCTGCCCACAGCCTGGCTTTCCATGCGCAAGGCCACCCTACTCTGAAAGCTGGATGGGGAAAACACCACATACCCACACGCAGGCCAACATGTGCACACCACCCCACTCAGCCACACACAGACATGGGTGCACCAATCCACACCCAGGCACAGACACCCGGTGTATGCCCACCAAGGCTGATTCTCACCACAGCTTCCCTCCCCACAGTGCTCTGTGGCCGGCAGGGAGGGGCCAGGCCTCAGGGATGTCGCCTGGAGACCCACAGCCCAGGACCTAGCCTCACACTGGCCACAGGCTCACCCCGAGCATGGAGGGTCCAGGTCAAGTCTATGTCTGGACAAAGGCAAAGGAATGTGTGGCCCCAGGCCCTGGATCCCACCCCAGCCATAAGCCAGGCCCACGGGAGGACAGCAGAGCCCACCAAGGACACTTGGCCCACATCCAGGCCAGGCAGAATCTCGGGAGAGGGGACACGGGGCTCCCACATGCAAAGCAGTGCCCCCACACGGAGGACCATCAGGAACTTGCACCCTGGACCTCAGGGCCTGCTCCTCACCATCTCTGCCAGGGTCTCTGGTGGCAGCACCCTTCCTGGGCCTTGTGGGCTGGGAGCACCACATGAGGACTGACCAGCCCTGGGCATCACCCACTGACAGGAAGGCAGACAAAGCTGAGACAGGAGCACCCCAGGGCCTTGAGGACCCCCAGCCTGGCATCAGAGAATGCCCCCAAGAAGAGGACATACTTAGTGGAGTCCTGATGGCCAGGTATACAGCAGGCGCTCAAACATGCCTACCCACAGCTCAATCCACTTCACAAGAATGGGCTTGGTCAGGTGCCTGCAGCATGGGTCACTGGACTGTAAGCCACAGTCCCTGCGGCTGCCGGTGGATCCTCCCCCCACCCACCCACCAGAAGGCTCCTGTCCTCCACCCAGCTCAGCCCCAAAGCATCTCGCAGCCAGGACCCCGTGACGCAGTTTCTCTGGCTCCCAATTGGCTCAGATTTAGGTGTGGACACTCGGAGGGGCTGCTGGCAGGGCCCAGGGTTGGGTGAGAAGAGAGGGAGATGTGGTGATCCCTCGCACTGCCCCAGGGCCTACAGGCCCTCAGCCCCCTCCAGAGACTCCACCCAGTCCCACCCTGCCCTCGCAGGCCAGCCCATCATGGTGCTCACTCTAGACTGACTGACGCTCTGCAGGCCTCTCCTGAGGGATGCATCCACCTGGACTCCAGCCACCCTCAGGAGGCCTGCCTGGGCCAGCCCCATGCAAGACCCCTTCACCTGCCTGCAAGGCCAAGGTGCCCCACCCCCTGTCACTCCCAGGCCAGATGGTGGATGCCTACAGCTCTGTCTGTGCCACAAGGCCTGGGCTGTGGGCTTCTTCATGGCCACAGTTCTTGGGGAGACATCACCTGGCACTCCAATGCCCCACACCATGAGCACCTCTCCCTCCAGATTCAGGAGGGGAGGCCAAGCGCAGGGTACCCTAGGTCTGAGGCGAGGGCTCCACACCCCCTCCGCCAGAGGCCTCCCAGGCCTCATCCCTCCTGACCTCTCACTGCAGTCTCCACCCCACCAGCCCCAAAGCCTGCGCCATCCACATGGAACCTCCCAATCCCCCAGCCCCCAGCTGTGCCAGACATCCCTGCCTACCTCTGGCTGACAGCTTCTTGGTGTTGATGATCTTGGCTGCGTACTCATGGCCGGTGCAGAGCTTGACGCAGCGTCGGACCACAGAAAAAGCCCCCCTGAGGAGAAAGGGGGGCAACAGACAGACAGGAAGAAAGAGAGCCAATTAATCTCCCACAAACACTCAGCATCCAGCTCCTGGCCAGGCCTCAGGCAGCCGGCCAGCAACCAAAGCAGGTCTGTGCCCTGCCCCGACCACTCCTTGCTTCTCCACTGGGTACCAGCAGGCCATGGGCCTGAACCAGGACAGCACCCTATGTGAACTGCAGGGAGGAGGATCAGCTACCCCCTCAGGAAGGAGGAAGGAGGCCCTCGGGGCCCCACCCCACTCCTTTACAACCCCTCATGGGTGAGCTGGACTGAGGGTCCACCCAGAAGACCTTCAGATTCTCCACACCAAGTCAATGACATCCTAGCAAATCTGCCCCACAGAAAGGCCAGGAGGGCAGCTCCAGAGGGCAGATGTACTGGGGTTTGGCATGGGGACTCGTGGAAGGTTTTATAGGGAGGGAGAAACATCATATTAAACTGCAGAGCAAGAGGAAAGGGTGCCCTGAGATACTCCACTGTCCTGTTATAGCATAGGCCGTGATGCCTTGGAGTAGTGGGCCAAACTGACGTGCACACACCAACCACCTAAAAGTGACAGAGGCCATCAAGAGAGGCCCTGAGCATCACCCACAAAACTGGCCCACCGAGGCACACTCCTGTTGCCCAGGGACTTGAGCTGGAGGAGCAGGCCAGGCCAGGATGAGCACCTGCTGACATGACCCCTGACCTCTGTCTCTCCATCCCCAAAGTGCCCAGCCTCCCCTAATGTCCCGCTCAGAGCACCAGCTCCACTGCTGCCATGGCCTGCATGGCCTGAGCCGCCAAAAGGAGGTGCACCCTGAAGGCCCCAGGACAGAAAAGAGGCGTCTTGAACAGGGAGCATTATTTCCCCTTTCTTGGAGCAATCCTTTGAGATGAGTCTTTGTGAACACTTACTATGTGCTTTCTTGGAAAAAATAAATAATTACACCACATCTAACTGAACGTTTTCTACTGACGCAGTGATTTTACTCAAGCAGTCACTGAGCTGCATCTGTCCCCCTCTTTTTATTTTTTTATTTTTTCTTAGTTTTTTAAGACAGTCTCACTATGTAGCCCAGGCTGGTCCTGAACTCATGACCCTCCCTCCTCAGCCTCCTGATTGTTGGGACTGCAGGCGGGTGCCACACAACCCGGGCTGCACTTTTGCTTTGTAAAGTCAACCCACAAATATGCTCAGGGGATGCCTCAGGAGGGGCTTGGTGGTGGGGGCAGCATTTGCTCATTCGACTGCCGCTCCTTCCGTTTGATTTTTTTCACTTACGTGCGTCAGTTACATCGTCAAAACACTTCTTTTTAAGAAAAAAGTAAGGTGTGAGTTACCGTTTTTGACACTGACACTGTCCTGGGAGACACTGTGGCAAAAGAAAAGGCCATGGCTTTGTGCCTACACTGGTTTAATCTTCATCCTGGCTGCTTGGGGTGACGATGTTCTCTGAGCCTCAGTTCTCCACGGGTATAACGGAACCAAAAGGCCTCCTGGGGCCACAGTGCAGCTCTGTTCCAGCCAACCTCATCAGTGGTCTGTCTTCACATTCCCTTCTTGCCCAGCCAGTCAGCAGCTTCCACTCTAGGCCTGAGCAGCGCTCTGTGCTGCCCAGTCCCAGAGGGTACAGCCTGGCTCAGCCACTACCCACTGTGAGCCCTGGTCCTGAGGGAGAGGGGAATCAGGCTTTCCTGTGGGTGGGCCCAGCCTCAGTGATTTCACTCAGCTAGACTGTGTGCCTCTGATAAACCGCAATGCTGGGCACAGGTTCACATGGGGTCCCCTCCCTGGAGTGGGGACGAGAACCCTCACCCCTTCTCATCAGCAGAGCAGGCACCCAGCTGCTGTCCATACCTGGGGAAGGATGCAGGGAACGGCTGTGAGCCACAGCCCTTCCCCAGCCCAAATCAACAGGAGCACGCAGCAGGTGGGTACGCTGGTGCCCTCCTGCCCAGGACACCACCCTCCCCAGGTCAGATGCCCCCTTTCTCCTCTGCACCATCACCCAGGTCTGGGACAGACAATGTCAGGGAAGGCCAGGCATGTGCAGCTGCCAGAGGGAGCGGGGAGGCAGCTGGGGTCCAGGAGGGCTCTAGGTGGACCACCAGGCTGCTGCCCCACAGAAGGGAGACAGTGGGCACAGCTCCAGGCAGCCAGCAGGCACTCCATGAAAGGCCCAGGGCAAAGAAGGCCTTGCCCTTGGCCACAGGCCTGTGTGGTAAGGTGGAGCACACCCCAAGAAGAGAGAGAGCATCCCCATTCTCAAGACTCAAATGCCCCCCGAGGAGAAGGAGCTGAAAGGTGGTGGGGCAGGAAGACTCAACCCTAGGATGCCTGTGCCTGGTGTAGCGAAAAATTGGGAGGAAATTGGCAAAAACTCCCAAACTGAATACCTGGTTTGTAAATTAGAAATCTAGGGAAAATGAAAGTAACTTGGTTGCATGTTTGTACAAAACCCTTCCTGATTGGACTGAAAGCTGATTAGCTCAGGCCATTCTATAGGTGAGCTATATAAAGAGCTGCGCTGTGGCAGCTCAACCCTTTTGGCACCTTTCGATCTCATTCTTTGCCTTTTGCCCACACCATCGGCCAAGCAAGGCCTTCTCGCCTGTTCCTGCCCAGACCACCGATGAGGAAACACCTCTCCCACTGCTCTCCCCTGGACCTTCGGTGAGGAAAGAACGCTTTCCCATTGCAATCTTCAATAAGGAAAGAACCTGCTCTCCGTCTGATCACTGACAAAGCAACAGCTGTCTCCTCGTGACCACCGAGACGACCAACACAGGTGTTTGCCCCTGGAAGGCAAAAGTGCCTGAGGCTTTTCCTTTCTCCCATCTCCTCCGGGGTCCCGAGGGCCACAGGAGTCTGCCAGGGCTTCATGGAAAACCCAGGCCCAGACTCTGTGTGTGAAGGCAGCAGGGCTGGGGACAGCAGCTGTGACAGGCTGGGCAGAGCTGAGGGGACTCGAGGAGAAGGCGCACATAGGGGCTGTGGATGTGTCCACCCTCTGACCCTTCCTTGCCCATGAAGCCCCAACAAGGGTGGCCATCCGTAGGACCCATCACACATCATGGAAATGGGTGTGTTTCCAGGCTCCACTTCTGCACGGAGTGAATTCTTCCTCTTCTCTCTCAGGACCTATTTCCCTGGTACTGCCCCTCACCTGAGGGTCCCGAGTGAGTTGTGTTTAGTATCTGTGTATGTGGCGGCACCGCCCATCTGAACCTCTAGGCCAGACCGGGAGGCGCGCACCCCACACCTAGTTCCTTGGTCCTCCTGCCCTCTGAGCCCTGGGACAGGTCCCTCCCGTGACACCTCTCCCCAGCCCCATCCCACTGTAGGCACTGGCAGCCACCTGAGCCCCTTCCTTCCCTGAGGCTCCACCCCCTGCCAGATGCTGCTAGTACAAGAGCCCTCCCCAAAGGGGGTCACACTTGGCCTGTGCTGTGTAGGCCACAGGGGCCCTGACATCTCTAACAGCTCCAAGAATCAGGCCAGTGCCATCAGCCGCCTCCTCAGGCCTCAGTGTCTGCCCAGCAGAACTTAACAATCATGGAAAGACATGTCCAAAGGTCCTTGCTCTGTGCCGTGAGCCTGCCCCTGCCACCGTAGGCCAACTCCTATGCACCCTTGAAGACCCAACTCAAACAGTTCAATCTCCTCTGAGTCGTGCGCCTCATGTGGGTCTCATGTCAGTTTCTCCACTTTATCACAATGAGTTATCTGCCTGTATCTGTGCATGTGTGTGCACCCACACTCACACGCCACACTGCTGCTCCTGCCCTTCCTGGGTCCTCATACCAGGCCCAGCAACCAGCCTGTGACCAAAAGCAACAGGGGCTGGATGTGACCAGCAGAGCCTCTGGGCCTCAGCACCTGTCCAGCCCCATGGTGCAGGACCAGAGTGCTGGCTATAAAGCCAGGGCAAGGGAGGTACTGGGCCAGGAAGAAGGGACCCCTAGAGCAGTCCAGTGGGAGGGGCCCCTAACCCTGGAATTCCTAGCAGAAGCCCAGCAGGAGGGCTACCTGCCACAGCCTCCCTCAGGAGGGCTGAGGCCACATGCCCCAGTGAGACTAGGGGGAACAGAGCCTGGGCCTGGGAGACCCCACTGAACAGACATGCTTGGCAATCCCTTGGCTTCTCCAGAAGCACTGGTGGGCAGGACAGGGGGTGGCCGCCTCCATCCCTGGGAGGCACTACAAGTCCCAAGGCCACCCACGTAACTGTCCTGGGGCGCCCCCTGCCCGTGGCATCAGGGGCAGAAGTGGAGCCAAGGGCAGGCAAAAGGGCTGAAGAAAGTGGGTCCCCAAAGGGACTGTGATGACCTTCCCACTGGAGCCTGCAGTGACCTGCTTTGAACATCCAGGTCACCTGTGTGATCTCGAGTGTGGGACTCCTGCCACTGAACCTCATAGAAAGTGATCTGAGTAACTTGTTCAGACCAGGCGGCTCCAGGCACCAAGTGCATTATAGGGCTTTTAAAACCAAATAAAGCCTAATTAAAACAAGAAAATACTCTTTGAGTCCTTGCCTTGCTGAAGGTTCAGAACACCGCCTCATTTACAGTAGGATCAACAGTACCAGGGAAATGGGTCCTGAGAGAGAAGAGGAAGAATTCACTCCGTGCAGAAGTGGAGCCTGGAAACACACCCATTTCCATGATGTGTGATGGGTCCTACGGATGGCCACCCTTGTTGGGGCTGCATGGGCAAGGAAGGGTCAGAGGGTGGACACATCCACAGCCCCTATGTGCGCCTTCTCCTCGAGTCCCCTCAGCTCTGCCCAGCCTGTCACAGCTGCTGTCCCCAGCCCTGCTGCCTTCACACACAGAGTCTGGGCCTGGGTTTTCCATGAAGCCCTGGCTCTGAGCTGCCCCAAGCCGGCTGCTACTGAGGACCTGCAGCCATTATTGACCATCTGAGGCGACCACTGGTCCCCTCAGAGACCCTCCCACATGTGGCTCAGGATTCCCTGCCCCCTATGAGCCTTAACTGGCCATACCAAGGCCTCCACTTTCTGTCCAGGCTGCAGACACCAGCCTCGCCACACCACACCTTCTCTAGGCGACCTGGAGGCAAGGGTCCTTGAGCAGCAAGAGGCTGGTGCCTGCAGCGGGGACCACAGAACAGCCTGTCACCGACCCTCTCATGCCCATCTTTCACTCTGGGGAAGACTGGGTCCCCACAGCTGCCAGCTTTTGGGAGTTAAGACATCAGCAATGACACTCACTGTCCCTGCCTGTCCTGAAGGGCCACAGCAGACCCTGCTCAGATGTCCTCCAGTGCTGCGTCCAGGGCCAGGGCCTTCCATCAATGAGGACATTATATGGTCCTTCCGCTCCCAGCCCACGTTTTGATGAAATGAGGTGATCTCTGTAGAAGCCACACAGCAGTGCCTGGCACCCAGAAAGCCTTCCGGGTGCTGTGGAGAGGAACCAGGAACCCAGGACCCCCCATCAGGCTGCAGAACCCCTGCAGAGCAGCGCTCAGGAAAGACAGACCCAAGGTGCTCCTGACAGCCCATCAATCTCAAATTCTTTCTCCTTAGTGGAGACTCGAGGTGGCAGCAGCCTCTCCCCTGCTCCTCCTCTGCGGCGCCCCCAGGGGTCAGACTGTCCTGCTTCCTCCCTGCTGCTCTGACATTTGCTGCCTCCATCTCCAGCCTCTGAGGGCCTGTCCAGGACCTCCCCAGATTGCTGCCAGCCAGATAACTATTTGCATAACTAAACCTGCCAGCCAGACTTCGCCCTCTCCCTAAAACACCTTTGGTTGCTTGACAACGCAGCACAGGGCACTTCACCAGCTCCTAGATGACAGTTACAGTGAGGGCTCAGGGCCATCTTGGAACCTGTCCATTCACAGAAAGTCTACCAGCCATTCAAGGTGTTCTTACATTTTGGAGCTGAAAGATGCCCAGGTCCAGGCCTTGTTGATCTGCTTACAAATGGACATTTCCCATTTAGGTTTCCCATGCAAGGACTCAGGGCTGGGATTTAGTTCAGTGGGTAGAGCGCTGCGCTGCAGTCTCTGAGGCCCCGAGTTCAATTCCCAGCACCGCAAAAATGGGAGAAGGACCTGGCAATCCACTCCCAAGGAAATCCCGAAGCACTCAGCCATTGAAAACCCTATGAAGTTCGCTATGAGTCGGATACTGACTCGACGGCACACAACAACAACATGCAAGGACTCGGGGAGGGGGTCAGCCAGGGCTGTGTCCCACCCTCCCGTCCAGCAGATCTTTTTGGATTAGGCTGAGCAGGTGACAGTTTCATTTCCTGATATAAACACTAAGTGGCCTTCTGAAAACACCAACCCATGTCTGATCTGTCCTCATAAACCCCAAATAGGTGCCCTGAAGGGAGCTCAGCTGCGGACAACCCAGCAGGCACAGGGCACCGCCACTCAGGGCTGCTACTTGTGAGCTGACTTTAACCAAAACCAAACCAAACCTTCCCTGCCTTTGATTGCAATGAACTCTTAGGAGTGAGTCAGGGGAGGGCCTCCTGTATTTTATTTACTTATTTATTTGAGACAAGATCTGTTGCCCAGCCTCGCCTTGAACTCTTGGGCTCAAGAGATCCTCCTGCCTCTGCCACCCAAGTAGCTGGGATTAACCCAAACCTACTGGTCCTTTTTTCCCCCAGTGCTGGGGGTGGGGACTGTCCCCCAGGT
This sequence comes from Pedetes capensis, assembly GCA_007922755.1. Classification (NCBI taxonomy): domain Eukaryota; kingdom Metazoa; phylum Chordata; class Mammalia; order Rodentia; family Pedetidae; genus Pedetes; species Pedetes capensis. Next base: position 64,887 of record VMDO01001510.1, read on the forward strand.
CTCATGTGCTCTACCCTGTGCTGCTCCAGCCCATTTTTTACTTTTTGTGTGTGTGTGTGTGTGTGGTACTGGGGGTTGAGCCCGGGGCCTCACGCCTGCATGTTTTGCAAGTGCTGGACCACTGAGCTGCACCCCCAGCCCTTTTATTTATTTATTTTTTCCTTACTTCCTGGGACAGGGTCTCGCTAAATTACATAGACTTCCTCTGGTCTCGAACTTGCAATCCTCCTGGCTCCGCCTCCCAAGCAGCTGGGATTACAGACCTGCGCCACCACGCCCAGCTCATTTTTTACTTTTTATTTTGAGACAGAGTTTTGCTAAATACGCAGGCTGCCTCTGCTTTGAATTTGCAATTCTTCTGCTTCTGCTGGGATTACAGATGCCGGGCTCTGCCTGGCTCTTTCACATTTTAACACTCACCTAAGAAGACTGGAGGGGTGGGCTGGGTCAGCTCCGTTGGTGGAGCTGCTCTGCACTCTGTGAGCCTTGGGTTCCAACCCCAGCACCACAAATACAGGAGGAGGACCTGGCAGCCCACTCCGGAAACAATCCACCACTGAAAACCCTAGGACTAGCAGAGAAGCCCTGACATAGTGCCGGGAGTGGCACAATGTCAGGGGATGTTTCATTCTATTGTATACAGGGTTGCTATGAGTCGGACCCGACAGCACCTTACAACAACAAGAAGACAATGTTTGCAATGAAATAAAGTAGTTTTAAAACACGTTGGCTGGGAGCCATGGCACACACCTATTATTCCAGACTCGGGCGGTGGAGGTAGGAGGAACACAAATTGAAAGCCAGAAACTGCCTGTGCAACTCAGTGAAACTCTGCCTCAAAATAAGTAAGGAGTTGGGGTGCAATTCAGTGGTAAAGCACTTTGCCTAGCATATGTGAGCCCTGGATTCAACCCCCAGTACTCAGAGAGAAACGGGGTGGGGGGAGAAGAAGAAAAGAAGAAGAAGAAGGAGAAGAAGAAGAAGGAGAAGAAGAAGAAGAAGAAGAAGAAGAAGAAGAAGAAGAAGAAGAAGAAGAAGAAGAAGAGGAGGAGGAGGAGGAGGAGAAGGAGGAGGAGGAGGGGGGGAGGGGGGTGGAGGAGGAGGAGGAGGAGGAAGAGGAGGAGGAGGTCAGCGATGAGGAAATGTGTTCAAGGCACTGTCCCCTTCCTAATCTGAAACAGCACCAGTAGAGCTGCACTGACATTACCTGTGCACGTGCACCACTCTATCGCACAGGAAGGCATCAGCTCACACCCTGAGGAGCCGTGTGTCTCTAGCTTTCTGCTTTTCTCCCTTGAGACTCCCCTTGCCTTAAACACATCTTCAATAACACAATCTGACCACCACACATGCGACACCCTGCAGAACCCCGTGGACACCCTGTTCTACTTAACCTCTATGGCCTCATCAGCCCCAGTGTGCCATCCTAAGCAGGAGTGACACCCCACAGGGAGGTGGGCACTGTCCACGGCCACCAGCTGGATGCCAAAGGGCCAACTGAGCTTGCAGACTGCCCATCTGTCCCTGCCTAACACCTAGATATCCTCGGTTCTGAAAATTGGGCTGGAGGTGGCCCTGCTGGCGGTGGCATGGGTGACAGGACTCAATTCTGCTTGTGAGCACCCAAGCTCCCTGCAGCCTCCCAGCACCCAAGTGCTGCCTTGCCAGTGAGTTCCCATTTATTTTTGCCTTTTATGTTTCACATTACCTCACACCCAAGTCCCCTATTCTGACCTAGAGCCTACTTTCTTCTTAATAGTGGAGAACATTCCCTCCCTGTGGCAGCTGGGTGCTTCCTCTATAGCAAGCATTTGAGATGCTTCCAACATGCCTTCTCACAAATGGCCAGCCACATGTGGCCCAGTTACAGCTTGTTTCCAAAGGCATGACTTACCACCCCAGCAATGGAAAGCCATTCTTCCCTTTGCTCAGCACTTCAGCCCTGGCCTTTTCCAGGTCCTTCCCGAGAATCTGGGTGGCCCGTACAGCCCCCAGAAGGTTTCCTGCTGTGGGCCTCAGGCTCCCCTGCTGCTTACATGTAGATACCTCCTCCCGTTCTCTGCCTTCATGACCGCGAGTATTCTCCACTTGTCCCCCTTTAACAATGACACCAGCCACAGCTCCGGTATGACCTCATCCTCACCTGACTAGCTGCACCTGCAACTACCCTATTTCCAGATAAAGTCACATTCTGAGGTACTGGAGGGTTAGGACATCCATGTGAAGCTTGTGGGGAGACAATTTAATCCTTCCACATGCTGGCCTCCAGGTCCGCCTTGTGGGATCTGCTACTGTCCACTGTAGACAAATCTCTCTCATATTATGCTCCCCAAAGGTTACCTCCATTGATGTTAAAAGATGTTAGGTACAAAATGGAGGTCGTGGGCAAAGAATAAGGAAACCAGTAGGTGAAACAGCATTTCCTCCCTTCATTTTTTCACTACAGGACTTCTCAGGCCTTTATGGTAGTCATCTGTCCTGTGAGTCGTCAAGGAAGGAGTGTGATGTGCAGCCTTTCACAACCCATCTGACCACAGAAACAAAGGCTCGAGAGGACTGAACATTCTTAAGATGGAACAGTGACCCCTTTCTGAGTCCTGTGTGACCCACAGAAGCCCACAGCAGGTGCTTCTGAGGGACACACAGGTCCTGCAGACACCTAAACTCAATGGCCCCACGCACCATGCTGCTGCCCTTGGAGTCCTATGGACACACCTCCAACCCAGAAACTCCCCGCGGGACTCCTTCCTCTCCCTGCTGTCTGCACAGGGTGGGCTGAGCTTGAAGGGCACCGAGTCCCCACTTTCCCATGACCAGGTACCCTCACTCCTGGCACAAAGTGGCCCCACATGACAGTGCTACAAACCAGACCGGCCAGGCCAAGCATCACTGTGCACACTGCCTCCCCTGCTGAGTGGCTCCCCATCATCTGGACAAGCCAAGAAGCGTTGTCTTCACACTTCTGACAATGCAGCGCACCAGTGAGGTTCCTTGTCACCTCCACAGTCACCCAGAGCCCAGGAACCCCCGTGGCAGGGGCTTCTCTTCTCCACCAACAGTCCCATAGCTGTGGGACTGGCACAGTGTTGACCTACGTCCATGACTGACAGATTTCAGCCTCACAAGTTCCAATCCCCACAGTGCCTGGACCACCACCCCTTCCTGCCCTCACTGGATCCTCTGGTGGTCCCAGGGGGCTCTAAGGCAGCAAGACCAACAGAACAAGGAGGTGGGCAGCTGGGGCAGGATGGGATCTGACAGGCTCCAGAGGCGCCTCGCCCCCAGGAGGGATGCTCCATGCTCTTCCTACCTTGGCCCCTCTCTGAGGAACATGGCCCTCAATCCCTGCCTTGTTCCTGGGTCCGCCCTGTTCCCACTGAAGCCCCTAACACCACAGGCCACACAGGGAGCTTCTGTCTGCTTCCCACAGCAGGCACAGGGCAGGAAGTGTGGACCAGGACACAGCATCCTGGACTGTTGCCAAGGTGATGGGTAGAGAGTGGTGCAGGCACAGGCAGCAAGAGGGCTGCAAAATGGATCACCAGTCACCAACCGCTGACTGCCCGCACCCCCCCCCTCATCCCAGCAACAAGCCCAGACCCTCAACAGCATCTATGAGGCATGGAGGGGCTCTGGGGCAGCTGCATGCATGCACAGTGCTTAATTAGCAATGTCTGCCCTGGGTACTGGAAGGTCACCATGGTCTATGCATCATGTAATCTCTATTCCTGGTCTAGAAAGATTCACAGGTCAACTGGCTTGTGGTCTGGCTCTGGTTCTGCACCTCTCAACCCGTGCACATCCTGCCTCCTGGCCCCGTGCTCTTCCCTCTTCTCAAGTCCTAGGAGATCTGGGAATCTGCCCTTGACTTTGGCAACTGGTGGTTCCACAGTAGGGTACCCACCAGGGGGGGCAGCTCCCCCCACGTGGTGCCACCCCTGCACTGAAGCCCTATTTACCAGGTTCCTTTTACCCAGTTCATCATGTCCAGGGTTCAACAAAAAATCACGAGACTTACAGAAAGACAAAAGGCACAGTCTGAAGATACAGAGAAAGCACCAGTACCAGGCTCAGATATGGCAAGGATGTTGGAACTATCAGACTGGTAATCTGAAACTACAATTACTACGCTAAGGAATCTAATGGGAAAAGTGGGAGATATGCAAGAACATATGGGGAATGTAAGCAGAGAGGTGGGAATTCTAGGAAAGAACTGAAAGGAAATGCTGGAAATAAAAACAATGTAACAAAAATAAAGAATGCCTTTGATGAACTCAGTAAGAGACTGGGCATGGCCAAAGAAAAAAAAAATCAGTGGCCAGATGCCATGGTGCACAGCTGTAATCTGAGCTACTTGGGAGGCTGAGGCAGGAGGATCACAGATTTAAAGCCAGAGGCAGCCTGCACAACTTAGCAAGATCCTGTGTCAAAAAAAAGAAAGAAAGAAAGAAAAGAAAAGAGAAAAGAAAAAAAGAAAAGAAAAGAAAGGAATGAAGGAAGGCAGGGAAGGGAAAGGAAAGGGAAAAAAAAGAAAAAGAAAAAAGGGGCTGGGGTGCAGCTTGGTGGAGAAGCACTTGTCCAGCAAGTGCAAGGCCCTGGGTTCAACTCTTAGTACTAGGAAAAGAAAAAAAGGATGTGAAAGGAGGGGGGAGAGAAAGAGAGAGAGAGGGAGAGAATGAATATAAATGAGAGGGGGGAGAAAGGAAAAAGAAAAGAAGAGAACTAGTGAACTTGAATAAACATCAGTAGAAAATTCTAAAACTGAAATGCAAAGGAAGAAGGGAAAGAACAAAGCAAAACATCCAATAACTATAGTAAGTTACAAAAAGTATAACAAACATGTAATGGAAATTCCAGAAGGAGAAGAAAAAGGGGGAAGGTATTCAGAAGAAATACTTGAATAATGGCTGAGAACGTCCCAAAATTATAGACACCAAACCATTGATCTTAGAAGCTCAGAGAATATCAAGTAGAAGAAGTACCCCAAAATCTATATATTCAAACTGCAGAAGGACAAAGAAAAGATCTTGAAAGAAGCCAAAAATCATAATCACCTTACCTATACAGAAGCAAAGATAAGAACTACATTGGACTTTTCCTCAGAAACCATGCAAACAAAAGGAGAATGGAGTAGAATATATAAACTGTTAACAGAAAAGAACCACTAGCCTAGAATTCTGTATCCAGAGAAATTATCTTTCAAAATAAAGTAGAAATAAAGATGGTCTGAAACAAAAATGGAGGGAATTAGTCACCAATAAACTTGTCTTGCCTGCAGATGTAGCACTGGCATCTGATCCTGTCAGATCTTGGAAGCTAAGCAGGGTTGGGCCTGGTTAGTACTTGGATGGGAGACCACCTGGGAACACCAGGTGCTGTAGGCTTGGGAGAAGGATCTGGCAACTCACTCCCAAAAATTAATCTCCATTGAAAACCCTATGAATAGCAGAGAAACACTGATAATAATGCTTCATTGATCGATATGAGTCAGACACCAACTGCACAGCACCAAACAACAACAAACTTGTCTTGTAATAAATGTTAAGAAATTCTTCAGAAGGAAGGAAAATGACATTGGTCAGAAACTTGGATCTACACAGAAACCGAGAGAGAAGAAATAAGTGAAGGTGATATAAAATATTTATTCTTATTCTTAATTGATCTAACAGATAACACTTTATTCAATAACAACAATGTATTTTGTGACAATAACATCGATAAGTGATACTAAGCAGTGTTATAAAAGACTGTTGTTGTTGTTAGGTGCTGTCAAGTTGGGTCCAACTCAGCCACCCTATGTACAACAGAAAGAAACACTCCTTAACACTGTGTCATGCCTGGCACTATGTCAGTGCTTCTCTGCCATTCACAGGGTTTTCAATGGCAGATTGTTTCAGGATTGCTTCAGGAGTGGGCTGCCATATCCTTCTCCCATTTTTGCAGTGCTCAGAGAGCACAGAGTAGCACTCTACCAACTGAGCTAAACCCCAGCCCATTATAAAAGGTAGGAAGGAGGAATTAAGAATGTTCTGCTATAAGGCACTTACGCTACCTCACTACCTGCTTAGCAGTATAGTGTTGAGAAAAGATTTGGATTAATTATAAATGTATACTGCAAATTCTTGGGCAACCACAAGAAGCAGGAGGGAGAAAAGGATGAAGGAGAAGAATTATTATTGATATGCTAAGAGAGTGGAGGAGGGAGAAGAGGAGAGGAAATGGAAAAATATAAAATGCTCAGTTAAGCCACAACTGAGAAAAGAGACAAAAAAGCCACAAACTCCACAAACTCAGTCACAACTGAGAAAAGAGACAAAAAGAAACAAAGAGGAAAACAAAAATAGTAACAAATACAGTAGATATTAATCCAACTAAATCAATCAATAATCACTTTAAATGTCCATCGTCTAAATGCACCAGTTAAAAGGCAGAGACTAGATTGGATTAAAAAACAAGACCCAACTATATGTTGTCTACAAGAAACCCATTTTAAACAAAAAGACACAACTATATTAAGAATAAAGAGATGGGTACTATTCAAAGCAATATACAGATTCAATTCCATCCCTATAAAAATTCCAACAGCTCCCCATCCCCCAAAATTCGTATGGAATCCCAGGAGACCAATCTCAAAATTAACATGGAATACCAAGGGACACCAAATAGCCAAAACAATCGAAGAAGAAGAAGAAGAAGAAGAAGAAGAAGAGGAGGAGGAGGAAGAAGAAGGAGGAGGAGAGGAGGAGGAGGAGGAGGAGGAGGAGGAGGAGGAGGAGGAGGAGGAGAAAGAAAAAAGAGCACTCACATTTCCTGATTTCCAAACTTGTTACAAAGTTAAGGTAATTAAAAGATTGTACTACTAGCATAAGAACAGATGTACACACCATCAGGATAAAATCAGACAGCCCAAGGCTGGGGTGTAACTTAGTGGTAGAATGCTTGCCAAGCATGCACAAGTCCCTGAGTTCAACTCCCAGCACCAGAAAGAAATAGAAAAAGAAAAAAGGTAAAATAGCCAAAAAATAAACCTTTCCATTATGGTTCACTGACTTTCAACAAGGATGGCAAAACCATTCAATAGGGAAAGGATAATCTTTTTCACAGATGGCACTTGGAAAACTGAATATTCACATGCAAAAGAATTAAGTTGGGCCCTAAAAATTTACACCATAAAGAAAAATTAAATCAAAGTGAACCAAAGGCCTAAATGTAAGGGATAAAATTATAAAATCCTTGGAATAAAGTATAGGTGGAAATCCTCATGAAGTTAGATTTGGCAATTATTTCTTAGATGTGACTCCAATAGTGCAAGCCACAAAAGGAAAAACATAAACTGGAATTCACCAAAATATAAATCAAAGGACACTGGCAGGACTAGAGGTGCAGCACAGAGGTAGAGTGTTTTGCCTGGCATGTGTGAGACCCTGGGTTCAATCTCTAGAACCATTAAAAAAAAGATAAAGACTGTCAAGATAGTGAAAAGACAACACACAGAGAGGGGAAAAATATTTGCAATTCATGTATCTGATAAGTGATAAAAATAGGAAAACTCCTAAAGCCAACGACAAAACCCAAAAAGCAAAGAACTTGAATAGACATTTCTCCAAAGAAGATATACAAATGGCCATGAAGCACATGAAAAGATACTCAACACCACTAGCCATAAGGGAAATCAAATCAAAACCACAGTGAGATACCACTTCCCATCCATTAGGATGACAATTATAGAAACCTTTTTAAACTAAAAAACCCCTCTGAAATCAAGTGTTGGTGAGAAGGTAGAGAACTTGGAACTCTTGTGCATTGCTGGTGAGAATGTAAAATGCAGCCACTGTGAAAAACAGTCTGGCAGTTCCTCAAAAAGTTAAACATAGAATTACCATATGATCCAGCAATTCCACTCCTAGGTGTAGCCAAAAGAACTGAAAGCAGGGACTAAAACAGATACTTTTATACCAACATTTATGGCAGTATTATCTACAATAGCAAAAAGGTAGATTCAACCCACATCTATTGACAGAAGAATGGACAAAGTTTGGTATATATGTATAAGGAAATATTATTCAGTCTGAAAAAGGAAGAAAACCCTGATATATGCTACAACATGGGTGAACTTGAAAGATGTTCCACTAGTTGGTCACAAAAGACAAACATTGCATGATCCCTTGGTAATGGCTGAGGTCTAAACATCCCTCAAATGTTAGGTGTTTAAATGCTTGGTCCCCAGCTAGCAGTGCTGTCCTGGGAGGCGGGGCCTTGCTTAGTGGAAATGATTCACCAGGGGAGGGCCTTTGAATGCTCAGTTAAGGCATAAAAGTCAGAAAAGTAAGAGAAGACAAAAAGAAACAAAAAGGAAAACAAAAATAGTAACAAATACAGCAGATGTTAATCCAACTAAATCAATCAATAATCACTTTAAATGTCCATCATCTAAATGCACTAGTTAAAAGGCAGAGACTAGATTGGATTAAAAAACAAGACCCAACTATATGTTGTCTACAAGAAACTCACTTTAAACAAAAACCCAGACCCTGGGCTCTGGTCATGCTCTGTTCCTGGTCCGAGATGCCACGATGTGGTCTAACAGGGACCCTGCCCCCGCCATGCCTGCCCTGCCTCTAATCGTGCTGTTGTTGGTAGGTGCCATGAGTCAGGTCCAATTCATGGCAACCCTCATAGGTTCTCAATGGCTGATTTTTTGGGGATTGCTTCAGGAGTGAACTGCCACATTCTTCTTCCATTTTTGCAGTGCCAGAGATCAAACCCAGGGCCCCAGGGAGTGCAGAGCAGCACTCTAGCAATTGACTTAAACCCCAGCCCTCTAACTGTGAGCTCCCAATAAATACCTCTTCCCCCATAAGATTGCTTCAGTCAGTTTTTCTGCTATAGCGATGACAGCTGACTAATACACTCTGCCATGTGGTAAACTCAGAGAGAGAAAGTAGAACAGCAGTTACTAGGACCTGGAGGAAGGAGAGACTGCAGAGTCAGTGTTTAATGGCCTGTCACTTTGGGAAGATGAAAAATTCTTGTCGTGAATGGTGGTGACAGAATGACAATGTGAACATACTTACTGCCACCAAGCTCTGCACCTAAAAATGGTTTAAATGGTAAATTTTTGTCATATGATACAAAATAAAATTAAATAAGAAATTTAATTACTCATATAGAAGTATAAATCAGTGAATTATTTATGTAAATTAGAGAAAATGATAGTTTATAGGGTTAACAGATTGCAATTGACAATATTGGTTTTGTTTTTTGTAGCACTGGGAATGAAACCCCAGGCCCTCCACCTGCTAGGCAAATGCTCTACCACAAAGCTGCATCCCCAGCCCACAACTGACAATTCTTTGTCCATTTCTGGACTCTGCCATTTCCTAATTATGTGATCCAGAAAAAATTCTCATCTGTAAATGGAGATGAAAATAATACATCTTAGAGCTTTTGCAAAAGTCAAAAACCAATGCAGTCTTATGTAAACACTCAAATGTTAGCTATGATTATTATTTATAATGTTTAAAATGGTAAATTTTATGTTATGTGCATTTACCACAATTTTAAAAAGCAGATGGATGGAGAAAGATATATTAACACTCATTAAAATAAAGCTGGAGTAGCTATATTAGTTTCAGACAAAACAGACTTCAAGGGAAATTGAGAGGGATAAAGAGGGTATTATGTAATGATGGAGTCAACTTTCCAAGAAGACATAACAATCCTAAACGTGTATACACCTAACAACAAAGCATGAGAACATGTGAGGAAAAACTGATGGAACTGTCCGGAGAACCAGATGAATCCACCATCATCATCGGAGACTTCAACATCTGTCAGAAATAAGCAGATGAAGCAGGGAGAGAATCAGGAAGGACAGTTGGCCTTTATGGCACCATCCATCAGCTGGATGATATCTAGATTTACACTACTCCATCTAACAGCAGCAGAATCCATGCACACTCTTCTCAAGCTTACATGGAGCATTTATCAAAACAGACCATATTCTCGGTCATAAACACACCTTAAATGTAAAAGAATAGAAGCCACAGAAAGTATGCTATTAGATTGCAATGGAATTAAACTGGACTCAATAACAGAAAGATAGCCAGAAAAGCCCAAAATACATAGATATCAAATGCCACACTTCTAGCCAGGTGCTGTGGTACACATCTATAATCCCAGCAACTTGAGAGGGTAAGGCAGAAAGATCATAAACTTAAGGCCAAAGGCAGCCCATACAACTTAATGAGACCCTGTCTCAAAATTAAATAAATAAGAAAGGGGGTTGGGGTGCAGCTTAGTCCTAGAGCATTTGTCCAGCATGTGCAAGGACCTGGTTTCACCCCCTTAGTACTGCTAAACAAATAAATGATAAATAAATAAATGTATGTCTGTCACATTTCTCAATATCACATGGTCAAAGAAAAAGTCTGAAGGGAAATTTAAAAATCACTTTGAACTAAGTGAAAATAAAAATAAAACTTATCAAAATTTGTTAAAGGCAGTGAAACTGCTTAGAGGAAATAATACAACATCAAATGCATATATTTGGAAATAAAAAAATCTAAAATCAATAATGTAAGCTTCCACCTTATGAAACTAGGAAGAATGGAGGATGTATCTCAGTAGCAGAACACTTGCCTAACATGCACAAGGACCTGGGTTCGATCCCCAGGACTGAAAAAAGAAAAAGAAAAAAAGAAAGAAAGAAACTAGAAGGAGAGAATTAAATACAAAGTAAGCAGAAGAAACCAAGTAAAAACTAGAGTAGAAATCAGTGAAATTGCAAACAGGAAATCAATACAGAAAATCAACGAAGTCAAAAGTTGGTTCTTTGAAACAATCAATAAAATTGAAAACATGCTATCCCTGCTAATAAGCAAGTAAGAGGGGGAAGATGGGGGGGAACACACAAGGCACTAATAGTAGAAATGAAAGTAGCGCCACCACTATTGATCCCATTGACATTAAAAGGATAATTCGGAATATGACAAAAAGCTATGGTCACAAATTTGATAACCTTAGATTAAATGAGCCAATTCCTTGAGATACACAAGCCATTAAAACTCATACAAGGTCGATGCACACCTGTAATCAGAGCAATCAGAAGGCTGAGGCAGAAGTATGAGTTTGAGGCCAGTTTGAGCTCCATAGTAAGACTCTGTCTAAACAAACAAACTCTCATGCAAGGAAAAATAGACCATCTGAAAGCCCTAGATCTCTCACAGAAATTGAATGAATAATTAATAACCTTCCAAAACAGAAAGCACCAGGCCCAGATGAGTTCATTGGTAAATTCTACCAAATATTTAAAGAAGAAATTATACCAATTCTCTAAAATTTCTTCCAGAAAATAGAAGGAAAGGGGATATTTTTTTAACTCATGCTATAAGACCAGTACCGCCCTAATACAAAAACCAAAGATATTTTTAAAAAGAGATCTGCAGATCACTATCTCTTATAAACACAGATGTAAAAATCCTCAACAAAATAGTTCCAAGCTGAATCCAACCATGTATATGAAGAATCATATACCATGATCAAGTAAGATTTATCCCTAGTATGCAAGGCTGGTTCAACATTCAAAACTCAATTAATACAGTCCATCATATCAACAAACCAAAGCAGAAAAATCACAAAAACATATAGATACATAAAAATAATTTAGCAAAATGCAAACACTCATTCATGATAAAAATAACAAATAAAAAGCAGAATAAAAACTCTCACCAAATTAGTATCTACATAGACCAACATGACTTATAGTTTACATACTTAATGGTAAAAAACTAGCTACCTTCCTACCAAGATCAGGGAAAAAAGGGAGGATGTCCCCTTTTGCCACTGTGATTCAGCATCTTACTAGAAGCCCTATCTAATATGATAAAATAGAGGAGGAACTTTAAAAGTATACTGATATGAAGAGAAAAATAAAATTGCTTCTAAGTGGCATGTCTACACAGAAAATCCCCCCAAATCAGCAAAAGTTCCTGGAACTAATAAGTGGTTATGGCAAGGTTGCAGAATATCAGGTTAATATTCAAAAGTCAACTACTTTCTTATATGCCAATGAACGACTGGAATTTGCAATTAAAAACATAATAGCAATTACATCAGCTCACAAAAAGTGAAACGCTTAGGTATAAATCCAACAAAATGTGTACAAGATCTACAAAACTCTGATAAAAGAAATTAAAGAGCTAAATAACTAAGGAGATATTCCATATCCGTGGACAGAAAGATTCACTCTTGTGATTTACTATTGTGAAGATGTTGTTCTTCCCAACTTCATCTATAGATTAAAAGCAATCCCATCAAGGTTTTCATGGATATAGACAAACTTATTTTAAAGTTTATATGGAGAGGAAAAAGATATAGGATAGCCAACACACAACCAAAGGAAAAGAACAAAGCTCAAGGTCTGTGGAGACCAGACAGAAAGGGTAGCCTTCTCAACAATGGTACTGGTACAACTGGACGTCTAGATTTTTTTAAAATCTAGACACAGATCTTACATCTTTTACAAAAATTAAATTGATGCTTGGGGTGTAGGTTAATGGTATATCCCTTGCCTGGCATGCTTGAGGTCCTGGGTTCAACCCCTAGCCCCATAAACAGAAAAACAAGAGCAGAAAACCAAAAATTAAATTAAAATGGATTATAGGCCTAAACGTAAAATTATAAAACTCCTAAAAAAATAACACAAGAAAAAATCTAGATGACCTTAGGCTTGATGATAATTCTTAAGTTACAACATTTCAAAAGCACACTCCATGAAAGAAAAATTGATAAATTGGAGTTAATTAAAATTTAAAAGTTCTATTCTGTGAAAAACAATGAACAGAGATGTTCTGTTTAAGAGAATGAAAAGACAAGCCAATACAGACTAGAAGAAAACATTTATAAAACATATATTTGATAAAAGGTTGGTTTCCAAAATATACAAAGAACACTTAAAACCTGACAGTACAATCATAACCTAGTTTTTATTTGTTTGCAACAGTCTTATTGTTGCCCAGGCTGTCCTAGAGCTTGTGATCTTCCTGCCTCAGCCTCCTGAATGCTGAGATTATAGGTGTGCACCAACACACCTGGCAACTTGTTGTTGTTGTTGTTAGGTGCTGTCGAGTCAAATCCAACTCATCGCAACCTTACATACAGCAGTTCGAAACACTTCCAGATTCTGTGCCAGGCACATGATCTTATTTATGTTTAAGCCCACTGTTGCAGACACTGTGTCAATCCATCTATGGAGGGTCTTCCTTTTCTTTCGTTGACCTGCCACTCTCCCAAACATGATGTCTTTCTCTAGGGATTGGTCTCTCCTGACTACATATCTAAAATATGTAAGATGCAGTCCAGTCATCCCTGCTTCCAAGGAGCACTCTGGTTGCACTTCTTCTAGGACAGAACCCATTGGTTCTTTTGGCAGTCCATGGTATATTCAATAGTCATCTCCAGCACCATAATTCAAAAGCATCAATTCTTCTCCTGTCTCCTTTGTTCAATGTCTAGATTTTACAACTATAGGATGCGACTGAAAATACCATGGCATGAGTCAGACACATCTTCATCTTCAACGTGACGTCTTTACTTTTCAATACTTTAAAGAGATCTTTTGCCACAGCTTTTCCCAGAGCAATGTGTCTTCTGATTTCTTGACTCCTGCTTCCATGGGTGTTGATTATCGAGCCAAGCAAAACAAAAGTCTTGGACAACCTCCATCCTGCCAACTATGATGGTGGGGTTTATTATCTCCTGCCTCACCTGGCAACTACCCCGTTTTAAAATTAACAAATGATCAGAATGGATACCTCATCGAAGAAGATAGTACAAGTGGCAAATAAGTATATGAAAAGATGCTCAACATAATGTCATCAGGGAATTACAAATTAAAACAACCAAAAGATGCCACTATGCCCTTACTAAAATGGCCAAAACCCAGACCCCAACATCTGATGCTGGCAAGAATCCAGAACAACAGGGAGTCTCACTCATTGCTGGTGGGAATGAAAAATGGCCCAGCCACTCTGGAAGTCAGCTGGATGGTTACCAAAGTAAATCTACTCTTATCATATGATCCAGCCATTACACTGCTTGGTATTTTCTCAGACAAGGTGAAAACTTATATACACACAAATCCTGCCCACAACAGCTTTATTCATAGTTGCCAAAACTCAGAAGCAACCAAGATGTCCTTCAACAGGAGAAGGTAAGTAAAAGGTGGTTGTGTTATTCAGCTTTTGCACCACTCTGAAAAAACACCCGAGAGCACTTTCAGGGGAGGATGACTTGGGTCAGGTTTCTGAGGTTCTGTCCCCATCATGGTGGGAGCCATGGGGGAGCAGCAGGAGCAGAACTTGGTAGAGGCTCCTCACAGGATGGCACAGGAAGCAGAACAGCTCACAGGAACCGGGGGCCTGGGTAAAACCTTGAACCCCACCCCAGCACCGACTTCCACCAGCTAGGTCCCACCTCCCAAAGCTCCACAGCCTCCCAAAACAGTGCCAGCTGCTGGGGACCAAGCATGCAAACGTGACCATTGGGAGCTATTTTATATTCCAACCATAACAGCTGGTCATCTGGACCGCAAAATATTAGTCACCTGAAGAGAAAGGGGCTATCAAAACATGGAAAGACCCAGAACTTCAGGTGGGTACTGTTAAGTGAGAGAAGCCCATCTGAGAAGGCTGCTTGCTATATGACTCCAACTGAGCAACATCCTGGAGAAGAACAGAGATAGTTAAGGGCAACAACGATGACAACGACGAGGATAGCGGTTTCCAGGAGTTGGCGGGGGAGGGAGGGATGAGCAGAAAGAGCACGGAGGCAGAGAAAGCAGCCTGCAGTACCCTATCATGGCAGATACACAGCATTATGCAGCACACTTGTCCAAACCACAGAACCAGGGAGCCCAGACATAAACTAGGGGCTTTAGGTAATGATAAGGCACCATCTGCTGGCAAGCAGCAAGGCCTGGCTTCCACCCCAGCACCACAAAACTAACACCAACCACAACAATAACAATGTATCTATATAGTTCTATCAACTGTAACAATGTATCCTGGATGTTAACAACAGGAGAATCTGGGGGTAGGGGTGATCAAGGGGCAGAGGGGAATTCTACACTTTCCAATTTTTCTGCAAACATAAAGCTGCTCTAAAAATGAAGTCCATTGGCTTTTAAAAAATTATAAAGAAAGACAGGCATGGTGGCTCACACCTGTATTCCAAGCATTGGGGAGGTGGAGGCAGGAGGATCACAAGTTTGGGGCCAACCTGGGCTATACAGTGAGACTCTATCTCAAGAAGTAATTACGTATATTTATGTACACACACACACACACACACACACACAGAGAGAGAGAGAGAGAGAGAGAGAGAGAGAGAGAGAGAGGCAAGAACATTTCTTTATGACACCAGGACAGGGAAAGATTTTTAAAACCAAACGCAGGAAAGCTCCTTCATAAGGAAAGCACTGATAATCTGAGATGCAGCAAAAGTTCCAAACTCCAGGGTGACAGAAGACTCCTCGCAGCATTAAGAGATGATGTTTCAGGTGCCACCACCCACAAGCAGCGTGACCACACAGTCCTGAAGCTGTCAACACCAGGCGCCGTCCTGACTGTAACACCCCACACATTCTCTCTGGGCCCCTGTGAAGGACTGGGCTCCAGTCCTCATTCATAGGCAGGAACTGGACGGGCAGTGCCTCTCTGCACAAAGTCTGCAGAAAGCCCATGGCAGTAGGTGCAAAGGTGAGAGGTGAGCCAGAAAACCCACCCTCTCTCCCCACCTGTGTCACTGCAGGTCCCCTTTGCAGGCTCAGAAACGAGCTGGGGGGTGGGGGTCAGGTGCACTGGTGGGGCGGGGGGGGGGGGCAGGAGAAGGGCAGGAAGAACTGCAGATACAGCCTATCAGGGACTGTGACGTGGAAAAGGGGCTGGAGCCTGGCCGTGGGCCTACCACACAAGTAGCCACCCTTGCGCCTGGCCAGCTCTCTCCTCCCTGGGTCTCTAGTAGGAGGCAGCAGAGGCCAGGAGGCTTCAGACATGGCTATGACCAGATGGCCAACCAGCTGCCCCACAGCTCAGCATCACAGAAGCTGGGTGGGATCATGGTGGCTTGATATTGGCCATGGCAGGTGTGTTTACACCACAGACATGGGCACATGCTAGACTCAGGGTTCCCCCTGCTTTTTAAACACTTACTAGCACACAATTGGAGGGGGTCTCCAGAGGTGTTATACCCTCCCTCTGTGAGCCCCATATGCCCTCACTGAAGCCACTTGGGCAGGGAGGGGATATTGCCAGAGGCCACCTGAGCTACCACACAAGGTCATCCCTGTGGACAGAGGAGGTGAGGGCTGGACACAGTGGCTGGGCTCCCCGAATCCAGCCAGGCCTGCATGGTTTCAAGGAGTTCATCAGTCCTGAGCTTTCTATGGATAAGTCACCCCCAATGTCTCTTCTCCCTTGCTCCCTCTCTGACCCTCTGTCATGCTGTGTGTGTGCATGGAACTTTTCCTCTCCCACCATTTCTCTAGGGAAATCATTATCAAACCATCTTCAGCAGCAAGGATCTCCCTTCAGCATAGCCACAGTGGTCAAGCATGAGGAACAGGAGGGTGTGAGCAGGAGGAGGGTGTGAGCAGGAGGAGGGTGTGAGCAGGAGGAGGGTGTGAACAG
>VMDO01001510.1:90246-107015 GCA_007922755.1 Pedetes capensis
TTTTTTTTTTTTTTTTTTTTTTTTTTTTTTTTTTTTTTTTTTTTTTTTTTTTTTTTTTTTTTTTTTTTTTTTTTTTTTTTTTTTTTTTTTTTTTTTTTTTTTTTTTTTTTTTTTTTTTTTTTTTTTACTGGGCAGTTGAACCCAGGGTCTCACACATACTTTGCAAGTGCTATACCACTTGCAGCTCTAGCCAATTTTTAATTTTTTTATCTTGAAACAGGATCTCAGTAAGTTACACAGGCTACCTCTGGCCTCGAAGTTGCAATCCTCTTGCCTCCACCTCCTGAGTTCCTGGAATTATAGGCGTGAGCTACCAGGCTCAGCTTTGAATTCATTTTTTAGTTAGAATAGTTTTTACTGGATTTCTTAGGATTTTCTATACACAAAGATCATGTCATCTGCAAACAGAGGTAGTTTTACCTATTCCTTTCCCATTTGGTTATTGTTTTCCTTGCCTAATTTCCCTGGCTCCCCCACTTGTCTGTCAGTTTATCGTATTATGGGGGCTTGCATGTTGCTGTGATGCTGAAAGCTATGCCACTGGTATTTCAGATACGAGCAGGGTCACCCATGGTGGATAGGTTTTAGCCGAGCTTCCAGACTAAGACAGATTAGGGAGGATTTATCAACCCACTCCGAAAACAATTAATCAGTGAAAACCCTATGAATAGCAGAGAAACACTGTCAGATATAGTGCCAGAAAATGAACCTCCCAGGTTGGAAGGCATTCAAAAGACAACTGGGGAAAAGTTGCCTCCTCAAAGTAGAGTCGACCTTAATAACAGGAATGGAGTAAAGCCCCTGTGACCTCTATTTGCTGATGTGGCACAACTCAAAATGAGAAGAAACAACTGTAAACATCCATTAATAATTGGAACATGGAATGTATGTAGTATGAATCTAGGAAAATTAAAATCATCAAAAGGGAAATGGAGCACAGAAACATCAACATTCTAGCCATCAGTGAGCTAAAGTGGACCAGCATGGGCCATTTCAAATCAGATAACCATATGGTCTACTATGCCAGGAATGACAGATTAAAGAGAAATGGAGTTACATTCATTATCAAAAAGACATCTTGAGATCTGTCCTGAAGTACAATGTTATCAGTGATAAAATAATATCCATATGCCTGCAAGGAAGGCCAACCTTGGGGTTTAGCTCAGCTGATAGAGTGTGGCTCTGCCAATTGATATGACTGCTATTCATATTTACACACCCACTGCCAAGGCCACAAATAAAGAAGTGGATGACTTTTACCAGCTTCTGCAATCTGAAGTAGATCCAAGCAATCAGGATGTACTGATAATTACTGGTGACTGGAATGCAGAAGTTGGAAACAAAGAAGAAGGCTCAGTAGTTGGAAAATATGACCTTGGAGACAGGAACAATGCTAGAAATTGCATGATGGAATTGTGTGAGACCAATGATTTTTTTCACTGTAAATACATTTTTCACCAATGTAAACAGCGACTACACACATAGAATTCACGAGATGAAACATGCAGGAACCAAACTGATTACACTTGTGGAAGGAAAGAATGGAAAATCTCACTATCAAAAGTCAGAACAAGACCAGGTGCTGATTGTGGATCAGATCACCAACTGCTCATATGCAGGTTCAAATTGCAACTGAACAAAATTAGAACAAGTGTACAAGAGCCAAGATATGACCTTGAGTATATCCTGAGTTCAGAGACCATCTCAAGAACAGATGTGATCTGGTTAACACTAATGATCCAAAACCCAAATATTGAAATGACATGTACAAAGAACTGGAGATAAGAAAACAAAATGGAAGAACACACTCTGTTTTCCTCAAGCTTAAAGAATTGAAAAAAAATTCAAAATTTAATGGTAATAGTGAAGGATTCTATAAGGAAAATACTAAACAACACAGGAGACATCAAAAAAAAGATGGAAGGAATACAGAAGAGTCATTATACCAAAAAGAACTGGTGGATGATCAACCATTTCAAGACGCTGTATATGATCAGGAATCAATGGTGCTGAAGGAAGAAGTAGAAGCTGCCTTGAAGGCACTGGTGAAACACAAGGCTCCAGAAATTGATGGAATAGCAACAGGGATGTTTCAACAAAGAGATGCAGCACTGGGGGTGCTCACTTATTTATATCAAGAGATTTGGAAAACAGCTACCTGGCCAACTTACTGGAAGAGATCTATATTTGTGCCTATTCCCAAGAAAGAGGATCCAACCAAATAAAGAAATTATCATGACATCGTTAATATCACACATAAGTAAAATTTTGCTAGATATTATTCGGAAGAGACTATAGCAGTATAGTGACAGGAAACTGCCAGAAAATCAAGCTGGATTTAGAAGAGGGCAGGGAACCAGGGACATCATTACTGATGTCAGATAGATATTAGCCAAAAGCAGAGAATATCAGAAAGATGTCTGTCTATGTTTTCTTGACTATGAAAAGGCATTTGACTTTGTGAATCAAAACAAATTATGGATAATGTTGTGAAGAATAGGAACACCAGAACAACTTAATTCATAAGGAATCTGTACCTGGGCCAGGAAATTGCTGTTCAAAAAGAATAGGGGAACACTGCCTGGTTTAAAGTCAGAAAAGGTGTATGTCAGGGCTGTATCCTTTCACTGTACCTCCTCAATCTCTATGCCAAGCAAATAATCTGAGAAACTGGACTTTATGAAGAAGAATGTGGCACTGGGGTTGGAAGAGTGTTCATTAACCTGCATTATGCAGATGACACAACTTTGCTTGCTGAATGTGAAGAGGATTTTAAATATTTACTGATGAAGATCAAAGAAGACAGCCTTCAGTATGGATTGTGCCTCAACATCAATAAAACAAAACTCCTTACAACTGGGTCAGTAAGCAACTTCATGATAAACGAAGAAAAACTGAGGCTGTCCATAATTTTCATTTACTTGGTTCTACAATAAACACCTGTGGAAGCAGCAGTCAAGAAATCAAAAAATGCATTGCATTGGGAAAAGCTGTTGTAAAAGACCTCCTTAAAATATTTAAAAGGAAAGATGTCACATTGAAGACTTATTGACTTATGCCATGGTATTTTCAGTCACATCATATGCTTGTGAAAGCTGGACAATGAATAAGGCAGACACAAAAAGAATTGATGCTTTTGAAATATAGTGCTGGAGATGAATACTGAATATACCATGGACTGCCAAAAGAACCAACAGATCTGTCCTAAAAGTGCAACCAGAGTGCTCCTTGGAAGCAAGGATGGCTAGACTGTGTCTAACGTATTCTGGACAGGTTGTCAGAAGGGAGTAATCCCTGGAGAAGGACATCGTGTTTGGGACAGTGGCAAGTCAGTGAAAAAAAGAAAGACCCTCAACTAGATGGGTTGACATAGTGGCTGCAACAACGGGCTTAAACATAAAAAATACTGTATGCATGGCACAGTGTCTGGTAGTGATTTGTTCTGTTGTACATAGGATCACTATCAGTCAGACCTGACTCGACAGCACCTAACAACAACAAATAATATCCCTGGCTACAACCTTCTATACCATATTGAATAAATGGTGAGAACAGACATTCTTGTCTTATTTCTGATCTTAGGGAGAATACATTTAGTATTTCTCTATTAAATATGATGTCATTGTGAATTTTTCATGTCTTCCATCAAGTTGAGAAAGTTCCCTTCTACTCTTACTTTGTAGCATTTTTATCATGAAAGAGTACAGATTTTGTTGAATGCTTTTTGTGCATCTATTAGGATAATCATATTATTTTTGTTTGTTCTATCAATATGATATAGTACATAGAATTTTTTGTATATTTGTATTAGGGTTTTCTAGAGGAACAGAACCAACAGACTATATGAGTATGTATATATGTATATATATACTGTATATGCTGGAATATTATAAAGGGGAATTTCTCAGACTGGCTTATACAATAGGAGGATGGTGGTCCAACAATGGCTATCTGCATGCCAGAGGGCTGAAGAAACCTGTAGTTGCTCAGTCCAAGCAGCTAGACACTTCAGCAGTCCCGAGTGGGACACTGATGGCCTGAAAACTCCCTGGAAAGTCACTGGTGTTGAGTTCATACTGAAAGGCTGAAGAAGCTGGAGTCTGATGTCCATGGCCAAAGGCAGCAGCAACAGATGTGCTTGCTCAGGAAGAGTGGAGGCTGCACACACACACCGGCGCCCTCTTCTTCCCCTGTTACTCCCTCCAGGCCCAGCCTACTGGATGGTACTGCCCACATTCAGCACAGATCCTTCCCCTTCAGTTCCTGTCCCATGTGTCAATTCTCTCTAGAAATGCCCTCACAACATCCCCAGAGGGGTGCTTCACTAGTCAAGTTGACAAACAAGACTAATGGTCACAATAGTAAATCAAACTTTCCTATTTCTGGGACAAATCTAACTGGTTCATAATGTATAATCAATCCTTTCTATATGTTTCTACATTAGTTTCTCTATTACTTTGTTGAGGATATTGAATCTATAGTCATAAAGGACTGTAGTGTGTAATTTTTCTCATGTTTTTAGTCTGATTTCAGGATACTACTGACTTCATAAAATGAATTGGGAAGAATTTGCTCCTCTTTTATTTTTTGAGAGTTTGTGAAGGACTGTCTTTAATTCTTCTTTAAAAGTTCGGTAGAATTTATTAGTGAAGTAGTCTGTGCTTCTGCTTTTCATTGTGGGAAACTTTTAAATTATTAGTTCAATCTTTACTTATTATAGGTCTATTCAGATTTTCTATTTCTTCATGTGTCAGTTTCAGTAGTTTGTGTCTTTCAAAGTATCTTTCCATTTCACTTAGGTTATCTAATTTTTTGGCGCATAAATCCTTACCCTTTTTACTTCAGTTAGGTTGGTAGTAATATCCCCTCTTTCATTCCTGATCTTAGCAGTTTGAGTCTTACCTCTTTTTTCTTGACTTGACCACCTCTCTATAGATGCAACTTTCCTCCTAACTGGTGTGTCTGCATTTCTAGAGGTGTTCAACACCTGCTACCCTATCATATAATATGTTTGTTGTTGTTGTTAGGTGCCATCGAGTTGTGTCTGACTTGTAGCAACCCTCATAAGGTTTTCAATGGCTGATTGTTTCGAGATTGCCTCAGGAGTGCATTGCCATGTGCTTCTCCCATTTTTGCAGTGCTGGGAATCAAATTCAGGACCTCAGAGACTGCAGAGCAGCGCTCTACCGACTGAGCTAAATCCCAGCCCACAATATGTTTAGCTCTTATGTATTTTACCTGCCTCTCCCTACTAGCACATCAACTCCATAAGGCAGCCATCCTTGACTACTGTGCTCATTTCTGTTTCCCAAGCAGCCATGAGATAAGGAGTACGCAACCAGACTTGTGCAATGAATCAAGTCTGCAGGAAAACAATATAAATCAGGAACAAATGAAGACAACCCAGTCCATCCTCAAAAGAAACCTCAAAAGTCCATCCTCAAGAGAAACCAGAGAAGCCTACACTATGAAACTGTCTAAAAAAAAATTTTTTTTAAAGAAAAGGGAATGACCTTGAAATTCTGGCCCTGTGTTGTCAAATCTGACAGCCCATGCCATCATAAGACTTTGATATGTGAGTCAGGCATGGTGGTACACCCCTGTAATCACAGCACTCGGGAAGCTAAGGCAGAACGACGATCATGAGTTTGAGGTCGGCCTTGGCTAACATAGTGAGACCTGTCCCCCCCAAAATAAAATATGGACTGTGGCTTGTTCAAGCTGAGATATGCCAAAAGTGTGAAAAATAAAACAGATTTCAAAGACGTAATATAAAAAGGAATGTAAAATATTTAATTTTGCATTGATTACATTGTACTGAAATAATATTGTAGATATAGTTATAAGTACATTGTTAAAATTCTCTCACTGTTTCTTTTTTATTTATGTTTTGTTTGGTTGGATTTGAGGAGGGGTTTGTTGCTGTCTGCCATACTGGGGGCTGAACCCAGAGCCTTGCTCAAGTTGGGCAAGTGCTTCAACACTAAGCTGCACCCCAACCCCTTTCCTATTTTATTTTAAAACAGCATTTCACTAAGCTACATAGGCTCCCTCAGGCCTTGAACTCACCACCCTCCTGCTTCAACATCCGGAGGGGCTGGCATGATAGGTGTGTGCCACAATGCCCAGCTTTATCAGGTTCTTAAGCACTAGAAAAATTTAAATCACAGATGTGGCTCCCCTTTGTGGCCACATTTCATTTCTTCGGGACAATGGCTCTAGACAACTGGGATGGGGTGGGGGTCACGTCACTGTGAGTGCACAGAAATGAAGGCACGTTCCAGACACAAGGCCAGTGAGGCTCTCAAGGAGCAGAGGGGTGTGAAGGCAAGGGCCTGGCCTCACGACATCACCAACTGCCACTGGAGTCACCTAAGAGGTCCTCAAACCTCCCAAATCTCCTCCTGGGGTCTGCGGAGCTGGGCTCAGGTGGGGCCTGAACCCTGCCACAGATGCCTCCAGAGAGAGGCCAGGGCTGAGAACCACTGCCTTGCTCTCCCCCTTCAGCAGGGCCTGCTCCCCCTGATGCAGGAGTTCCCTAACAAATGACCTGGATCAAACCCATGGACCTCAACATGCAAGCACTAAAATAACAAGTTGTTGTTCTTAGGTGCGGTCGAGTTGGTATCCAACTCACAGTGACCCTCATAGGGTTTTCAATGGCTGACTGTTTTTCGGGATTGCCTTGGGAGTGGATTGCCAGGCCCTTCTCCCATTTTTGTGGTGCTGGGAATTGAACTCGGGACCGCAGAGACTGCAGCGCAGCGCTCTACCAACTGAGCTAAATTCCAGCCCTGAAATAACAGGAGGCATTACAAAATATGCCAAATGCTGCAAGCTTCGTGGAGACCAGTGCCCGGGCAGGCGCTGAGGACCTGCAGCCTGCAGCCAGACCAGCAGATCATTGAGGCCAGGCAGCAGGGGACTCCAAGGACCCTCACCTGTGTGAGACGGGTGAATCACTGCTTAGAAAGCAGTCACAGCTGCAAAGCCTGCAGAGCCCAGGCCACCAATGAGCCATCACTGAGCACCAACTGTGTGCCAGGCACTGTTCTAAGCTCTTGAACACACCAAGAGAGGTGGGGGTCCTCTCAGCTCCTTGCTGGAAACAGCTTTAACCAGATGTGCAAGACAGCAGAGCCTAACACTGACCCTGCCGGTAATGGACAGCACCTCCTTCCCTCAGTCTTCACAGGCTGCTCACAAAGTGGGGACGGGATGGTGGTTCTCAAATTTATGCCTCTGTCAAGCAGTGAGGATGACACTCCCACCCATAAAATGTTCTTAAATCACTGCCCAGATCTCACCAATCTGTTCTCGAATTCAACAAAAGCATGTATCTGGCTTAACAAAAAATCATAACTTCAGTTTTTTTAGGATCATTATGTCAATACCTGAAGCACAATGTCCACCGGCTGAGCCCTGATCAAATCTGTGACTCTAACCCAGGAGGAAAAAGCCACCCAAAGTTAGATAGCAAGTAACATGAAAGGATATTTTTATTCTAAATAAATTCAGATTTTCATATGAATAAAATATATCGTTGTTTATCATATGCCCATATGATAATGTTTTAAAACCAAGTTCATCCATAATGCATTTTTATGTCTCTACACTAACAAAGTGACTTGCAGCTATAAAAGATGCTTTACGAATAATCAGATCAGATTCCATTTTTTGCAGGAGAGAGACAAAGGAGTAAATTTCCTGAAAATGTATCTGAAGTCTCCAGAAAGGCTACATTCCTCACTTGGACCAGGGCCATCAAGGTCTTACCAGGGGGCAGATGCTGCATTTTTATTTCCACTTGCTCTTTCCTATTAAGTTACTTGCTAAATTTGAGGGTGGCTCAATATGGAACCTTAAAAGGCCAATAGCACAAAAATAAGAGAATCATCTTTATTGGAACATTTCTTAAGTAGAAGAAAAACAGGCATTACATGTCCCTCCTCTGCACTCTTGGGGAGTCCCGTAAAGAAAAAGACATGAGAATATACCCTTAGGTTCCTTCAAATGAGACCTGAGACCACAGTATCACTGACCTGACCTCAGCATCTACCTGCATGCACTTTCACGTGTCCAGCCCCACGGCTGTCTGAGAACACAGCTCCTCGCTCATGACAGCCGTGCCCTCCTCAGAAACTTTCAGGCCCTGATTTCAAATAATAGGTTCCTCTCAGGCTCCATTACACTCGTCAGAGGATCAGTCCCAAATTTTAGTTTTAAAAATATGGCCAATGCATGTACACATTTCTCTCTGTTAAGCAGTCCACAGCCATCAGAAAAGGTCTAATGACCTGAGGGGCCATCATGGAAAAGTGTCAGCACAAACTGCAGAATCACATTCACAGACATCCTATGTGTGTTTTGAAATCGTATATGTGATATGTATGTGTATGGGTATACACGTGTATACACACACATCCTTACACTGACATTAAACAGGACTTCAGTGTAAAGTCACATTTTACCGTGCACAATTCTGTATTACTTGATTGTTTTTTACAAAACTATATTCCCCTAGGAATATAACTAAAAAAATAAAAATTTTAATTCGTGCTGATCTCAAATGGGGTCAGAATGTTGGTTGTCATGGAGAGATGATGAAAAGAAATGACGGTTTTCACAAAGAGAAACTGTGGGCAGTGTCCTGGGTTTGAAAAAGCACAAAGATGGCATGGCAGGCTGCTGGCTGAGGACAGGATTGGTCCCCAGTAGCCTGGGGTCCAAGCAGACCACAAGCTGGCCACAAGTCAGCGAGCTGAGTAATAGCACTTTAAAGCACAGAACAGAGTAGGTTCAGCAGCTTCTGAGAATGTGGATTCCAAAGTCAAACTGCCTGCATTCAAACCCTGACCCTGTATGACTGGTACCTGGGGACAGGGCTTCTCCATCCCTCAGTTACCTCTTCTGTAAACTGGGAACAATCACAGTACCTATTTCACAGATGGAGCATGTTAATATAATGAGCACCGCTGAAGTGCTAGCAACCGTTACCAGAAAAGGAGTCCAGCAGCAAGCATGCAGATATATTCTTAGCTCTCAGCGAAGTAGGTTATGGTATAAAAATACCATGAAATAGTAACTAAACTAGCGTCACCTTAATGCGCATCTTGCCAGCAACCTCAGCTGTGCGACTTCTTCTTAAACTACCCTATATAAGGAATCAAGACCAGCACTCACTGGCCTCCTCGGAGCCAGGCCAGTGGGCAAAGATCTGGGGTCCACGCACCCTGCCCTCACAGGTGCGTGGATGAGCAGTCCAGCACATCAGATGGTGCAGTGTGAGAAGGGGAAGACCAAGAGGAGGAAAGGCTAGGGGGAAGAAGAGGAGGATGAGAGAGAAGGCAGTGTCTGACACAGCCCGCTGGCAGCCCAAGGAAATGGGGGACAGCATTGGCAAAGGCCCTGAGGCAGGAAGGGCCTGGTGTGCTTGAGGGAGGGAGGGATAAAGCAAACAAAAGCAAATACAGGATTCCTTTTCCACCCGATTCCTCTCTTCCCTGGCAACTGGCTTAAGGATAAGGGAGACTCAAAAATGGATCTGCTCTGAATTTCCTAAGTTTAGCTATTAACTACCTCGCTGCTACTCGCTGGTTCAAAGCAGGTTTGTCAGCAGAAAGCATCAATGGCTAAGGTGATGCCTCAGCAAGTGGGCCCCACACACCCTGCTCTCTGCTGACCAGGGGCCAGTGGGTGGAGTCAAGGACACACCAAGGTCAAGTTCTGGGCCTATCTGAGGTTTGGGGACAGCAGGGAGGGATGGAAAACGGCCTGGGCTGGAGGTCAGGGGTCTTCCTCACTGCCTGGCCTTGGGCAAGTTGCTGACCTTCCCCTAGCTTTGGTTCTTTATTGACAAAACAGGGTGGGAGGAGGGCCCTCCTGGACAGCTCCCATCAAATAAAATCAAACTTTAAAGGACCAAACGCTCTAGATACTGCCCCAACATAGGCTGTGGCCCCGGCACCCTGTCCCCCAGAACATGAAGCCCTGGAATTATATCCAAAACCTTGTGGGAGCTGCTTTTCTCTAGAGAGATCATCCATATTTAACCACTCCCCCAAAGTGAAGATTCACAGGCCTGAATCCAGAACATGCCACCACTTCCTACCCATTAATACTACCACCTGCCACGCTGGTGCCTGTGGGCCCGGCCATCCACAACACAGCCAGTGGAGGTACAAATGGCAGGCAGACTACACGGGGAACCCACCCCCAGGGATAAACTCGAAAGGAACTCTCACCCCTGCACCAGCAGACACGCGTCCT
Source organism: Pedetes capensis (assembly GCA_007922755.1). Taxonomy (NCBI): domain Eukaryota; kingdom Metazoa; phylum Chordata; class Mammalia; order Rodentia; family Pedetidae; genus Pedetes; species Pedetes capensis. Next base: position 100,516 of record VMDO01001510.1, read on the forward strand.
GTGGGGGTCAGGGATGAGTAAGAGTGGAAACAAGAGGCAGCTTAGATTTCCATCAGGAGCAGCAGCTGAGACATAGTGTGCATAAGCTGACCGCCATGCAGCAGTCCATGGTCACAGCATCAACACACACAGATGTCAGTAAGACTACGATGAGTGAGAAAACAACTTCCAGATTTTTACATAAAGTTAAAAGAAAGCACACCAAAGAGCCCCACGTGTTAGTATAGATATTAATCTATGTGTAAACGTACCAGAATGACCCAGGCAAGAAGAATACAAATGCCTAACGGGAGTGGGAGGAAAATGGGTTACTTAATATTCATTTGGGCTTGGATTTAGCTCAGTTGGTAGAGCACTGCGCTGAAGTCTCTGAGGTCCTGAGTTCAATTCCCAGCACCACAAAAATGGGAGAAGGGCCTGGCAATCCACTCCCAAGGCTATCCCGAAAACAGTCAGCCATTGAAAACCCTATGAAGGTCACTATGAGTCGGATACCTACTCGACGGTACCTAACACAACAATATTCATTTGCAATACTGTTGTTGTTAGGTGCTGTGGAGTATGTGTCTGACTCACAGCAACCCTATGTACAACAGGCAAAACGCTATTGTCAGTGCTTCTCTGTTGTTCATAGGGTTTTCAGTGGCTGATTATTTTTTGGGAGTGGGTTGCCAGGTCCTTCTCTCAAGCCTATAGCACCTGGTGTTCCCAGGTGGTCTCCCTTCCAAGGACAACCCAGGCCCGACCCAGCTTAGCTTCTGAGGTCTGACAGATCTCAGTGGTACCGCTGCAGGCTTGCAATGCTTTACTTCTTATAATTTAAGCCAGGACTTAAAGCCAAAATGATGAACAACTTTCAGTTCCGGGTAGAAAAGACACAAATGTTTGTTTTATCATTCCTAGAATCTCTGGATTTTTAAAATCTACCCAAAAAGAAGAAAATGTGTAGTGTACTGCTGACTGGTCTGCATGGGCTCAGAGCCCCCAGCTTTGCTCCATGCCTCTCCCTGGTCCTAAGTTCTAGGCGGCTCTGCACCACAGCATAGGGATAGCGGGCAAGTGTCCGGAGCCCCACCAGGCAAAGAGCCCACACTGAGGTGCCCAACAGGGCCAGGGTGGATTCCTTTGGCCAGACCACTTGCCACCCAGGCTTCCAGGGACGATGTGGAGCCAAGATGGTCAAGAAGGGCTGGGGCAGGGGAGAGGACAGGCCTGTGCCTGTCACACACGAGCAGCTGTGGGCCTGTGACCCAGCCCTCCACAAAGCAGGCGGCTAGGCATCGCCTGACTGGGTGCCAGGGGCTACAGCTTTAAATAAACTTGGACATGTCCACCTGAGGCTGGGAAGCAACATCAGCTGTGCCCCAGGCAGGCGCTGTCAACAACCAGCCAACATGGCAACTGTGGCCGCAGAGTCCCTTTCCTGATTTCGGGTCCCCTCTGCTCTGTCCCCAAGGGCCTGCTGCCTTTCAGTCCCCACAAGGTGTGCTGGGCTGAGTGGACTGCCCCTAGCTAGGAGGTCCCTCCTCTTGTCCTCTCAGAGTGGCCCTGGACACCCACACACCCGCATGGCTCCCCACCAATTCTCTTTGGGCAAGGCTTCTTCTCTGCCACCTGGGCAGGAGCTGGCAGTCCCAGGCCTCACCTGGCTCTGCCACGGGTGTTACCTGGGCTTCCACTTCTCAGTGGGGGTGGCAGCAGCCCACAGCCAGTCTGGCAGGAACAGAGGCTCAGCAGAGGGTGGGCTAACCCACACTGCTGGAGAGAGAGCAGTTCACTCCACGGGGAAGAAGGGAAGGGCCACAGTGAGCTGCAGGTGGGCAACTGGGATGCATGAGGGTGTCATGAGAGGGGTGTTTGTTTGTTTTGAGATAGGGCCTCGCTATGTAGCCCAGGCTGGTCTTGAACTTGCGATCCTGCCTCTGCCTCTGCCTCCCGAGTGCTGGGACCACTGGTGTGCACCACCACACCCAGCTAAGCAAGGCTTCTGGGAAGAGGTCCTTAGGCCCAGGTGAGAGCCTGTGCTCCTGGGTACACCTGGAAGAGGAAGGAGACCCCACGGGCCCTCTTCCACAGAGAACCAGACTGCCCACTGCCTCCACCTGCACCCACAGTGCAGGCCACAGCTCTGGAGGAGACAGGATGGCTGGCCCCAGGCAGGGTTGGAGAGACACCCCCCACAGTCCTGATCAGCCACGGGGAGGCCATCTGGCTCCCATGCGAGGACTCCTGGCCCTTCCCCTCTTCCTCCCTGGCCCCCACCCCAGCCAGCCACTCCAAGCTGCTTCCAGGCCTGTGCCCAGGAGGCCCCTGAGGAGGACAGAACCTCAGTGCCTCTCCAGTTCCACCCAACCCCCTGCCGCTTGCCATGGCAGTGACTTCCTCCAGCCACTGGTGGGGCTCCTCACCCACAGCCCTGACCCGAGTCCTTCCCCAACGTGCAGGGAGAAACCGGGAGGCACACACCCCCGCACTCCTCCAGCTGGGCACTCCACAGTTATCAATGATCAGCGTCCCTCGCCCACCACAGTCTCCACCAGACGTGTTAGTGAGGGAAGAAAAGGATTTGCTGCTGGATGTGTAAGAGGAAATCTCGCCAGCACCCCCACCGCGCAGGAGGGTGGGGGATGGGAGGAGAGCGTGGAGGAGGGTGGACGAGGATGGGGCTCTGGAGTTCCGAAGCAGGCCCCAAAGGCCAGGCACAGCCACCATAATCCGCAGGAGGACACCCTAGGCCAGAGACAGGCTCTTGAGGGGCTTCCTGGTCTCTGACCCCAGGGACAAAGCCAGATCTGGATGCTCCAAAGCAGGGCTTTGCCCCCACACTGCTCAGACCGCCAAGCAGTCCAGGGGACGGGCACCTGTTCCCCATGAGGCGCTGCATGAAATAAGCCTCCAAAGCCCCTCCCTCCACCCGCCCCCCCCCCACCGCCACCATAAAAATAACGCCCCACAGTCTACCCTCCGCTGCCTCGGTGACCCTGCAATCAGGAACCTGATCGGTTCCTGGCTCACCCCTCACTCCCCACCCTGACCACCTGATCCAGGCTCCCTGACCTCGTCTGCTCCCCTCCAGATTTTGCTTCCAGAACAATCTGGGGGGAATCCTACAGAACCCAGCCTCCCAAGGGACCCACGGCAGAAGCGGCTCCCACGCTGTCCCCCTGCGCAGATGGGGCCACGCGCAGCGCGGGCGCCAAGCGGGTCCGCCGCCCCCGCCCGCCACCCGGTGGGGGTGGGGGCCGCAAAGCGGGAGGACGGCGGTGACCCGGGCCTGCGCCCCCCGCGCCGCGCTAGCCGCCCCGCGCTGCATGCGCCACGTCTGCCGGCGCCGGACACCTGCTGCCGCGGCCGGGCGGACGCGGGCGGGTCCCCGCGGCGCCGCGCCCTTACTTGCCAATGTCCTCGTAGAGCTGGTACTCGTCGGTGAAGCGGGTGCAGGTCACCGTGGTGGCCATGGCGGCGGCGGCTCGGCGTGCGCTCGGCTGCGCTCGGGCGGCGGCGGCGGCTCCGGCTCCGCTCGCGGGCACGGCGCGGGCGCGGGCGACAGCGCGGCTCGCGGCGCCGGGAGCGCACGCGAGATCTGCGGGCTCGGGCCGCCGCGCGCCGCACACCTACGCGGGAGGCGCGGGCGCCGCTGTCACCGCGCCGCGGCCGCGCCCGCTCGGCACGCGCCTCCCGCGCCCGCGCCCGCGTCCGCACCCGCACTGCGCCCGCACCCTGAGCTCCGCGCGCGCCGGTGCACCTGTGCCCCACACCCGCCTCCGCCCCGCACGGCCTGAGCTAGCGAACCCCTGCTCGCACACACAGGGTGCTGCCCACGGGGAAGTTGATGTCCTCTCCCTGAAGGCCCAGGGCCCCAGGACAGCAGGAGAGACTTGGAGCCAGCATGGGGGCTAGGGGAGCATGCGTGTGTCGTTCTCCACAGGATTCCTCTGCCTCCACACCTCTGAGATGATGCTGCCAGACATTTCCTACCCAGTCCTGTCACCCCTGGCTGGGGCAGAGCTGCCCAGAGCCTTCCAGGCTGGGTAAGCGCTGGAACACTGGGGTGGGGGTGAGGGGGTGGGGCTGCCCCTCCTGGGGGGTCCCAGCCCATTCCTTACTTCTCTTGCATTAGTGGCTGGGGTATCTGGGGTTCCAGGAATGGGCACTTGGAGTCCAGGCTGCCAGGCCTTGAACCAGCAAAACAGGGGTCCTGAGAGGTCATGGCCACCTTGCTCAGATACGGGGACTCTGTCTCCTCCCTCAAATCTGGCCCAGCTTCTTGCCTCCTGCTCTGGCGTGGAGGAAGAAGGTCCACTCTTGCCTCTCACTCTCCCAAGCCCCTCTTGAAAGTGGCCCTGAAGGCCATGGAAGAGGAGGACACAGGCAGGACCCACATAATTTCACACATGAGTCTCCCCAGTGGCCAGTGTCCCCCATTCATCTGAGCAAGGCAACCCAGGCGCTCGTAGGTGGACTTGGCAGGTTTTCCAGCCAGCTTGTCATGGGTCTATGTACTGACATGTCCACTTACTGCTCCAGATGGGCAGATTGTGGGCCCACACAGGGCTACCCCTGGAAGCCACAGGTGCCTCCTGGATTAAGGAGCAGACATGGATTCTGCAGTCAGCAGTCAGGGCCCTTCCTGGCTGGGATGGCTTTGGCCTGGGGCTGCCTGGGGATGAACAGGCCTTGTGGCAAGTCTCTGCCCTGGGAGGCTGCAGACTCCACTTGTACCCAGAAGAGAGATGGCTGAAGGACAAGGGACATGAGTGAGCTAAAGGCAGGTGTGGGTCCAGGTAGAACTTCCCAGTTGGTGAGGCAGAGGAAGCCTGGCCTCAACCTCAGCAGGACCTGAGCAGGAAGGAAAACCCTGTCTCTGCTTCAGAACCGAGTTTAGACATGGAGGACCCTGAGCCATCTTCACAAGCATGGAGTGGGTGGAGGCCAGGCTGCTGGAGGAGCCTCAGACCCTACTGAGATTTGCTCGGACTCTCCCAGCACCACCTGAGAGCAGCTGTACCTGCCCTTCAGAGCTCCAGAAGGAGAAGGAGGCAGGGCCACACAACAGAATGCAATCAACAAACAAAACAAAAATGTACCCTCTGTAAATCACTCTCTCTCCAAGCTGCCCAAGTCACACTCATGCCTGATAGTGTCCAAGAGATGACCAAGTGGTATTGGCATCCCAGTGACCACGGACATTGATTGTGCTTACATGCACCTTACATATGTTCTGTCATTTAATTCGCAATCCCAGGATGCATGTACCATTATTATGCCCATTTTACTAGAGGGGACAATAGTCAGGCGACCAAGAAGTGGCTGGGACTCAAATCCCACTGCCCGTAAATCACACACACACACACACACACACACGTGCTGACACACACACAAATACACACACATACACACACATGAATGCAATACACATATACACACTCACACAGCTTCATGCAGCCCCAGGCCAGGTCACAGCTATACAGAGTGCCCTTTAGTGAGGTCAGTTTTTGAAAGGTGGGGTGGCTGTTCAGGACCAGAGTTACACAAAAGTTGGGGTCACTAAGGAGTGTAATCTGAGGCCCACTGTGTCCTGTGTCTATCCCCCAATTCTGTTCCCATTAGCATCTGGGAGTCCCAACAGTCCCTCCTCTGGGCTGAAACTTTAGAGGCAGGACACAGACCCACTGTGACAGCAGGAAGGTCAGGCAATCCAGCACCTGACTGTGAGGAAGGGTTGAGTTTGGAAGGTACCCAGGCTCTCTGCCTGCACCCCACCTCCAGACCCTGAGGGCCGCATCCCAGCAGAGTGAAAAAGCTAGGAGGGAGAAAGCCTCCAGCCAGGACTCCTTCTACTGCCCGACCACAGAAGCTCTCTCAATGGGCTTTGGCTCTGATCAGAGAAGTTCAAACACCCACACGGCCCACCTCTTCCCCTGCCTTCAGGAAGGGCCTTCCTCCAGCCCCACCCTATGTCATCTCCGCCTCCCACCTTGTCCTTTCTAGCTTGCTTTCGTAAGCAAGGAGGGCTCTCCCTCCCAGGTGGCAGCTGGGGTGGTTGTGGGGAATATCAGTTCTGGGAGGTTATTGTTAGGACAGTCACCATGGTAACAAGTGTCACATCTGCAGAGCCAAAAGTGCTGCACATGGGCTCATTCTCCCAGAGGAAGCCAAAGCCTTCCTGTCCCTTCACCTCCAGAGGCTGTTGTCACGTAGGGAGATGTCAGTGCCATAGGTCCAGCTATGTGCCCAGTAGAGCAGGCTGTAATTTCCCGAGCAGAATGCCAGAGCCCAGCCTGCCCTGGACATGGCAGCCCATTCAGGATATCATGGCAGGCACATGATGTGGCTGTGGCAGTGATGATGGTGGTGGTAGTCATGGTGGTGATGGCAGTAATGATGAAGACCAGGGTAATAGAGGTGGTGATGGTAATGATGGTGATAGCGGTGATATTGGTAGTGGTGGTGATGGTGGTGGTGGTGATGGTGGGGGTGGTAGTGATGGTTATGGTGGT
>VMDO01001510.1:107115-173179 GCA_007922755.1 Pedetes capensis
TGGTGGTGGTGGTGGTGGTGGTGGTGGTGGTGGTGGTGGTGGTGGTGGTGGTGGTGGTTGTGGTGGTGGCGGTGGTTGTGGTGGTTGGTGGTGATGGTGGTAGTGGTGGTGGTGACAGTGTTGACAGAGGTGGTGATAGTAATATGATAATGATAGTGGTAATGGTGATGGTGACGACAATAATGGTGAAGGTCAAAACTACAATTTATAATTCATTCACCACATGCCAGAGCCTTTTACCACGTCCTATAAACTCATGACAAAATGAGAAAACCAAGTCACAAAAATACAGACTGACATTGGATCACAAAGCTAGTCCAGTATTAGCACCCACATCTACCTCTGTGCCTAGTACCTTTAACCATGATGCATCCTCTGCTCAAGAGTGACATCTGGCCTTTTTTGTGTAGTTACTGTGTGCCAGCCATGTACCCGGCTCCACCCAGGTACCCAATCACACCAGAAAACGAGATGGACAAGGTTGCCACATTTGCGGGGCTTACACCCAAGGCTAACGATAAAATAAGAAAGCAGGCAGCAGTGATGTTTGTAACACAACTGTCTCCCTTTATCAATTGCTTGGCTTTCTGCAGTTTCAATGACTTATAGTCAACTGTGGCCCAAAAATATTAAATGGAGTGTTGCAGAAAGAAACAACACATACGTTTTAAACAGCCTTCAGCCGTACCACCCTGACATCTGATCTCATCTGATCTTGGAAGCTAAGCAGGGGCAGGCCTGCTTAGTCGTTGGATGGAAGACCACCTGGGAACACCAGGTGCTGCAGACTTGGGAGAAAGACTTGGCAGCCCACTCCCGAAACAATCAGCCATCAAAAACCCTATAAATAGCAGAGAAGCACTCACATAGTGCTGGGCACAGCACAGTGTTGGGGAGTGTTTTGTCTGTTGTACATAGGGTTGCTGAGTCAGACCAGACTCAATGGCATCTAACAACAAAAACAATAAGTTTTGAATTGTATGCAGTTCTGAGTATGCGATGATATTTTGGGCTGCCCCCCTACAACCTACCTGCGACGTGACTCATCCTCTTGTCCAGCATATCCACGCTGTCGTATACGTATCCATAGGAGAAAATACAGCAGACGTGGGGGCTCGGCACTGTTTGCATCCACTAGGGGTCTTGAAACACACTCCGCATGGGCAGGTGTTCTGCTAGAGAGTTGCAGTGTGAGGCCTTCAGAGTGGGTGCCATGGAAGGCTTTCCGAGGCGGAGGCATGTAAGCTGAAGTCTGAATGACAGCGAGAAGCCAGCTTTTAGAGGACGAGCAGACAGTGTTGGCACACAAGCTAGCTGTGCAAAGGCCCTGTGAGTTTTGTTGCCAGATCATCTGTAGATTCTGTCTGGTACCTGAGTCCTCCAAGGGATGTGAGCCACACTCGGGACTAACAAGCACAGTGATGGAGCTCCACTCCAGTGTCCACAGGTCTGGCTCCAAGGCTTAGCCAGAGAATATAGGGCAGGAACCCCAGGCTTGCAGCTCTCTCTTTGTGGGTCCCACCACGTTTTGAAGATACCACCCCCCTGGGCAGGAGAGGGAGATGGGAGCGTCCCCGCTAAGCCCCCTTCCAGTCTGGAGCTCCGTGCCATTTCCCCTGCCCCATCCAATCCTCTGCTGGCTAAGGGTCCCTGAAGCACACTAGCCCTCCCTGGCCCATGGCCAGGTCGACCCCATCTGTCTGATCTCACTATGCCTGTCCTGGTTGAGGTGACTTCCATCCTCTTGGAAGGATCTCAGGCCTGGACCCCCAAAGACCGGGCACTGTCCCAGCCCAGCCCCCCAATCCAGGCATCTCCACCTCCAAGAGTGGTTAGGCCGATGGAAGCAGGTCCAAATGGCCAGGTGTGACCAGGAGGCAGTTCAGCTCCTCCTTCCCTCCCAGTGGACACCATGGGCTTGTCCAGGAAATGCTCTTCTCAATGAGGGGCGAGGGGTCAGGAGACCTGCAGTGGAGCCTCCTTCCCCACTATCCTGCATGGCCTCAAGCCATGGGCAAGGAGGCCATGCTGAGGGGAGAGGCCTAGGGGTAGACCTGGAGTCCCACTAGGGATAAAGGGCCCAGGGCTCCATGCAAGCTGGACTGAGGTGACCCCCACAGTGGTCAGGAGGCCTCGGAGATCAGACTGTATCCACATTCTGCTCTGGTATCTGGGGTCAGCCCTTTCCTGGCACTCTGGCAAAAAGATCCAGCCATCACATCCCTATCCCAAGCAGGGGAGAGAGGGAGGGTGAGAGTGGAGTACCAGGCAGCTGTTTCTGGAGGGTGCTTTGTCATAGGAATGAGTATCTGCTGGCTGTGGGCATTTGTTATTATTAACAGAGGGAAATCATTATAAAATCTGTACATAAACTGAGTACTGTGGCACCCACCTGTAATCCCAGAGACTCGGGAGGCTGGGGAGGAAGAAGCTCACGCTTGAGGCCAGAGGCAGCATATGTAGCTTAGCAAGACTCTGCCTCAAAATAAAATTTAGAAAGGGCTGGGTTGCAGCTCTGTGGTAGAGTGCTTGCCTAACATCAGCAAGGCCCTGGGTTTAGTGCCCCAGTACTGGGGGAAAAGTCATGCACGTAAAGATGGGACAGTCCCTTTAGAGAACTGTTTGGCAGGTTTTTATATATTTATAAATACATACAAAGCTACATAGATATCTTCCTATGAACCATCAATTCGCCTCTTAGATATGTATCCAAAAGAAAGAAAGTCATATCAGAAAGAAACTTTGGAACAACATAACGTCTGTAAACAGGTGAACAAAATGGTGTAAATAAAAAAGAATAAATAGTAGTACACTCACAGTGTGGGTGGATCTCTCAGACATAAAGTTGAACAAAAGAAGCCAGACACCACGAATATACATTGCATGACTCCATTCCTACACAATTCTAGAAGTAATTGGAATAGTGGTTTTCACTGTAGAGGGTCAAGTGGTCCTAGAATTGACTTAGAGTGTCCCAAGGGAATTTTCTGGGATACTATAAATGTTCTACACTTTTTATGGTTATACAAGTGTATACATTTTCCCAAAGCATGGGAAACTTAAAACCAGTGCATTTTATGTAAATATAATTTACATGTGAGTTCCATATAATTATGCATGTAAATTGTACCTCAACATAAAATACATGTTGCATGGCTGTCTTACATGGAGGATACACTGTTCTAATTGTAGGGAACAGGTTTAGCAATAGAGCTTGTGTCAGGAAACAGGAAATCTCAAAAATTTTCTACAAAAGCAAGAATCACTGGCAACAATATAAAAATTAAGAAAAAGTAACTTAAAGAAAATTGAATATATTCACTTAGCAGGGATTTTAAATGTCTAAATACACAAACTACAGAACAAACCCAAGGGAGACCACTTTGTGTTACAAGCCAGGAGCAGGGCGAGAGCTGTGCACAGAGATGTCAAGGCCCATTGTGCACTTACCAGGAAACAGTCAAGATCAAATATAAACTGAGGTTTACAGTTTGAAGAGCTGGAAAAGATGAGAAAAATAGCTCCAAGAAAAGTGAAAGGATGAGTTTGATAATGCCAACAGAAATTGATGAAATAAAAAACAATGGAGCAAAATCAATGCAGTGGCACATGGTTATAAGCCTAGTGATTCAGAAGGCAGAGGCAGAGGATTACAACTTTGAGGCCAGAGGCAGCCTGTATAACTTAACAAGACCCTGACTCAAAATAAAAAATGAAAAATTGGGGGTGCAGCCCAGTGGTAGAGCACTTGCAAAGTATTTGAGAGTTCCTGGGTACAACCCCCAAGTACCGAAAAAAAAAGTTATTATTGTTGTTAGGTGCCATCAAGTCAGGTCCAACTCATACCAACCCTACGTACAACAGAACAAAACACTCCCTGACACTGTGCCAGATGTATGATCTTTTTCATGTTTAACCCTATTATTGCTGTGTCAATCCATCTAGTTGAGAGTTTTCCTTTTTTTCATTCACCTGCCACTCTCCCAAACATGATGTCCTTCTTCAGGGATTGGTCCCTCCTGACTACGTGGCCAAAACACGTAAGATGCAGTCTAGACATCCTTGCTTCCAAGGCACACACTCTGGTCACACTTCTAGAATGAATCTGTTGGTTCTTTTGGCAGTCCATGGTATATTCAATATTTGTCTCTAGCACCATAATTCAAAAGCATCAATTCTTCTCCTGTCTCCCTTATTTGCTGTCCAGGTTTCACAAGCACATAATGCAACTGAAAATACCATGGCATGAGTCAGGTGCATCTTCATTTTCAATGAGACATCTGTAGTTTTCAACACTTTAAAGAGATCTTTTCCAACAGCTTGTCCCAATGCAATAGGTTAGCTAATTTGTTAAACCAAATGCTAGATTTTTGAAAAACATTTTTAGCAGTGCTGGGGATTGAATCTAGGGTATCACATATGCTAAGCAAGCACTCTACCACTGAGCCACATCCCTAGCCCATCCCCCAAATTTTTAAACAGTAAAATAGGGAAATCTTGGACTAATAAGCCAGAAAACTAGGTATGAAAGGGCAAAAATGACATGAAGAGATAAAGATTAGGGCAGAATACAGCCAGCCCTTTCTATCTGGTTTCTGAATCCAAGGATTTGATCCTTGTCATTATTTCCCATATGGTGTAGTAAAACAACTGTTTATATAGCATTCACATTGTATTAGGTATTATTACGGTTTGGATCTAAACATTCTCCAAGGGTCATGTTTTAAACATTGGATTCCCAGCTGATGGTGCCATCCTGCAAGGTTATGGAACTTTGGGAGGTGGATTCTAGCTTTGCAGAAGTGGCTCCCTGGGGGTGGGCCTTTGGAGGTTTTCACCAGAGCTCCAGTTCTTGTCCCTTTCTGCCCTCTTGATCTATCATGCTGTGATGTTGTCCAACACAGGCCCTTCCACTTGCCACTGCCATGCCTGCCCTGCCACCATTGTGGACTGATCCTCTAACTGTGAGCCCCCAATAACCATTTCCTTCCTTGAGTTTGCTTCTGTAGGTTTCTCTGTCACAGTGATGCACCACATGATTGATACAGGTATGGTAAGTAATCTAGAGGTGATTTAAAGTATACAGGAGGATGTGCATGGGTTTTATGGAAACACTACACCATTTTACAGAGGGGACTTGAGCATCTGTGGATTTTAGTATCTGTGAGAGTCCTAGAAACCAGTCCTCCACTGATACTGAGAGACAACTCTACTATTCTTATTTTATGAATAGGTGGGAAAATATAAGTGAAATGGAATTTGTTCTAGGGAAATATAAATTTTCATATCGACTCTAAAACAAAGTAAAAAGAAAACATAAAAGAAATGAAAGAACTGGGGTGAATTTTGCACAATAAGAATGTATTCACTTATTGTTTTTTCATAATTAAAAAAATAAATGAAAGCATTTAAAAAGGGAGAAAAGGAAAAAAACAAACAAATAAACCACAACAACAAAACCCTGACAAAGAAATGAGGCTGGTCTTCTCAGGCCTCCAGGGCCCTGGCCTCACTCAGGCTGAGGTGCACAAGGAGATCTTTCTAAATTTCAGGACAAAGAAAGTTAGGAGATACTGCAGGTTGGGGTTGTGAGGCAGCTCTTTTCATTTTTTGTTCTGTTTTGTTTTCTGGCTATGAACTTGGAAAACAGTGAGCATCAGGTTCTAGTTCACAGGGTCGAGAGAAGAGCAGGGTTGACGCCGCCCCTGTTCCAGGCTACTGAGAAGAGGACAGTTGCCAGGCCCTGCAGAGGGCGCATGAGCAGGAAGCCTGGGTCCTGAATGCCTGCAGTGGCTCCTAACTCAAGGCTTCAGAGGAAAGAAGGAATCTGTAATAAAGATATGCACAGCGGGGCTATTTATAACCACAGAAGCTGGAAACAACCCAAATCGCCCCCCCCCCCCCCAGGGGACCGGCCTGGCAGGAAGAGCGCGAGAGAAAGAGAGGAGGGAGATCTGGCTGCGTGACAAGTGGGGAGGGAGAGGGCTCCATGGACACTCGAGCTTCCCCTGTGAGGGAAGCCAAATACGATGCGGTTTTGTGTACAGCCACTGTAGTCAGGGAAAACTGCTCAAGGGGACACACACAGTACCAGGCAGGGCCTGCAGGAAACAGCGGATATGCATTTCTTGAGCACCTCCTGTATACCAGACTAATCATCCTGGTCAGCACTGGACAAGTGAAGAGGCCCTAAGTGGCTGAGGAACTCAGCTGAGACAAGCAGCAGTGACGAAGGGGTGGGAGGCACTGGGGTCCCCTCTTTACTCCAGTGCCAGCCCCCCACCCAGGTCCTGGACAGGACAGGGTGGTGAGAACCCCTGGAGAGCTGACGCTGCCCTAAGTGCACAAGTTGCAAAGGTGGGCAGAGACCCTGAGGCTGGGGCCTTTCTCAGGGGGCAGCTACCCCTGCTCCACCACCTCCCCACCAGAGGCTGGCTGCCTTCTTGGGTGGCAGGTGGGACCGAAGGTGGCTTCTGGGTTTTGTTTTTATTTACTTATATTTTTCAGTACGTGCGGGTGAATTTAGGGCCTTGTACAAGTGCTCTACTGATGAGCTGCACCCCCAGAACGCTGTGTTTATTATTTTCTTAAATTCTGAGGCAGGGTCTCACTAATTTGCACAGGCTGCCTCTGGCCTCGCACTCCTGATTTTCCTGCCTCAGCCTCCAAAGTTTCTGGGATGACAGACGGGCATCACTGCACCCAGCAGGAGGCAGGGTGTGTGAGAGGCACATGTCCTCCTGTGGTGAGCACCATGTTGCTGCGCCATTCTGTGGGGAGTCCCCTTGCTGACTCTGAGGCACACGCAGCCCCTCCAGGGCTCCTGCTCTGACACTCAACCCGGGTCTGCGACCTTGGCAGGGCCAGTGAGCAGAGGGGGGTGATGGCGGGGCTTTGAGGCCCCTAGAGCAGAGTGGCCCCTGTCTGACCCCAGTCCTAGGGCACAGTGTCCTCTGCCAGTCTTCAGCCAGCACTGGCCTTCCCTGGTGTCTCAGAAGAAGCTGGGAAAAGGAAACACAGCCCCCCAGTGCCTTTCCCTAGGCCCTGCCCACCCTCCCCATCTCCCAGCCCAGTACGCTACCAGGACTCAGGGACACTGAGGCAGGGGCCACTGAGAGAGATAAGGAAAGGCCATCATGACATGTCTTGGCACACAGCCACGCACGGCACCCCTGGCTATCTGTATCCAGCTAGGGGGCAGCCTTGGCCGTTCTTCCTCTGGCCCTCCGTGAATGCCCCTCTGCCTCTGTCCTGGTTGGGCATCAGCCACATACGGGGAGCCCAGGACTTCTGCCAGGGGTTTGGTGCACCCGCCGGGGGGCTCAGACCTCATAGCAGCCAGCTGTGACATGCAGCCAGCTCAGGCAGGCCCTGATGTAGCCCCTCAGTGGGGTTAGCCTCCAGGTCAGGGACCCCAGGCCCCCAGAAGCTCCTGCCTCCTGCATCCCATCTCCTTTCCACTGCAGCAACTCTTGCCCAGGGGATTCTGCTGGATTGTTGGCCTCTTTAGGAACCATGTCAGTCCTGGTCCACCCTAAGGCTCCAGGGAACTTGTGAACCCTCTTCACCTTCTCACCCCCACCAAGCCCACCTCCCATACCCCAAAGTGGATTTCTGGGGTCCTACCACATCACTGTCTGCAGCCATAGCCCCTTGGTATCTAATCCCACCTGATCTCGGGAGCTAAGCAGGGTCAGGCCTGCTTAGTCCTTGAATGGGAGACCGCCTGGGAACACCAGGTGCTGGAGGCAAGGGAGAGGGACCTGACAACCCAGTCCTGAAACAATCAGCCATTGAAAACCCAATGAACAGCAGAGAGGCACTGACAGGGTACCAGGCATGGCACAGCGTCAGGGAGCGTTTCATTTGTTGTACTTAGCGTCGCTATGAGTCAGACCCGACTCCACAGCACCTAACAACGACTGCCCCACTGCACTCTGGACACTATATTGACAGCTAACTCCCCTTCATGACTACTACCCATATTAATGGTAACTGCTGCTTGGTGGCAGGAGGCTGGCAGGGCACCAGTCTGAAGGAAATTTGGAATCATGACTAGGTGGCCACTACATATGAAGTATGAGAAGGAATTAGGCTGTGGGGGCCACTCATGCCTTCCTGGATTGAGGGCAAGATGGAGGGGAAAAGGAGCTGAAGAACAAGACTGGGGGTGTTATTGTTAGGTGCCATCGAGTTGGTGTCCAACTCACAGTGACCCTATGTACAACAGATGAAACACTATTGTCAGTGCTTCTCTGCAATTCTTAGGGTTTCCAATGGCTAATTGTTTTTCAGGAGTGGGTTGCCAGGTCCTTCTCCCAAGCCTACAGCACCTGGTATTCCTTGGCAGTCTCCCATCCAAGTACTAACCAGACCCAACCCTGCTTAGCTTCCGAGATCTGACAAGATCAGAGGCCACAGTGGTACCGCTGCAGGCCATGTGGCAATACTCTGGGGTATATATGAAAAAACACTGCCTACAGTGTTTGGTATTGCCTATGGTTTCAGGCATCACTGGGTGGCTGGGAATGTGTCTCCTGGGGTGAAGGGCAATTGTACACCCTGGAGCTGCAGTAGTGATTGTGGATATCCTTGCTTCCTTCCAAATCTCAGGGGGAAGTTTTTAATCTTACATCATTAAGAAGATTTTTTTCATAGGTACACTTTAACAAAACAAGAAAGTTCCCTTCTATTCCTAGAACATGATCTGAATAATTGTAATCTTTTAAAATATGTTGAAATATGGCTCAACCATATGGTCAATTCTTATAATGCTGCATATGCAGTGAAAAATAACGGGTATTTTGTCATTATTGGGTACAGTATTCCACACATGCCAAATATATCAAGTTTGTCAATCACGTTATTCAGACCTTTTCCTAAATGAATTTTTTTCTGCTTTTTCTTTCATTTATTATGGGAGGTGGGGAAAGTCTTCCATTACAATTGCCAGATTTCCTATTTCTTCTCTTGGCATTGTCAATTTTTACTTTATGCTATGAAGTTATGTTACTAAGCTCATACAAAATTTTAAGTTGTATATTTCTGGTGAGTTCATCCTTTAATCCCTATGACATATCCCTCTTGAGTTACCTTTATTTTCTTAGTACCTATTTTATCTAAGTGTGCAGGCATAGTACCCTGGCATCCAATCCCACCTAATCTTGGAAGCAAAGGAGGGTCGGCCTTGTTAGTCCTTGGATGGGAGACCACCTGGGAATACCAGGTGCTGCAGGATAGAGAGAAGGACCCAGTAGCACACTTCTAAAATAATCTGCCATTGAAAACCCTATGAATAGCAGACAAGCACTGACAATAGTACCAGATATGGCACAGTGTTGGGGAGTGTTTCATTCTGTTTGTATATTGGGTTGTTATGTGTCAGACTTGACTAGTCAGCACCTAACAACAGCAACATTTTATTTAATGACAGTATAGTTAGTTACATTTCCTCCCTGGTTACTTCTCACATGGTATGAAGGAAAGAGTAAACTTGTCAGGCTTGGTTGGTCTAAAACCTGCACATGCTAGGCAAGAGCTGGCCCTGGAAAGGCCTTTGGTAGACAACCTTCTTGCGTGTAGAATATCCTGCCAGAAAAGTTTTGCCTAATTAAGGCTTAGAGCCATGTTGTGTCAGTTAAACCAGTGATATGGACTGAATTCCGCCCCCGCCAACTCATATTTTGAAGCCCCAATCTCTAAGTACTCAGAAAGTGATGGTATCTGTAGATAGGGACTCTAAAGAGGTGACTAAGGGAAAACGAGGCCAATAGGTTGGGTGCTGATCCATGCTGGTGGGTGTCCCTAAAGGGTTGACTTTGTGAGGACACAGGGAGAACACACTGCCTACCTGTCAAGGAGAGAGTCCTCAGAGGAGCCACCTCATTGACTTCTTGGTCGAGTACTGTGAGAAGATAAAGCCTGGTCATTAAAGGTACCTGATCTTTGGCATCTTGTTACGGCATATCTAGCAAACCAATGAGACCAGATATTTATGCAACAATGGGACCAATAGTGAATGCCTGTGGCCCTCGGCTATGCCATTATCAGTTTGACCTCTTGGATTCTAGATACTGAGTAGTTAAGGTCAGTTATGCACAAGAAGTGTACATACAATCCGTTCCCGCCCCCCCAAAAAAAAAAAAACCCTGGACACCAAGGCTCAGGTGAATCTTTGGTTGGTAATACTTCGTACATATTGTCACACCGAAAACTGGTCAACACCCAGAGGGACAAGTGGTGTGCAGAATCCTAGCTCCCTCTGCCCAATTCTCTTCTCTTTATTAACTGAGCTCCCTAAGTCTTTTCTGTCTGTAGCTGTCCAATGTCTTCAAATTAAATTTTTGGGTTTTTTTAATCTTCATTTTAAGAATATTTCAGTAATAGAATTTTATGAAATTCTAGGTTGGCAATTATTTTTCCCAGCAATTTAAAAATGTTATTTCTTGCCTCCTGGAGTTAATAGTTTGTGTTGAAAAGCCTGCTTTCTATCTGATTGTTACTCCTTTGAAGTTACTTTGAAGTTACTCTTTTTTCATTTGGCTGGTTGTAAGATTGTTTTTAATCCTGCTTGGGATTTGTTGAGTATCTTCAGTTTGCAGATTTGATAGCATTTCTTTGTTTCTAAAATCCTCATACCCCAACTGGACATGGTGACTACTAATTTTTATTGGATATTAGACATTGTTAGTGAAAACTTACCATGGTGTTCCCAGGCTTACCATGGCTCCAGATGCTATTACCTGTCTCTATGGTGGACCTTACCTTCTGGGGCAGCGAGAGTGCGAACAGATCAGTTTGTTATCACAGTTGCACAAGGCAGGATTGCCATCATCCTCAGTCTCACTCTGCAGTGTCTTTGCTTCACACCCACTCTAGGGTGTCCCTCTCTCCAGGCCCCACTGAGACAGTGAACTCCCATTGTGTCTCTTAAAAATCACAAGATCTTTGAAAACTCCCCTGAGCTTTTCATTGACTTTCTTATTAGTGTATTAGCCTTTCGCCATGTGTATTTAATACATAGGCAGGTGCTTCAAGGAAACCTCTGAGTTTAGGGCTCCTAGCCTCTTAAGTCCTGGGTGACTCATCAGCACTATAAACTCCTCCCCCTTCATGAAATGACTGAAAGCTCTGCTGGCTTCTTTACCTCTCAGCAGTAATTGCCCTATGTTCAGATTCCTAGCCTCTATCTGTAAGCCAAGAATTGGTAAACACCCAGAGGGGTCTTGACTGCTGTTTCCACAGGTGTTGACTGTAGAACCAAGTAAAGCAAAATCATGGACAGCCTCAATCTTTTCTCCATTTATTGTGAAGTTGCATACTGACCCAGTCATAAGGATTTTTGTTTTGTTGATGTTGAGTCACAATCCATACTGAAGGCTATGTTTTTTTGATCTTCATCAGTAAATGTTTCAAATCTTCTTCACTTTCAGCAAGCAGAGTTGTGTCATCTGCATAATGCAGGTTGTTAATGAGTCTTCCTCCAATTCTAATGCCACATTCTTCCTCATAAAGTCCAGCTTCTCAGATTATTTGCTCAGCACAGAAATTGAAGAGATATCATGAAAGGATACAGCCCTGACACACACCTTTCTCGACTTTAAACCAAGCAATGTTTCCTTGTTCTGTTTGAATGACTGCCTCCTGGTCCATGTACAGACTCCTCATGAGTACAATTAGGTGCTCTGGTATTCTCATTCTTCAAAGTGTTATCCATAATTTGTTATGACCTACACAATCAAATGCCTTATATCCAAGCCATAACCCCAAGTCTCAGTTTTCACACACATACAGTGAGACTAGATGGAGTCCCCAGCCCATAAGATTGTTGTAAAAATCAAATGACAGGACATGTGGCCGCCTAGCACAAACTGTGGCAGGTAGTAACTCTCAACAAGGAGAAACCATCATAATTATTTTCACATTTATTGTACTGTCTGGAAACACATTCAATTTGATGCCATCTATTCTCACTGTATGTATGTAAAAACTGAGACTTGGGGTTATGGCTTGGATATAAAATGTCCCCTACAGGCTCATGTTTAAACAGTCGGTCCCCAGCTGGTGGTGTTATTTTGGGAGGTTATGGAACCTTTAGGAAGTGTGATCTAGCTGGTGGAAATAGGTCACTGGGGGTGGGACTTTGAAGGTGATTCCCAACCTCCAGTTCCAGTAAGTTCTCTGCTTCCCCTGTGCACCATGATGTGAAGAGCCTCCACAATGTGACCCCTACCTGCTCCACCATTCCTCCCACCACTATGGACTAAAACCCTTCGAAAATATGAACCAAATAAATCTTTCCTTCCTTACATGTTTCCATCCGGTATTTTGGTTCCAGTGATGCAAAAGCTAGCTCTTATAGAGCTAAATCAACTTATCCAGGCAACCTGTCTATAAAACACATAGATAAAATCTAACTTTAAATAATTATGATAAAATATGTATGTAGCATGTAATTTACCATTTTAATTGTGTTAAGTATACAATTTAGTGGCCTTAAGTACACTGCAACATTACCATTATATATTTCCAAAACTTTTTCATTTCCCCATACAGAAACTCAATGTCCATGATAAGAAATAACTCCCCTGCAATCTACTTTATTTCTGTCTCCATGAATTTACCTCATCTAGATATTCAGGTAAGTTGAATCACACCTAACTTTTCCTCTATGTCTGGCCTATTTCTCTTAGCACAATGTTTTCAGGTTTAACCATGTCACAGCACACATCCAAATTTCGTTCATTCTGTGATACAACGACATTGCATAATATGTAATATGTTTGCTTATCTATTCATCAGTTAGTGAACATTTGGGTTATTTCCTACTTTGACTATTATAAATAATGCTGAAATGAACAACAGCATACAGGTATCAGTTTTGAATACTGTTTTTAATTTGGGGGGGTATATACCTAGAATTGCAAATACTGGTCATATGGCAATTCTATGTTTAACTTGAGGAAGTGTCAATCTGTTTTCCACAGTACCATTTTACATTCCTACCAGTAATGTACAAGGGTTACAGCTTCTCTATATCATCAACACATTCTTTTTTTTCCTTTTCTTTTTAAAACTGTAGCCATTTGAGTATGTGTGAAGTGTATCTCATTGTGTTTTTTACATTCTCTTATCGACTAATGGTATTCAGTATTTTTTCATGTGCTTATTGGATATTTATATATTCTCTTTAGAGAAATGCCTACTCAATCAAGTCCTTTGCCCATACTTTGATTTAATTATCTTCTTGTTATTGAGTTCCAGTTCTTTCTACATTCCAGATTGTTGTTGTTGTTAGGTGCCATCGAGTCGGTATCCGACTCATAGCGACCCTCATAGGGTTTTCAATGGCTGAGTGCTTCGGGATTGCCTTGGGAGTGGATTGCCAGGCCCTTCTCCCATTTTTGTGGTGCTGGGAATTGAACTTGGGACCTCAGAGACTGCAGCGCAGCGCTCTACCCACTGAGCCAAATCCCAGCCCACATTCCAGATACTAGACTCTTATGAGATATGTGACTTGTGAATATTTTCTTCTACTCTGTAGGTGGAAGTATGTAGGTATGTAGGTGTAGGTATTTTCATTTTCTGGATAATGTGTTTTGAGGTACTAAAATTTTTAATTTTAATAAAGACCATTTAATCTATTTTTATATTGTTGTTCATGCTTTGGTGTCTTATATAAGAAGCCATTGTCAAATCCAAAGTCATGAAGATTTATATCTACATTTTCTTCAAAGAGTCTTATGGCTTTGGTTCTTAAATTTAGGTTCATGATCCATTTTGAGTATATTTTTCTATGTGGTGTGAGGTAGGGGTCCAGCTTCATTCTGTGAAATAGACAAATTAACAGAGACAGAATTAGTGAATCGATTAGAGTACATTAGTGATCGACTAGGCTTCGGGGTGGATAGTGGGAATGCAGAGTATTGCCAATGGATGCATGGATTCTTTGGGAGTGATGAAAATATTCTAAACTTAGATAGTGGTGAGGGCTGCATAACTGTGAATATACCAAAAGCACAGAAATCTACACTTTAAGAGGGAAAATTTTATGCTATGTGAATTATACCTCAATAAAGCTGTTATTAAGGGGAACAAACAAAAAGAACAGCTGGTGGCCCATATGAGGGAGGAGAGAACTGGCAGTCTTGCCTTTTGCTTCTAGGCGAGGCATCATGCTGCCCCACAGCCCTCCCAAGGCTGTGGGCCAGATCCCTGCTGTGCCAGGGTCATGTTCTAGATTAAATAAGCAGTCTGGGCTCTTCTCTATCTACTGTGTCATGTTTTAGGTACTAAAAGCTCTTCTTTCATAAACTTTTCCCCCATCAACCCCAGGTCCAGATGCTGCTCCTTGCTCTTTAATCCTGGCAAATCAATCACCAGAGGGGAACAGCCACAGAAACAGTGCAGGTGCTTATCTCTCCTCTTGGGAGTGGATAGGAGCTTCAAGGGAAGGGCAGGAGCACTGGCAGCCCAAAGGATCCTGGCAACAAGCCAAGATGAGGCCTGGCTCCTCCACTGTATCTCCTCCACAGGGGAGGGGCAGGTCTCACCTTATCTCCTGGCACAGGAAGAGCTAACAACAAGGGTTGGGGTGACTTCCTGCTCTGGCCTCCCGTGGTCAGGCAGTCTGGAGCAAGGCATGGAGCTCATTTGCTGACCAGCCCACCTCAGGTTCCAACTGGGATTGGAACATATGGACTCATGGGCAGCTCCCCAGGAGCCCAGATTTCACTGGCTGGTGGCAGGAGGCCTCTTCGTGGGAGATAGGGGGTTGGAAGTGTGGGAGGATCAGGAGTTATCTCTTTGTGGAGCATAGCATGGCTTTCTGACATCAAGACCCACAGGGAATGACCATTTTCCTGCTTTGGAGGGTAGAGGGGTTTGGGGAGAAGGTCAGCATCCTCCTGTGGGCACTGGGTTAGAGCTGAGAACTAAAGGCCAGCTGGCCAGTGATACTGTGGTGCAGATGCTAAATGGCCTCTGCCTGGGAAGCCCAGGTCTCTCCCAGGGCCCTGAGGCTGTGGGCCTCCCTGACTTCTTGCCTCCTAACAGGGTAGCCCAAGAGATTGAAGGTCAGGACCAAGGAGTGTGAGGTCATGAATATGAAGAGCCCCAAAGGAAGGCTGCCCAAGAGGACATGGCCCCTCCTGGCCATGAACCCCAAGGTCCCCAGTGGCCTGGATGGCCTTGTGCCCCTCATCCTGGCATTTGTAGCTCTTTACCTGCTACAGCAACCATTAGTGGCTGCAGACCTGCCTCGGCATTTTGTTGTTATTTGTTTGTTTGTTTGTTTTCCATTCCTGGGGATTGAACCAAGGGCTTGCTCATACTAAGCAAGCACTCTACCACTGAACTGCACCCTCAGCCCCTTTTATTTTCTTATTTTGAGAGAGGGTCTCGCTCAATTGCACAGGCTGCCTCTGGCTTTGAACTCCCAGTCCTCTTGCCTCAGCTTCCTGAGTTGCTGGGATTATAGGCATGAACTTTGGTGCCTGGAGTGCCTTAGCATTTCAATTACAGTCACTAAGATATCCCTGTGATCACCTGACCATGGCCCAGCCCCTCCTGAATCCCTCACACAACTCCTGAGGTACACAGTTGCTGGAGACTCCCCACGGCTCTTTCCCAGGGGTTGAGCCTGTGTTGGGGAAAAGGGTACTTTCTCCCCAAAGGTTCCCTCTGTGGTGTCCAGAACTGCCTGATGGCCTTGTCCCCCTGGCCTAGGGTTTCTGCAGGGACAAGCCACCCCCAAGGTGCTCACCCTGGTGTCACCCTGCCCCACCCAACCTCAGCCAGTTCCCAACACGCCGAATGTCTGCGAGACCCTCTGTGAAGCAGGGCCTCCTCCTTGGATGACAGAAGGTCCTGTGGGACTGGAACCCAGGGCCTCCCCTGAGGCCACATCTGCCCTCCCGTAGTTCAGGTGGGACTGTGTCTTTCTGGTTTTGATGGCTGGCTGGCAGGTAGTGGGAGGATGATAACCAGACCATTCTTCCATAAAGCAATCAGCAAAATGCCTGCTTCCCTGTGCTTCCTCCAGGGACCCAGAGCCAGCAGGCTGAGAGTCTTCGATTCCCAGGAAAAGCTGTTCAGCCAAACTTAGCACAGAATAGCAATTCAGGGGCTGAACTCTACCTAGCAACAAGATTAGCAGCTGATTTTGCAAGCTGGTATTTTTATCCCTGGGATGGGAACAGCTGAGAAGAGTGGCCACCTCCTGCTCCCGAGTGCCGCTCCCTCCTATGCCACCTGGGGACTCTGTCGCCCCAATCCCTTGTTGGCTCCATACCCAGCATCATCTTCCCTTCTGGCTTTGCGGGCCTCTGATCCATTGTGGGTGGCACTAAGAACCTGCAGAGGAGAGCCTGAGTCCAGGGTCCGTGAGGAGGCATCAGAGGCCAGGGCTCAGAGGGCCAAGGCTGCCTTTCCTCCTCTCCTTACGGCCTCCTCATTGTTTTTGCCAGCCTTCTCTTCCCCACCCACAGCCTTCACACTTTCTGGGCTGTTCTAACGGCCTCCAGCACTCTGGGGCACATCAGACAGGGGGCTCTGTGGGGCCAGGGCCCAGGGTAGGCTCCTGAGAGCCACGCAGGGTCTCAACCCTGATCTCCCCTCGTCTCTGCTGCCTTCTCACCCGCCCTCACAGTGACCACAACCTTCAGCAGCCTAAAGCCCTGGGGCCTGTTGTGTGGATGGTGATCACCACAATTACCCTCTCTGGGGCTGTGATGGTAAAATTGCCCAGAATTGGCCCTCCAGCAACAGGACAAGATGGTGTTGACTCACTTTCCCCAGATCCTCCCTCCCTTGACATCATCCCACAGACATGGATACAGTGACCCTAAAGGGTGGAAAAGGCAGAGTGGCTAGAGAGCCCTACAGTGAGGAGTCTCCTGGGCTGTCTTCCTAGGTCCTGATGGCCAAACTGGGTACCGAGAGCCTGCAGGAAGAGACAACACAAGCAAACCACAGGAAGGGCTGTGCACTCTAGCAAAGGACTGGGAAAGGGGACCCGGACAGAGCTACAGCTCTGTGCTCCACAACCAGGATACCAAAGGGAGGGCTGACCTCTACAGCACAGCGTCAGCACACCTGGGTCTCCTTGTCCTCCACCAAGAGCCACAAGACCCAGGCCCGTGGAAGCACCTTCCATCCTAATGGGCAGCACCACCGGGACTCTGAAAGCTAATCATTGGAACTGCAACCACAAAACTAGGCCAGACCTAAAGCTAAAAAGGTCTAAATTTTAGCAGCTAAATGCTGCTAAAATAGTCTAAATGGGAGTAGGATATACTAATATAATCACAAAAATGTCCAGAATATGATCTAAAATCACTCGTCATACTTTTTTGTTGTTGTTGGGTGCCATCAAGTCATGTCCAACTCATAGCGACTCTAAGTACAACAGAATGAAACATTACCCAACACTGTGCCATGCACATGATCTTTTTATGTTTCAGCCCATGGTTGCAGCCACTATGTTTCTTCTCATTTTGAGTTGTGCTACATCAGCAAAAGGAGGTCCCTGGAACTTTACTGCATTCCCATCATTAAAGATGACTCTACTTTGAGGGCCTGCAGCTGTACCACTGTGGCGTCTGATCCTGTCAGATATCAGAAGCTAAGCAAGGTTGGGCCTGGTTAGTACTTGGTTGGGAGACTGCGTGGGAACACCAGGTGCTGTAGGTTGGGAGAAGGACCCGGCAATCCACTCCCAAAAAATAATCAGCGATTGAAAACCCTATGAATAGAGAAGCACTAACAATAGTGTTTCATCTGTTATATGTAGGGTCACTATGAGTTGGACATTGATTTGACAGCACCTAACAACAACTACTTTGAGGAAACAACTCTTCCCCAGTCATTTCTTAAATGCCTTCCAGCCTGGGGCAGGGGGGGGGAGGGGTTCATTTTCCTGCATTATATTTGAGAGTACTTCTCTGCTATTCATAGGGTTTTCACTGGCTAATTGTTTTTGGAGGGCTGGGATTTAGCTCAGTTGGTAGAGCATGTCTCTGCAGTGTCTGAGGTCCCGAGTTCAATTCCCAGCACTGCAAAATGGGACAAGGACATGACAATGCAATCCCAAGACAGAGACAGTCAGCCATTGAAAACCCCATGAGAGTTGCTGTGAGTTGGACATGACTCGATGGCACCTAACAACAACAACAATTGTTTTTGGCGTGGGCTGCCAAGGCCTTCTCTATAGTCTGGAAGTTCAGCTGAAACCTGTCCACTGTGGTGGCCCTGCTGGTATCTGAAATACAGTGGTATAGCTTTCAGTATCACAGCCACACGCAAGCCCCACAACACAAGCTGACAGACACATGAGGGCTGTTCACATACCAGGAATCAAACCTGGGCTGCCAGGGTGAAACCCAGGAATCCTAACTGCTAGCACTCATCATACCAGGAAAACTACAATTTGAGAAAAAACAATCAACTGATGCCAATGCTAAGATGAGTCAGATATTAGATTTATCTCACAAGGATTTTCAAGTAGCCATCACAAAACTGCATCAATAATTACAAATGGACTTGAAACAAAATGTAGAAATAGAGCACCTCAGCAAAACATTCTCTCTCTTATAAAAAGAACCAAGTAAAAAATGAAGAACTAAAAAATAGTAATCAAATAAACAACTTTGTGGAGTGGATTCACTAGTAAAGTGGAGGTGACAGAGGACAGAATTAGTAACCTTGATCAATGGAATTCACTCATTCAGAACAACAGAGAGAAAAGAGACTGGAAAAAAATGAACAGAGCCTCCAGGATCTGAGATAAAAATGAAAGATCCAATATTCATATCATCAGTATCCCTGAATGCAGAAAGAAAGACTGTAGGGCTGAAAAAAATAATCAAAGAAATAGGGTCTGAAAATGTCTCAATTTTAACAGAAGACATAAACCTACAAATTCAAGAAGCTGAGAAAATCCCAAATAAGACAAACCCAAATTAAACCACACCAAAACACGTCATGATTAAATTTCTGAAAACTAAAGACAAAGACAAAAAAAAATCTTAAAAGCAGTCAGAGAGAAGTAATATATTGCAATAAAGGAACACTAATTCAAATAACAACCTGCAGCCATACCACTGTGGTGTCTGATCTCATCAGATCTCAGAATTCAAGTAGGGTCAGACCTGGTTAGTACTTGGATGGGAGACCACCTGGGAACACCAGATGCTGTAGGCTTGGGTGAAGGACCTGACAGCCCACTTCACAAAAACTATCTGCCACTGGAAACCCTATGAATAGCAGAGAAGCACTGACATCAGTGTTTCACCTGTTGTACACAGTGTCACTATGAGTCAGACACTGATTAGAAGGCACTGAACAACAACAACAACAAATCAAATAACAGCAGATTTCTCACCTGAAACCATGGCAGTCAGTATCAAGTGGTATAATATTTTTCAAGTGGTAGAAGAAAAGAACTATTAACTGCAAACTCCATATCCAGCAAAATTATCCTTTAGAAATGTGGAGGAAATACATTTCCAGAGGAAGAAAAAGGAAGAGAATCCATCTCCAGTAGATGTAACTTTAAGGAATGGCTAAAGAGAGCTCTCCAAACAAATAAAAAATAATAATAACTGAAGAAAGTTGGAACCTTCAACAAGAAAGGTATACACATAAAGGTAAATACAATATTCTTCACTGTGAATTTCTTTAATCATATTTTATGACTAAAACAAAAATTCTAACACTATCTGATGTGGCTCCTCAATGTAGAGGAAATATTTAAGAGAATATTTTTTTAATTTGGGAGGATAAAGGGACACTCATGGAAATAAGTTTTCTACACTTGCTCAAAGGTGATAAAGTGTTGACAGAGACATACTGAGACAAGTTATGTATATGGTAATGCCCAGAGCGACCACTAAGAAAGCTACACAAAGTCATACAGAAACTTAAATGGAATTTAAAAAGTGGTTCAAGAAATTTATGGGAAAGGATGAAAAAAATAGAGGAATGAGAAACAAAGGGAATAAACAGAAAACAAAAAATAAAAGGCAGACTAATGCCTTACATATCAGAAATTACTTTAAATGAGTATGCTCTAAATATACCAATTTTTGAAAGGGATTGGCAGGATGGATTTTTAACAATTGCCTACTATATGCTGTCTACAAGAATGATGGTGCTGGAGATGAATATCGAATATATCATGGATTGCCAAAAGAACCAACAGATCTGTCCTAGAAGAAGTGCACCCAGAGTGCTCCATGGAAACAAGGATGGCTAGGCTGTGTCTTGTGTATTTTGGACATTGTCAGGAGGGACCAATCCTTGGTGAAGGACATCACGTTTGGGAGACTGGTGGGTCAATGAAAAAAGGAAGACTCTCAACTAGATGGATTGACACAGTGGCTGCAATAATGGGCTTACACAGTATCAGGGAGTGTTTTGTTCTGTTGTATACAGAGTTGGTACAAGTTGGACATGATTCAATGACACCTAACAACAACAATAAGAAACTCACTTAAAAACAGATATACTGAAAATAAAAGAATAGAAAAATATACATTGTGTAAATATTAATCAAAATATAATATTTAAATTTTTATTAATAAGCGAGAGTGGCTACATTAATATGAGATAAAGTAGACTTCAGAGTAAAGAAAATTGCTACAGGCAACAATGAATAAAAGGATTAATCTACCAGGCATGGGCTGGGATTTGGCTCAGTGGGTAGAGCGCTGCGCTGCAGTCTCTGAGGACCCGAGTTCAATTCCCAGTGCCGCAAAAACGGGAGAAGGACCTGGCAATCCACTCCCAAGGCAATCCCGAAATAGTCAGCCATTGAAAACCCTATGAGGGTCACTATGAGTCGGATACTGACTCGACAGCACCTAACAACAACAACAACCAGGCATGGCCATGTGTGTCTGTAGTCCCAGCTACTCAAAGGTCTGAGGCAGGAGAATCACATGGGCCCAGGAGTTTGAAACCAGCCTGCATAACATAGTGAGGCCTCCATTTGAAAAAAAAAAAAAAAAGTTCAATGCCACCAAAAAGGTATAGCAATCCAAACATGTATGCACCAAACAGAGCTTCAAAATACATAACACAAAACTGAAAATGGAAATAGACAAATCCATAATTTCCCTAGTCTGTGCTGCCACAACAGAATACCTGACACTGAGTACTTTATAAACAATAGCAATTTATTTTTTACAGTTCTGGAAGCTGGGAAGTACAAGATCAAGGCACTGGCATTTGACATTTGTGAGAGCTTTATTGTTTTATTGTCGCAGGAAGAAAGGGTGAACGCTATGCCCTCATATCATGGAAGGCAAAAGGGCAAAAGGATGCAGTTAGTTCCCTTTTATGAGGCCACTAATCCTGTGCAAGCCTTCATAACTTAATTACTTCCTAAGGGCATCTCCTCTTACTATGATCACATTGGGGTTTCGGTTTCAACATAAATTTTGTTGGAGAGGACATAAACATTTAAATCATAGCAACAATTACAGTTGAGGACTTCAAGATTCCCACTCTCAGCAATTTATAAAACTACTAGATATAGAGAATACATACAGATATAGAAGAACTGGACAACACCATCAACCAAAAGAGACTAATTAATATTTATAAAACACTCTCTCCAGCTAAAATAGCAGAATACACATTCAAGTATCCATTGATACTCACCAAGATTGTTCTTAGGTGCCATCAAGCCAGGTCTGATTCATAGTGATTCTCATAGGGTTTTCAATGGCTGATTGTTTTGGGATTGCTTCCAGAGTAGATTGCCATATCCTTCTCTTGTTTTTGCGGTGCTGGGATTGAACCTGGGTCCTCAGAGAGCACAGAGTAGCACTCTACCAATTGAGCTAAACCCAAACCCTTCATATACCAAGATGTTGTTAAGTGCCGGCGAGTCAGCGCCTGACTCATAGCAACCCTATTTACAACAGACAAAACACTATTGTCAGTGCTTCTCTGCTATTCATAGGATTTTCAATGGCTCATTGTTTACTGGGAGTAGGTTGCTGGATCCTTCTCCCAAGCCCACAGCACCTGATGTTCTGAGGTGGTCTCCCATCCAAGTACCAACTAGGTCCAACCCTGCTTAGCTTCTGAGATCTGATGGGATTGGACACCACAGTGGTACAGCAGGATGCCTCATCAAGACAGACCATATCAAATTTAAAATAATTGATATCACACAAAATATGCTCTCTGATAATAATAGAGTTAAAATAGAAACCAAAAAGAGAAAAACAATAGGAACATCTCCCAACACATGCTTGTAAATTTAACAATACACTTCTGAATAATCCATGGGTCAAAAGTAAAGTCCTAAAGAAAATTAAAAGATAGTAGAGCTACCCAGGCACAGTGCTGTACACCAGAAACCCTAGAAAATTAGGAGGGTGAGGGAGAAGGATCAATTGAGCCTAGGAGTTTGAAGCCTATCAGAGCAACACTGTAAGACCCCATGTCTTGTGTATGAGTGAGTGTGTGTGTGTGTGTGTGTGTGTGTGTGTGTGTGTGTGTGTGTGTGTGAAAGAGAGAGAGAGAAGGGGAGGAGAAGGAGAAGGTGTCAGATTTCTGTTGCTGTGAGAAAGTATCTGAGAAAATCAATTTAAAGGAGGAAAGATTTATTACTGCTCATGGTTTCAGTCCCTGGCCATGTGGCTTTATGGTGAGGCAGAACATTATGTTGGGGAGTATATGGTAGAGCAAAGCTTCTCACCTCATGGAAGCCAGGAAGGGAGGAGAGAAAGAAGGGAGAGAGAGGGAGGGAGAGAGAGAGGGGAAGGAAGGATGGCAGGCAGGCACTAGCCTGGGACAAGATATAATCCTCAAGGGTGTGCCTGTAAGGACACTCTCCCTTCAACTAGGTCCCACTTCCTAAATTTCCATCATCTCCCAATAGCCCATCAGATTACGAACCCATTAATGGATTAATCCACTGATGAGGTCCAAACCTTCATGATCCAATCAGTTCCCAAATGCCTTGAACGTTGCTGCATTGGGAACCAAATCTTTAATACATAAGCCTTTGGGAGATATTTCACATCCAAACCATATATATATATACATTTACCTATCTATCTGTGTGTGTGTATATTGATATTTTTCTTATTGGGTGCTGTGGACTCAGATCCAACTCATAGTGACCCTATGTACAAAGAATAAAACACTACCTAACACTGATAAAACTGATAAGATTACAGCAAGACTGATAGATATAAAAAGAGAGAAGACTGAAATCACCAATGTCAGGAGGGACACAGAGATCAGAACAGACCCTGCAGCCATTAATTTCCAGGCTCAACTGGTTTAAGAATGAGCACCAATTTCCTACCTTCTCTCCCACAAAATACAAGAGGAAAGAATATATCCAACTTCTCTTATGGGGCCAAAATTACCTTGATATCCAACTAGAAAAAGATAGCACAAAAAAGAAGAGTATAGAAGAATCTCTCATGAATTTGACACAAAGAATATTCAACAAAATATTAGCAAATTGAATCCAACAATACACAGATTAAGTGGGAGTTCTTCCAGATATATAAACTGTTTCAATATTTGAAAACACATCATTGTAACTCATGATATCAAAAAGCCAAAGAAGAAAATCACATGATCACATAAATTGATGTAGAAAAAATACAAAATTCAATACTCATTCATAACAAAAAAGAACGCCAAAACAACAAAGCAAAAAACCCAAACTACAACAACAGAAAAACCACCTCTTACCAAATAGGAAGAGAGTAATTTCCCCAACCTCATAAAGAGTATCTACCCAAAAGCTATGTTGTTGTTGTTAGGTGCCATCGAGTCGGTATCCGACTCATAGTGATCCTCATAGGGTTTTCAATGACTGACTGTTTCTGGATTGCCTTGGGAGGGGATTGCCAGGCCCTTCTCCCATTTTTGTGGTGCTGGAAATTGAACTTGGGACCTCAGAGACTGCAGCGCAGCACTCTACCAACTGAGCCAAATCCCAGCCCCACCCAAAAGCTATAGCTAGCATCATACTTAATGGTGACAAACAGGGTGCTTTACCTCTGCATTCTGGAAAAATGAGGGACATCTGCTCTCACACTCCTTTTCACAATACTCAAATCACCAATGTGATTCATGTGTAGCCACTGCAATAAAGAAATTAAAAAATATAAAATACATCCAGATTGAAAAGGAAGAAATAAAGGGTTTCTAGTTGCAGATGATGTGGTGGACTACATGGAAGATGAAATTGACCCAAAAGAACATGAAATACTTAAGTATAAATCTAACAAAACATGTGTAGATCTATGTGATGGAAGTTACAAAATGCTGAAACAAATGATTATGGCTTGAATATAAAATGTCCCTTAAGGGTCACATGTTTGAATGCTTGGTCCCAAGCTGGTAGTGCTGTTTTGAGAAGATATGGAACTTCGGCAGATGGGGCCTCGATTGCAAAAATAGGTCACTGGGGGTAGATCTTTGGAGGTTTTATGCAGGCCTCGGTTCTGGTCTGGTAAGTTCTCTCTGCTTCCTAATGTTATGATGTGAAATCCTGTGCCACAAGCCTTGCTGTTAGCTGCTCCCCCACCATGACTTCCCTGCCTCAGTGGACTGAAACTCTCTAACCATGAGCCAAAATAAACCTTTCCTTCCTCCTTAAGTTGGTCTTTCAGGTATTTTACCACAGTGACATACAAGCTAACTAACATACAAATCAAAATTTGGAGTATGTGGAGAGTTATACCATACCATGTTCATGGATTGGAAGACTCAACATGGTAAAAAAGTCAATTCTCTCTAAATTGATCTATAGGTTTAATGCAATTCCTTTTGTTATTGTTGTTTCCAGTAATCTTATTTTACTGGTAATTTTTAATGTACAACTTAATTGGTCTCATTATGCCATTTCCACACATGCATTTCATTATACATTTCTCATGTTCACCTCCCCTTTACCCTCTCATGACCCCCTTCCCCATCTCCTCCCTCCCCATCAATGGTCCCCCTTCTACTTGCATGTCTTTTTTGTGGGTATATCTATGTATATATGTATTTCCCAATTTTGCCATAAAGGCAACATATGTGATATTTCCTTCCTTCTCTCCATTACCCTTTCTTCTTGCTCCCTCTCCTTAATGAAATTCTTATCAGAATTTCAGCAAGGTGTTTTGTAGATATAGACATAGTTGTTTTAAAATTTATACAGAAAGACCATACAATAGCCAAAAAAAAAAAAAAAAGTCTGAAAAAGAAGAATAGAATTCAGAATGTCAGGGCTTACAATATAGCGACAGTAGTCAAGACTGTGAAAGAGTAGACACATAGATCAGTGGAATAGAAATCCCAGAAATGAAACAGAGCCATAGAGCTACATAAATATGCCCAATTTTTCCATTCTTCTTTCCTTCCTTCCTTCCTTTCTTTCTTCCTTCCTTCCTTCTTCTAAAATGAGGTCTTGCTATGTTGCACAGGCTGGTCTTGAACTCCTGGGTTTAAATGATCCTCCTGCCTCAGCCTTCCAAGTGCCTGGGACTACAGACACATGTTACCATGTTCAGCGCCCAATTCATTTTTCACAAGGAACAAAAACAATTCAATAGAGAAAAGATAGTCTTTACAACAAATAATGCTGAAGAAATTAGCCATTTATGGTAAAAAAATAAAAAAATAAAACAAAACCCCTCACACCTTATATACAAATTAATTGAAAATGGGTCATGGACTTAAATGTGAAACATAAATTATAAAACTTCTAGGAAAAAAACACAGGAGAAAACCTTTGATATCTAGGATAAGGCAAAGATTTTTTTAGACTTGACACCAAAAGCCTGATTCACAAATGGAAATTTTGATACACTGGATCTCATCGACATTAAAAACTTTTGCTCTGAGAAAGACTATGTTAAAAGGATGAAAAGACTAATTATAGACTGTGATAGTGTGAAATATATATTTGGACTTCTTACAGATTCCTGGCATACAACTCCTAAAATTCTTGGAAACTTCTTAAGTGATAGTGTCTTTTGTATGCTAATAAGAGGACCAAGACAGCTGGGGTCCCCTAGGTAGCTTTAGGATTAGGGTTGGTCACTGGAAAGACCAAGACAGGATTAGAGAGTTGAAACTTTCAGCTCCCTCTCTCTTCCCCTATCATGCCCCACACCCCAACCTACCAGGAGGGGGAAGGACTGAAGTTTAGATTGATCATCAATGGCCAGTGATTGAATCAGTCATGTCTATGTAATGAAGTCTCCATAAACTCCAAAAGGACAGAGCGCAGAGAGCTTTCCAATAGCTGAACATGTGGCGGTTCTGGAGGGTGGACCCTCAGAGAGGGAATGGCAGCTCTGCACCCCTTTCCACACATATCACCCTAGGCTTGTCTTCACCTCTATCCTTTATAATAAACATCCTTTATGTGACATCCTTTATAATAAACAGGTAAAGTAAGTGTTTCCTTGGGTTCTGTGAACAGCCAAAAGGGAGAAATGGGATGACCTTCAAAGACAGGCCCAGAGGAGGCACCCAGCTCCTTGGGTCATAGCCCCTTTCCCAGAGGTTCTTTGTAGCCAACAGGTGGTTTGCAGTGCCAGACACCAGAACCCCACCCACTCTGCCTCATGTACACCTGGCCCAGGCCTCCACTCTCCTATATCTTTGTGGAGCAATTTTATGGCCATGATTCCCACCCAAGGGCCTGGGCAGGAGAGGAGACAAGGGAAAGGAAGAATTGGCACAGGGAGGGAGGTGAGGAGCAGGGCCAGCTTGGACTGTGGGGAGGGCACCAGGCTCTGGGTGTCTGGCTGGGTTGGGGATCTCCATCTCCCAGAGCTCTGTCCAGCTCCTGCTCCAGCTCCTGCTCGGCTGGAACCCTCAGGGATCTGGAAAAATTCCAAACACAAGCATCTCCTTTTCAGATCTGGTCCCACAGGGTCCCATCCTTCTGAGGGGCCCCAGGGCCCAGCCAACCCCAGCCACCCCCTGGGTCACTGTCCAGGTGGCTTGGGATTTTGGTGTCCACCTCCTCGTTCTGCCCCATGGGTTATGACCCATGGGCATGGCTGGCTATGTGGCCACCTCCAACAAGCAGGCCGTGTGTGCTTATTCCAATGAAGCACTAGAGCTTAGCACGGGGGCTGAAACAATCATCATCCACCTAGAACCCACGGCTTGGAGGTTCAGAGAGGTGGGCTGGGGCCTCAGCCTGGGAACCCTGGGGCAAGCATCTGCTCTGAGGAGCCAGAAGCCTGGTGTTCTTGGGCACCAGCCTTGAGCCCTGAGAGGATTGGGACCAGGAAGGTGCTGTCATGATAATTCAACATGTGGTAGAATGGGGTCCCACAAGAGGCCTCCCCACATGGCAGGAGGATGAAGATGGTTCCTCAAACAAAAACCCCCTCTGCCGGCCCTTCCTTTTCCATTTCTCTCCTTTCCAATCCTCAGACCCTGCCCATCTCTACTGCTTAAATTTGGAGCCCACCTTGTGACTGAGGGTCACAGGAAGTGCTTCATGTCACCCTTGTCTGAGAAACAGGTGGCACTTTCTTGTATGGACACCAACTGTCCAACCTCCACCCCGTGCTGCTCTGTTCCACATCCTGAAGTGACCTGCAAGGTTCTCTTCTCATGGGGTGGGCAGTGTTGTCTGCTCCTTCACATGCGTGGCTCCTGCACCCATTTCTGCAAATCACCTGTCCTGTTGCCAACCAATGTCAGACACCAGTCACAAGAGAGAGGCAACCCTTTGGCCTCTGGGACCTTCCACGTGGCTCTGTATTCCTCAGCTGTTGCATGGGGGAGGGGTAGGACCCACATCAGGGTGTCATTCAAAGCAGCACTTATCGATCCTGGGCCCAGACCAGGAGTGTCTTCTGAGTCTGTCGAGGACAGGAATTTGCATCTTGCATCATCTCAAGTGATAAAGGCTATGGTCAGGACTCCACTGAGAACCATCAATGAGGATTAATACTGCTTGGCAAACAACAGCAGGGGGACTCCCTGGGAATCAGTTGTCATGGTTTTAATCAAAAATGTCCCCCAAAGGCCATGTGTTTGAACACTGGGTCTTCAGCTAGTGGTGCTGTTTGTGGAGGCTGTGGAACTTTGGGAGATGGGATTCTAGCTTTGCAGAAGCAGCTCCACAAAACTATGGGCCACAAAGGATGGGCCTTCAGAGGTTTTTGCGCAGACCTCTGGTTCTGGTCACCTTCTGCTTCCTAATGGCCAAGATGTGAGGTTCTGTGCTATGGGCCCCACCATGCCTGCCCTGCCACATTGCCTTCTACCCTATGGACTAAAATCATCTGACTGTATGGCCCTTATAAATATTTCCTTCCAAAGTTTGCTTTGGTTGGTTTCTCTATCACAGTGACACACTGGGTGACTAAGACAGAAAACTGGTACCTGGACAGTAGGGTCACTGATGTGCAGAAACCTGACCATGTAGTTCTTAGGCACTGTAATTTGTTATCTGGAAGAGTTTGGAGATGCAGGTGAGAGAAGCCTTGGAATGCTGTAATCAATGCTTGAAGGGTGGTTCTGGTGAGTGTTTGGAAGACAATGCTGCATCCAATATAAATTCAGACAAGGCTACTGGGACACAGAGGAAAATGAAGACTGTTAGGCACTGGATTAGAGGCAATTCATGTTATATTCTAGTAAAGAGTCTGTGTGCAGTTTGCACTTGTCCTAAAGATTTGACTGAGGCTGAATTCAAAAGTAATGGACTAATTAACTTAGCTGAGAAAATATCACAAAAGTAGCAAGATAGAGGGGACATGGCATGCCTTTGGCTTGCTGCTTTTAGCCAAATTTATGAGGAAAAAAATAGAGCAAAAATTACAGCAGGAAGACCTGAAAAATATGCAGTTGAAAGAGGAAAAAAGCTGTGGTTTGTCTATGGTTACTGTGAACTTGGCTGGTTCAGGCCAGGAGGTCTTAATTATGAAAGAAATAAGCCTCTGTAAAGGTGGGACAACTGAAACCACCACAGGGGACTGGAGGTGCTGGATGGCCCTGTGCTTGGGTGACCCTTTCCCAAAGTTTCCTGGGAAAGGGCAACAGCATGTGAGAAGTGGAGGCTGAGTCTCACTGCCACCACACCTCTGCCTGCACCTGGCAGGGCCAGGGGGACAGCGGTGAATGCCCCCAGTGAGCAGGTAGCCCTTCCATGGCTGGTCTTGTTGCACATCCAGACAAAGCCAGGAGGGCCAGACTGCTTTTGGTGGGATGAGTCCTCCTGCTGAGTCTATGGCATGATGGTCCCCTGGGCCAGGCTTCAGACAGGGTGGTGCTAGTGGTCTGCTTTCCATGCAAGCTGGATGTGAGTCAAGAAACCCCAAGCATTTAGTGCCCTGTGATGAGCAGAGTCATCCTGACAGGTGGTGAAGGGGCACCTGTCTGCAAGCCAGAGGATGCGGGAGCTGCCACCAGCCACTGTGGGGGACAGCAGGCCCCTAGACTGAGGGTGTGGGCCTCAGAAACAGGGCCGGGAGTAGAGGCAATTATCCTAGTGCCTACTTTATGGCCCTATCTCTATTTTCCCAGCTTGGAAATGCAGGAGAAATGCAGCCAGTGTGTGGGGCTTACGGTGGCCTGAGGACAGAGGGGTGATCCCAGAGAACAACCCTGCCTGCGGGAGTGGTGCCCAAGGGTGGAGGGGGGCTACAGGAGGAAAGACAGCTTCCAAATGGGAAGTCCTGCAGCAGGGCTGTCCCACCTTTTGGCTCCCCTGGGGTTCACTGACTAAAGAGGAATTGTGTTGGGTTACACATAAATTATTTAATATAATTCATGTATATACAAAATAGCCTGCAGCTGTAGCCCTGTGGCATTTGATCCCATCAGATCTCAGAAGCTAAGCAGGGTCGGGCCTGGTTAGTACCTGGATGGGAGACCGCCTGGGAACACCAGAAGCTGTAGGCTGGGAGAAGGACCTGGCAACCCCCTCCCAAAAATCAATCTGCCATTGAAAACCCTATGAACGGCAGAGAAGCACTGACAATAGTGCTTCCCCTGTTGTACAGAGGGTCGGTATGAGTTGGATACCGACTCAACGGTGCATAACATGTACAAAATAAGGCTTAAAAATATATTTTTATTATAAGATTTAGAAATATGACAACAATATAAAACTAGTGGGAAATGTGTCCTTATCTTTATAAAGTTAATCTGTCAGTGTCTGGTTCAATGGAAGTGGTGGTTGCAATTTTTAGTGAGTTCTTGAGTATATTTTGTGATGATCCATTCACAATGTCTAGAAATGGGTTGAATGAGATTTAAAAAATATTATCAGCAATTGCATGTTTTACTTGCCAAGTTGCCCTGATTAGTGTAATCTCTGATGTACCCTCAAAGTGACTTCGAATGGCTTTGAATCACTTCGAATTCAACCCAATTATACTCAGCTGATCAGGTGGCAGGCAGTGGCACTAATCTGACTTGCAATCAGACTGTGACATATCCATGCCCGTTTGAAGGTTAGCCTTTGATGCTGTGGGGCCATCCCAGTGTGTTGTAAAGAAGCAGTAGGTGCTGTTCTGTAAATGTGTGGTATCACTTTGAAGCTTCAAAATTGGAACTACACATAGGTTCATGAAGAAAATAAACACTAAAAAGCACATGTTAAGGATTTTGTGGGGCCGCATGAGTAACTGCCCTGAGCCATGTGGGGAATGGTAGAGCTGTGGTTAGACATGCCTGTTCTCGAGTAAACACAACTCTAAGGGGTATGTGCAGAATCCTCCTACAAGTTATAATTAAAGATGAACAGTTTAGTAGAGAAAATGGACAAAAGTACAACCAGTTCACAGAAGAAACCTGAGTATCTAATAAAAATATAAAAGAATGTTGGACCTCATCACAAAGAGGGAAATGCACAGCAAGTCCAACCCTACATGGCATGGTCACAAACATTAAAAGGCCGTTAAAACTGGGTGTGTGGCACACACCTGCAATTCCAGCTACTTGGGAGGCAGAAGCAAGAGGACCACAAGTTTGAGACCACAGCCAGCCTGTGCAACTTAGCAAGACCCTGTTTCAAAATAAAAAATAGAAAAGGGGCTAGGGGTACAGCTCAGTGGTGGAGCATTGGCCTAGCGTACATAAGACCCTGGGCTCAACTCCTAGGTATTGAAAAAAAAGAAGAGAAGAGGAGAGGAGGGGAGATAAGTGAAGAGAAAAATGAGAAGGGAAGGAAAGGGAAGGGAAAGGAAGGGAATGGAAGGGAAGCAAAGTCGGGTCACTAGGATGATGAGGGGTGGGCAGTGAGACCTTACTGCTATTCCACCTCCAGGACATGCCCTACTCAATCTCTCACATCCAAGGAAGAGAAATTGGGACCAACCCAAGTGTTCACCAGCAGGAGGCTGTTAAATAAACTGACTCACTCAACACAAGTGTGCAGGATGGGGTGATGCGGCCACAGATGTGGACCTGAAAACAGCTCACAGGGGCAAGGGCAAGAGAAGGGATGGCATGTGGGAAAGACATTTATACAGTTTGGAAATATGTGATTTCTAAAGAGCAAATATGACTCCATTGTGGAAAGTTCTGGACAGTCACCATGTTGGGGCAGAAACAAGGCCGCCAGGAGAACATCTGTGGCCTGGCCGCTGTGAGGTTCTGAGGTGAGGTTGGCAGAGCCAGCTCAAGGCTCCTGGTTGTCCAGGGCTCTGCATAAACCAGGCCCCACCACAGGGGGTTGTTATCAGCAGGCGGGGCTGGTGTTGGGGCAGTAACTAGGCCCTGAACTCTGTTAAGGTTCTGCTGTGACCATCTTTAAATTCTTGGTAACTTTGGATCAAGGTCACACACATTTTCATGTACCCTTTAAAACTCCACAGCTTGTCTCCAGGGTGTTAACGTTCAGAACCAGGAGTCCTGCCTCGGATTTCTGATGGTTAACATGTGCTTCCAAGGGTCTGCTAGAGGTGCTGGGGAGAGGTCTCAGGAGGGCCTGAGGCCCTGGGCCCACAATGTGCCCACAGGAAGAGAAGGCTTTAGGGTGTGCAGTGGGCCCAGAAAGGTGTCAGGGAGCCTATGCATCCTCCCTGAGAGACAAGGGTGTCTGCAAATTGAAGGGGGCACGGTTGGGTCAGAAGCTTGCTGAATGTAGTTCATCAAAGAGATTCTTTCACTGGGAAACATTTTTAAACTGGATAAGTCTTCTAGGAGAACCAATCAACCATGCCACTGTGGTCTTTATGGACAGTTACTCTTCCCCAAATGACTTCGAGAATCTGTGCCTTGGACAAGTCCTTGGAAGACACACCTGGATGAGCGGTATCTCCAAACAGTCCACATAAGTCATCTTTTTAAAGCTTCAAAGTGTGTTTTCCAAATAGTACCCTGCTGGACCACTCATGAGCAGCCAGCTTGTGGCCACCTCTGCCCTATTGGTGGCTATGTGGGAAGGACAGAATGCACTGGCATGGTCAGTGTGAGGGGCCTACAGGAGGCCAAGTCCCAGGGGTCTGGGCTGGGGGGTTGGATGAGGGAACCCAGAGAGAAGGGCAGAAGAGCTCAGGGGACAAGGCCTGAGGACACCCTCATGGGGCAATGGGTAGGGGGACAAGCCCACAGGAGGGGACACACACACCACTACGCACTCACATCTTAGGGGCAATGGAGAAAATATGCATGGTCAAGACATCAACTGGTGACAAAGATGTCACTACAAGTATAGATGGCTCTCCTAAAAGGAGCAGGAAAGGACAAAACTGCCTTTTCTGGATTACATCACTTGGCATTTCAGCATGGCTGGCACTGCCTTAAGTCTCTGGGTGTATTAGTCAACTATTGTCTCCATTACAGAGAAAAACAACTGAAACCAACTTACGGAGGAAAGAAATGTATCAGGGCCTCACAGTTAGTAGATCAGTTCATAATGGCAGCGGCGGCGGCAGTAGGGCCTGTGGCTGATGACCTCGTGGCATGGCAAAAAAGGAACAGAGAAGGACCTGGGCCATGGGTCTGGGATAAAAATCTCTGAAGGCCTGCACCCTGGGAGCTACTTCTGCCAAGCTAGATCTGCCTCCCAAAGTTCCACAACCTCCCAGGACAGCGCCACCAGCTGGGGACCAACGTTAAGGCACATGACCTTTAGGGGACACTCTATATTCAAACCGTGACCCTGGGGATACCAAAAACCCAAGAGGTGGTTCTTATCATCATGAGGCAGAACCTCTGAGAAAGCCTGAGAATAGCTTGGGGGGGTGGTCTGAGTCCCTACCACCACACAGAGAGCCTTGTGCCGGGGGTGGGGGGGCTCTACCTGGTGGTGACTTTGCTGCTCTTTAAATCTCCACAATTCTGAGGACGAGGTGCCTAAGCCCAACAGGAAGGGCTCTCAGCCTCTGGGACACCACAGCCCTAACTGCCGAGATGGAACAGGAGGCCTGACTGGGGTCCCCCACCAAGACATCAGCCACACGGCTCTGGGAAAGTCACTTGCTTCTGTGACTAGCACAAGGGGTTGCACCACAAGTTCCTGAGGTCTTGCCCAACTCTAGGCAAAAGAAATGCTAGGAGTGAGAGAAGCAGCAAGCCACCAGTCACCCCTGTCCTCGCACCTTTCCTGTTATTACCCCATCAGCCCTTCTCCAGGGAAAGCACCTGTGGCTCACTCTGCCAGAGGCCACCAACCTGGGCAGCCACCTGAGCCCAATGAAGGTGCCCACAGGCCAAGAGCTATGGACCCTCTCCCTCAGTACACCTGCATCCCCACGGGCAAATGCTAGCATGCCAGAGTCTAGCCAGCGGCCCCAGATGACCCCACAATGAGCCTGCCAGAGCCCACTGTGGGCTCACTGTTCACAGCCCTGGGCTGTGACTCAGTGTCCCTGTTCTCACACCTTCCCCTCAGCCACCAAAGCAAAACATGGGAAACAGGATTCCCAAGTGTGTGGTGGCCCCAGCATCTAGTGGAGCTCAGTCCTAGCTGCCTCTACAATGAGCTCTGGTCTCCCCTTCAGCCCTGAGGGATCACCAGGCAGCCTGCCTGCTTGCCTTCCCTGGCACAAGGCTATGTGTGCATGTTGGGGGCTCAGATACTCAACTGTGGGACAAGGGGCTGACCCAAATTGCCTCCTGCATACCTGACACACACACTTGGGAGCCCACACGGGTCGGGGGCCTCTCCTCCCTCTCAAGGTAAGGCTGGTCCCTTCAGTTTTCAGTCTTAAGAAACAAAACCAAGCCAGATGCCATGGCACACATTGTAATCTCAGCAAGTCAGGAGGCTGAGGCAGGATTGTGAGTTTGAGGACACAGGCAGCCTACAAAACTTAGTGAGACCCTGTCTCAAAATAAAAAATAAAAAAGGGGGCTGAGGGTGCACCTCAAGTGGTGGAGCACCCTGGGTTCAATCCCCCAGTACTTAAAAGAAAAAGCGGGGATGGGAGAGAAAGGAGGAAGAAGGGAGGGAGGGAGGGAGGGAGAGGAGGGGGGACCTCAGCTCAACCCCAATACCAAGAAAAAAACAAAGAAAACCAAGGTAAAGTAAGGCAAGCTGGTGTGAGCTGGCTAGTGGGCAGTGGAGTCAGAACAGGAATCCTCTTCTCATGTCAGAGAGCAACTGCATAGTTCCAAGCAACGCTGGTAGGAGATGCCTGGGGTGGTCAGACCATGTCCATATGGGGCCCTTGGGTGCTCAGTAAGTGCTCCTAGGAAGCAGGTTGGCTCAAGATACCTGCTCCCTAGACCTCTAGGAAAAGTGGGCACCGACTTTTGTTGGCCACTGGGAGCCCCACATTCTGAGGAACGACCTGCTCTGCATCAGGACTTCAGCTGTGCAGGGGTGTGAGGCCTCAGAGCAAAGGGGAGGGAGGTTCTCAAGGGCTGGCCATGCTGTGTGATATGTCCTGGTGGAGCTGGCTGCCAGCTGTCCTACTGCAGGAATTCGAGGGAGGGCAAGAATCTGCTCGCCAAAGACAATGCTCTGGCTAGGGACCAGTTAATGAAGATGCCTCTCCTTTCTCTAAGGTTGTAGGATAGTTGGTTCCTCCAAACTGGACATGGGCTGGACATGATGATCACTGTCTTAACACAGAATACCTGGAATGACCTCCAAGGACCTGGCCCAGTAGCCATGGCAACAAAATAAGAACTATACCACATGGCTAGGCCTATTATAATGGTAATGTAACCAACAACATTCCCTCTGGAGGGAGAGGGAAAGGGGATCACAGGACCCTCACACCTTCACAGGGAACCTACAAGACCCTCCTCTGTTGTGCCAATCACTAGCCCCTCCTGCCTCAGCTGCACATGATCCTCGGTTATATAAGAGATGAATGACTAGCTGAGGGCAGGACTTGACAGTGGTGCAGCTTTGTTCAGGGCATCTTGGTGGGAACTTGTCAGAAGGGATTCTTCTCATTGGTGAAGCTGTATGTAAAGGTTGCCCGTGTAACCCACACCCCTGTAAGAGACCCCAACTCACGGTTCACAAGGTTTCACATGTCTGCCTTTGGTCTGTCTGTATCTTCTTGGCTTTCACACAAGGGCTGTATTTGACCTCAAGTATTTGCTGGGCAATTCATTAGCCTCTACTTCTCACACTCTCAGGTCCTGCCCACCAAAAGTGACCAGAGTCACAGATGGATTCCCCTGGAATGGGGGTGTCAGACAGGGGCAGTCTGAGATATAACTGGGCTCTAAGTCAGACCTAGGGTTATGTTCTAATGGAAACCTTGGAGCCACACAAAGGCACCTGCAAACGAAGGGCCTGGGAGTCTGGCAAACAGTAAGTGAAGGCAGCTCTCTAGCAGGAAGGGTCAGAACCCTGCTCACCCTGGCCTTCAGGTAACAACTGAATTCCAGAACCTGTTTCCATTCCTTCCTTCCTTCTTTCCCTCCCCACCATCTCTCCCCTTCTTTTAACTGATCAAGAATTTTCAAGACCTCTGAAAGTAGTGTGAAGCTTTGCCAGGGCTGTTTGGCTGGATAGGAAACCACCCCTAAGAATTCCCCATTTTGGTGCTGGCTGTGTACAGGGCCCTGGGACCTCATGGCTAGAAAGCGTTATGTAATGACTTCTCAGACAGAAC
Organism: Pedetes capensis; assembly: GCA_007922755.1. Lineage (NCBI taxonomy): Eukaryota > Metazoa > Chordata > Mammalia > Rodentia > Pedetidae > Pedetes > Pedetes capensis. The sequence continues at coordinate 143,142 of VMDO01001510.1, forward strand.
TGTCTTAGCAGCAAACATCACACAGACTCAGAACTGCTTAAATACACATTTATTGCAAACCAACACCGAGGGGCCGGAGCAATTTTGCAGGCTGGACACCCCACTCTCCTGGGTCTCTGGACAAGGGGGACGAGTCACCCCGCTTTCCTCAGACCTCAGCTGGTGGGACTTAGTGGCCAAACTGCGGCTGTTGTGTCTAAAAAGAGAAAACAGGCAGTGTGCCAGCTCTGGGGGCTGGGCTGATCCAGGGCCCGCCTCAGGACAGAGAATCATCCACCAGGCTCACTAGGACTGGGCCATCCCAAGACCAAGGCATGTAGGTACAGGGTCCACAACTGTGCCATGCACTGAAACAGAGCACAGGGACCAGCTGCAGAGCACCTGTGCCTGCCACATGGCCAGCATCCAACACCGCCTGGCCAACCCCCACCCCAGCTTCTCTTCCTAGACACTGGTCTACTGTTTGCTAAAGCAGGGCTCAGAGTAGGGAAAAGTGAGGCACAGACAATAAAACCAGCAACACACAGACAAGCCACCATGGAAGTGAATGACTTCAAGTCTCCCAAGCAAACAGGTGCAGGGCTGGGGCACTTCATCACTCCTGGAAGACGGTCCATAGGGTGGGGCGGGGCCACAGAGAGGACAGGAGAGACATGCACTCCACGAAACCATCCTTTGATAGGTGGGACAGCAACGTGCAACTCCTAGGATCATCTTCAGGAATTTGTGGAAAAAAGGACAAAGGCTTCTCCAGGACCTCTTGTATGTGACAGACTTCTGCTCCCCAAGGCAGAGACCTCTTCAGAGAGGCTTCACCCACGGTCATATTCTGAGTGGTATTTGGGGCCCTCTGTTCTCCCCTAAGAATCAGAGTGACATGTTTGGATCCACGAATACCTCTCAGTACATGTGGCTGATTTTGTTTCCTCAGTACTCAGGTTGAACGCAGGGCTCACGCATGCTAAACAAGTGTTCTACCACCAAGCTGCATCCCTAGTTCCTTTCTCATTGTATGAGTCAAAGTCTCGAATAGTTACACAGGCTACCTTTGGCCTCGAACTTGTTATCCTCCTGCCCTCACCTCCCGAGTTGCCAGGACTACAGGCATGTGCCATAGCACCTGGCTCTCCCAATATATACTTCTCACAAGGGCTGCTGGCTACCGCTGTAAACCAAACTGTACTGAACCAGCTCCAGTCTACACAGTGAACAGGAAGCTTCTGGAAGGATGTCCTGCCAATGTGCTCTCCTACATAGACCCTCCCAAGCATCTGCAGACAGCTTGCAAGGCAGGGCTGTTTCCTCTTGCAGGCTGCCTAAGCAGTAGGGGCCTTGATTCTCACTGCCTGTATGGAGCGCCAGGGTGCAGAGACCTGTGATGTGACTCATCCATGCATGGAGGCTGACATGCTGGGCAATGATGGCACATGCTCCTGGCCACAGGCTCACAGAGAGCCCCTGTGGGTAGCTGGGGAACTTGTGTCCCTGCCCCTTGGTCAAGTCATTGTAACTTGGATGGAGTTGATCAGTAACTGCAGCTCAGGGCCTGGGTGGACAGGTGCTGAGGTGGTGCCCAGTCCCCAGGGAAAATGGAGGACAGGCTCCGGGGAGCTCCAGGGAGCTGTCCAGTACCTGGCACAGGCGAGTCTTCACTCTCCTGGGCTCAGCTGCAGTGGAACAGTGTGCCTTCATGCCTGTGTAAGAATTCCCCCTCCTGAAGCCCCCCAAGTCAAGGCTGCTCAGGCCCATGCTGACATGATCTGTCAGTGGGCCATTGAATGTGCTAAGGCCCCTCATGAGGGTACCTAGCTCTCAATGCTGCCCAAGCTCTGACACAATACACCCAAAGAGGTGGTTTCATAGGGAGGAAGCAGAGGGTGCCATGCAGTGGCAGCCAGGATCAGTTCACTTTGAGAACCGCAGCAAGGCAACTGTGGTCAGAGGGCAGGAAGAACCCCTTCTGCACTGGGGTCTGAGACCACACCCTAAGACTTCTCCCAATATTGAGAATGTGCAACCAGGACTCCAGTTTCTGCTTCTCTACCCATGAGGCTGAGGCTGAGCACATTTCCAAAGGGTCAAGGGGTGAGGGTGTCCCACGGTGGCCCCAATGGCAGCTCTGCAGCTGTGTACCGCCTGACCTCACACTTCAACTTCAGCTTTGTCTGAGAGCCAGCAACTCCCCACCCCCAACCAAAAGACAAGCAAGCAGGAGAGTATCAGACAGCAGGCAGAGAGCAGGGAGGTGGGATAGGCTGGCCCAGGGCTGGCTGCTGTGGAGACCAAGCACAGGCGCATAGTTTGCTGAGACGTGTCCCCCCTACATTTCAACACCTTCATTAACTGGTGGCCATAGAAGCTGCCAGACAGCAGCTGGCCCTGCACCTTCTCTGCAACAATCTGGAGGTGCAAGGTCAGCATGGAAGGCCTGGTTCCCCCTTGAAAGAAAGGATGGCTGGGGGTGAAGGAGATGAGTGAGTCCCTGGCATGCAGCGGGCTGGGGGATGGCTGAGGACAAGGCCTCCACCTCCCTGCTGGCGAGAGCTTTCTTTCCTTCCGGTCACTAAAACTGCACAGCCCCTGGGGAGATGTTGAACATGGCTGGGTCGAATCGCTGGCCTCGGAAGGGAGAACCTTCAGCATCCCACCCCTTCTTCAGCATCTCATGGACTTTCTACAAACAGAAAATAGAGAGGTTAAAAGAAGTCACAAGGCACCGCATGCTTCCTCCTAGAGCAGACCGCCTGTGGGCACGGGGCCGTCCTGCTTCCTCAGGGCTCGAGGGCTTGCTGTGGGCTCCCCACTCCTCTGTAAGATGGCACACCCCACACACCGCACTGCTTGCCTTCGTCTTCAGTCTCCACTGACACACCGGCTGTGCTTCCTGGTTCATCTTCTGTCCCTTTGCCACTAGGATGTCTGTCCAAATTTCACATTGCTTATGGGGCCTACAGTCCCCAGGGACATGGCTAAAGTGTGCAGGGGCATCCCAGCACCCCCTTCCCAAGGAAGGAAGTTCCTGTCATGAAGAGATCATCAAACAATTCGAGGTTGACACAGGATGTGATGTGGAGAGAGACCACAGAATGTCCAATGGTGGACCTGACAATCAGGAATGCCCCACTGGGTTGGGGACATGGTCAGAGCTGGTGGACTTAGCTTCTCTCAGCCTATGGCCACTCTGGAACCATCTCCCTTCTAACGTGAGGTGCAGAGCTGACCTGTGCAGCTGTGCCCCTGAGGAGGCACCTGCACCTTCACTGGCAGGCCACCTTTCTCTGAGCATCTGCCCTCCTCACCAGCCCTGCAGCCCACCCAAAGACAGTGCTGTCTCCTTTCTTCTAACCACGAGAAACCAGAGAGACTGACTGGGTTCTGGTCAGAGACTACCCCACTGATAAGAGCCATGGTCCCTGCTGCAGACGGCCCTACAGACTAGGAAGACAGACACCACTCCCTTCTTCACAGGGTAACAGACTTAAGCAGTGTGAAAATTCCTAGTGTCTGCTGAAGCTGGTAGATTCTCAGCACCACAGCTTCTCCTTAAATAAAACACAACCTTCCCAACAAGGGGCTTTTTCTTGTTTTTAAACCTAAGTGAAATAGAAACGAGTATATCAAAGACACTTAGTACATATAAGGGGCTGATCAACATCTTTCTCAACTTCTTACAGGTAATTCCCATGGCAGACTTTGGGATGACTATTTCAAGAAGAAAGTACGACAGCGGATTTGAGCAGGTGGCACACGCTGAGTGGTAGAGGGACCTGGGAGGCTACAGGAAGCCCCCTTGGCACAGCCCTGGAGGCTCAGCATCTATCTCTTGGCCCACAGGAGGTGAATGGACCAACCAGACAGGGAGCACAGGACTCAAAGCCCCTCAAGAGAACCTGAGCCGGTGGGAGGGCTGGCGATGGCACAGGAACCTGGTGGTTAGGTGGCAGCCCATTGTGGGAAGCCCAGAGGCAACGGGCAAGCTGTCAGACTTGATCTTACAATGGAAGGAACTCAGGGTACCAGGATCAATGCTCAGAACTTTCCTGGGGCAAAGGTGGAGAGCAGGCATTCCTGTCTGCCACCAAACACATGCACAGGACCAGCGACCACAGTAATGCTGGCATCTGCCCGTGGGATGTCACAGTTACTGACTGTTTGGGTGAGTCCCAGGGGAGTGGTGAGATCCTAGACAGGCATGCCTGAGTACAGACTGAGCAACGGCACCTGTGCATTCCATGTTCCACTTCTGCATGGAAGAAACCTGCCAAGGAAGTTAGTTAAATGGGAGAAAAGATGAAGGGCGATAAATGTGTTCCCTTTGGAAAGAGGTGACCTCACAGTGACATCAAAGAGTTTAAAATGACAAAAAGAGACATGTTATCTGTTCCAAATTAAAACATTCAAAACATACAGCATCTGTGGAATTAGAAGCACAACTTGAAATTCTGGCAAATTTAGAAAACTCTGAGTTCACACCATAAATGGGCATCAATGCCATGGCACGTTGGTAACTATGTCTGTGCCAATGTGCACAACAGATGCAGGCTGACAGGAGAACACAGTCCCACTTTCATTCTCGCTCCACCAGTGAGGCCTGGTGATCCCAGCACAGTGACTTCTACCACCCATGTAGCTCTCGGAGGGACTCTCTGCCTCGGAGGTATCCCTGACAACAGCAAGTCAAAATTTAGCTAACCTGCTACAAGAGGCCATGCCAGGACATGCAGCGACCTTTCTAGATCTGTGTCTTCATCCAATATGGAAAGGAGCTAAACATATTTTACACAGAACCCCTGGGTGGTTAAGGCCCTTGAGTGCTGAGGACCATTCCCCAAGGCATGCCAAGCCTAGAGAGGAGTTGAAACTTCAGCATTGGTGCCAGGTAGGCACAGGGACATGCCCTCTCCTCTGACTTACCACAGTCCTAACACGTGTGCTTGAGACTACGCACAGCTGCAGGACAGGAGGCTGGAGGCTTCCTGGCCATCCAGGGGTAGGTCAGCCCTGGCAAGGGGTTGCCAGTCCTGGACTCTTGCAGGTTGCTCAAGGTCTCCCCAGGGACATACATCCCCTCAGGGGTCAGGATGCCACCTGGCCATGGCAAGCTCATGACAATCGATTTAGACTCAGACAAGAGATCTTTCTACTAGACCACAGCATCTTCAAGGTTCTTCTTTGGGTCCTTCCTAACTGGGTTGTTGCTCAGTCCTTGAGTTGCCCAGTGCCAAGTCAAAAGTAGCTTTGAATCACACACGGACAAACCTGGCATGGCCCATTGCAAGGACCATCTGCTCTGCACTTGGGTTTCTGCAGTGCCTTGTGGACCAGAGGGCAGCTTTACCCGGAAGTACCAACAGGATGTCCCCAGTGAACTGTCCTTGCAGTTAGTCAGTTCCTGGGTGGCAGGGTATGAGTGGCGGTAGGTATGTAGGAGCACACTGTCACCTCCCCACACTACAGGCCAGCCTGTTCCAGGCCAGCAGGGAGGATCTTGGTGTGAGCTTGAGCCTGCAAGCTGCTCCAGACTGTTGAGAGTGAGGAGACCACTCTGTTTCCAGTTAGGGGCAGTGGGCTGAGTGGCAGCCACCAGAACAAGGAGCCCTCAGGTCCCCAAGAATGGAAAGACAGAGCAGCACTTCCTGCAGAGGACCATCAATGAGACTGGCAAGGAATGTCACACTACTCTTTGGATAAGGTAAGGTTAAAAGTAGCTGGCCTCTTAGCACCTTGAAGGACACCTGGGTCTGCCCTTCTTGCTGAGGTGTACTGATCCACCGTGGCTCAGCTCCTGGCAGCCCCTGAGAAGGGTGACAACACCAAAGATAGTGCTAGATGATGTGGTCACAAAATCCAAAGAAGGGGTAAAAGAGTGAGTGCAATGAAAAGGAGTGGGAAGGATGCAGGGAAAAGAAAGGAAATGTGAAGCCAGAAGCCCCAACACCCTCAAGCAGATCCTGCACTACTGGCAATTCTCAGACAAGCAGCACTGTGGTAGTTTTGTTCTGATTTGCCCTCCCGCTCTGGTATTGAGGGGTTGAACTCAGGGCCTTGCGCATACTTTGTGAGTGCTCTATCACTGAACGGCACTCTTGGCCCACTTTTGTTTTTTATCTTGAGACAGTCTCACTAAGTTACGCAGGCTGCCTCTGGCCTTGTACCTGCGCTCCTCTTGCCTCTATTTCCCAAGTTGCTGGGATGACAGGCATGAGCCACCATGCCCAGCTGTTCTGTTCTGTTTCTGACTTGTACGTTCTGCAAGTGATGCAGTCATAGGGAATTTGAGTGCTAGCAGTGAAAACGGCTGTGGACCACCCTAGCTTTGTCACAACTCTCAGCTGAAGTCCACGGAAGACCTCACGGAGGCTTGACAAACAAATGCAGTTCAAGCCACAACGAATATTCACTTTTAGTGTTTCTCTGTTAAAAAAAACAGAAAACTCAGTGGCAATGTCTGGGGACAGTGAGAGGAGCCCTTGCTCCCTCTATCCTGCGGCACAGATATCTCTACGGGACACTTGTAGGAACTCCTTCTCTCCTGTTGCCAGGACAGTGGCATCTCCATTCATATTCTCCAGTCAAAACACTCTTTTCCTCTGGAGATCACCTTGTGAGCCCATGTCAGCCCTTCTGGGGACACAGTGCTAACCCAAGACATAGGGTGGTCAGGTCCCTCAGGTCTTGCTCACAGGATGGACCTTCTGCCTCGTGGTCACAGGCAAATGCAATGTGACTGGATCAGGCTTCCAACATGTAGATCTGGCTGTCTACACTGAGGTGAGCACTTTGAGTTCTCTACTTACTAAGAGGTCCCGTGGCTTCTGTGACACACAGACCCTGCAAAAATGTTCTTTGACTCCATCATACCCTGGGTAACAAAGGGGGCCAAGGTGAGAGGCACTTTCTCGCCCACAGAGGAAGGAGCTGGGGGCAGGCAGGGCCAGGAGGAAAGAAGAGTCTGGAAGCAGATCTGGGGCAAACCCCACCCTGCTTCTTGAGCTGCTGTGAGACCCTGAACACCCTGAGACCCTGAACACTCAAGACTCTCTAGTGTGAAAAAAAGATGCTCTAAGAGTGCTGTGTGGAACCCACCTGCCCATCTGCAGGGCACACTCACGGTGTGGCCGAGGGTGGGGCCCTAGCGTGGTGCCCACATGGGGCTACAGCAGGAGAGGATGCTAGCACTGCCTCCATGGACTCCCTGACCTCACTCACAGGGGCTGGGGACAGGCCAGTGGCCAAGGCAGCAGCAGAGTATATACAATCCCCTGATATGAAAATGCTGCCCTGAGGGGCAAGGGAAGGACAATCTATATAAACACAAACTGACACTCCTTGAGGGACCCCAGGGAAAATGTTAGCCTGAGGAACTTTCTGGGGAATGGCCTATGCCCAACAGCTGGCCCCTCCCCACAGACCTGGTCCTGGGCTTGGTCTACAGCACCACCACAGTACTGTGCTCTGTGGACGGGTACTGGAAGGCAAAAAGAACCCAAGGACAGCAACCCCTTCTTTCCCAAGTGGCTACTCTTGGGATTACGAAGATAGAATGGGTGTATTTATTAAATCAATCATTTTCTTTGCCATGGGCAGACTATCCTAGGCACTATGTAGGTCAGACCTGAGCCAGCCTCAACATAGCCCCTGACACTCACCAACAGCCCTGCACAGTCAGAACCTAAGGCGGCTCTGCAGCCTGGTCCTCCAGGGAAGTCACACGTGGATGAGGCACAGAAGGAGTCATCAACACAATATTACCAGGCTCCAGTGTGGGCAGGGCACATATTAACACACCCTTCAATGCCCTGCTACCCAGCCTTGGCTCAGGTGTGAGAATGTTCCTGGAATACTGGTCCACAGGTGGGGAATAATGACATGGGGAGGTGAGATAGGGCCCCTGCTAGACTGGAGAAAGGACACGGGGAGGCAGAGAGGTGCTGCAGCAGGGCTGGCCCATCCATACACCCTCCTGCCCCAGCACAAAGACGACTTGGTGCCCGTACCAGCTCATGGCTCTGCGGCTTGCCCTGCAGCTTCTGGTGGTAGTCAAAGGTGAGCCTGTCCAGGACCGCCTGCTCTTCCTCGTCCACAGTGGCCATGGAGCGCTCCTTATTGATCTTGTCAATATCGATGGGCTCCTCTCCTTCCAGGATGGCGTTCCACCAGTACTCGCCCACTTTGCTCAGGTTCACCTGGGACAAGCACACAGACATTTGCATCAGGTACAGGAGGTGGCAAGACCAATCCCCTGAGGGACAGACCTCCCTGGCTGAGTGGAGGATCATCTTCTTAAAGGGAGGTGTGCCAAGTCACTCACAGGAGCCTCTGGGTCTGAGGCCATGCTGGGGGCACCTCAGGAGACCCACATCCTTCAGGCATCTTACTCCTTCACCAGGCCCCCAATCCTCAGTCAGAACAGTGCCTACCACGTATGCCCTTTCTACCCGCTCACCAGGAGGCCACTGTTTTCCAAGAGATGACTCCACCCACCAGAACCTGTCCTGAGCCATCCCATCCTGTCCACAGAGAGGTTGGTCAGGCCCTGCACTCACTAAGCTCGAATCAACCACCTCCCACATCAGGGATCTTTCCTGCTTCCAAGAGCAACACTCAGTCTCCTGTTGTCTTTAGGAAAGCTGGGACCTGCGAGACAATGGGTGCTGCATGATAAAGACAATCTTCCAAGGACCTATTGCCTCCCAATTAGGGGTCCAGGTGCCTATCTTCACTCCCTCTGTGAAGCTTGCTGCCGGCCTGGGTCCACCAGTCCCGGTCCTTGAACTTCCCATGACTAACCAGAGAATAAAAGCCACCAAGCCACACTCAAGGTAATCCTGACAAACGGACGATGAGTGGTCACAGATGGTAGGTACCCATGCAACCTCAGAAGAATGTGTGCCACGCAGGGAGCACTAGGGTTCTAATGCAGCCCACCACACCTACCTCTGACCCCCAACTGTCCAGACCTACGCCATACTACATGCTGAGTGCCTGGCCCAAAGAGCCCTGGGTTAGTCCCTGAGAACTCTCTCCACCACCTAAGAGGGTGGGGCTTATGGGGCATAGAGGGCACACAGTGGAGGTTTTCCAGAAGTGGGAAAAGTAACAAAACCCAGCAACCATAACATGTCAGTCTCTCAACTCCTGACTCCTGGGCAGAGGGGGAATACTGAATAGGGAGAGAGCTCACCCCACACAGACCAGCTCCACCAGCCAGTGACTTCTGCTCTGCAGTCCCCAACTTAAATTTAGGACAAACCTTCCATACCCGATACTCCATTCAGCTGGCTTGTCACTGACTTTACAGTTTGCGCAAAGGGGACCTGACTCAGCCACGGAGACTCCGATGCTGACAACTCTGTCTCATCTTTACCAAGCCCATGGGATGAAAATCTTTCCAAGTGGAAAATACATCATCTTCCCTATTCTAGGAGAGACTCTAAAGTGCTTAAGAACTGTACATCACTGGAAAGAAGAGACTCTTGAAGATTTTTATTTTTATGCTCATCAGTAATTATCATTACTGAGATAAACATAGTTAGAATGCACAAGCCCTGTAACATAAGCACTATTATCCCTACTTAAGATGAGGACAAGTGCATGAAGTCCGGGCCACACAGGGCAGAGCTGCCCTCAGCTAACAGCCACTAATGGCAATGCAGGGTCAAGCCAGTTAGACTATGACTTGTCCAGGGGCTCTGCTAGTCCTCTCAGGCCCTTGTACACTACACAGGACAGACAAAGTCCACAGCCAGGAACACACAGATGCCCAACCTGATAGCTCTACGGACGCAGTGGGAAATGGAGCAGAGGACAATGCACTGGTCTGTCCAGCAGCAGGGGGAGGCTTATCCCTATGGGCCAGGAATGAAGGAGGGGCTCACTCCCAATTCTACATAGCAGAGAGGGCTGGCTCACCCTTACATCCTGTGTACACGTGTGCACTTAGCAAACCCAACAAAAATGAATGTGAGCTCTGCAGATTGCATGAAATTAAAAAACTTCTACATAGCAAAAGTAATAATAGAGTGAAGAACCTCTAGAATGGGAGAAAACCTTTGTTAGCTATACATCTGACAGGGGATTAATATGTAGTATAAAAAACCTGAAAAATGAAACACCAACTCCCCCCAAATCATCCAGTCAATAAATGGGCAAATGAACTGAACAGACACTTGTCAGAAGTAGTACAAATGGCCAATAAATGCAGTGGTGCCTCAGTACTCTAACTGCTCTGTGATTAAACATCTTGGTCATTGATCAGTATTTTCATTTTTGAGAGAATTCTGGTTTGCTGCTTGACCACTCGCTCAGCAGTTGGCCACAATTCTCAAAACCTGTATGAGATCGCACACACACCTATGACACTTCCAGGTGAAATGGGGACAGTGTCACCCTGCACATCAATTTCAAGCAGTAAAGACTTGAGCTGGTGCTGTGTTCACAATCTCGTGTTTTTTTTCTACATATACATACCCATGTATGTATACCACACAGTCACCACGGCAACCATGAAACTTTTTAACACTAAAAGTGAAGGGAAAGAGGAAAACATAAGAACTGAATTTTGAAAAAGAATTTATTGCCAGGTATGTGAGTGGCACACAAGTATCTGAATTAGCTGCTCAGTGTGGTGCCAGAACCAATACATACGTTTACTTCATTTCTTATGGGGAAAAAAGTGCTCAGCACTTGAACTGACTGGCACTTGACCAGCTTCCAGAACCAACTGTGGCTGAGTGCTGAGGTACTGATGTACATGAATAAAACGTTCAACGTTCATAGCTATCAGGAAAATGCAAATCAAAACTACATTGAGATTCTACCTCATCCCAGTTGGAATGGCTAGCATCAACAAAATAAGTACTGTGGAAGATGGGGGTAGGGAAGAACCCTTATGTATTGCTGATAGGAAGGTAAATTAAGACAGCCATTATGGAAATCAGCATGGAAGTTCCTCAAAAAACTACAAATAGAACTTCTGTATGATCCAGCTATACCATTCCTGGGTATAAATCTGAAGGAATCTGAGTCAGCACATCACCCGGATAACTGCACATCCGTGTTTACTGTGGCATTATCCACAAAAGACAAGATATGCAATCAGCTGAGATGTCCATCAACAGATGAATAAAGAAAACATAGTATATACACACAATGGAGTTTTATTCAGCCACAAGAACAAAATTATGTCATTTGAAGGAAAATGGATAAAACTAGAGATTATGTTAAGTGAAACAAGCCAGACTAAGACAAATAATCACATTCTTCTTCTCTCCTATGCAGAATACACACACACACACACACACACACACACACACACACACACACACACACATATACATATATACACATACATACACACGTGTGTCTCCCACATGTATCTGTCAGCTTGTCATGCTGTGGGGGCTTGCATGTTGCTGTAATGCTCAAAGCTATGCCACAGGTATTCAGATACCAGCAGGGCCACCCATGGTGGGCATGTTTCAACTGAGCTTCCAGACTAAGACAGGCTAGGTAGAAGGACCCACTCCTGAAACAATTAGCCATTTAAAATCCTGTGAATAGCAGAGAACCACTGTCAAATATAGTGTCAGAAAATGAGCCCTCCAGGCTGGAAGGCATTCAAGAAATGACTATAGAGTTGCCTCCTCAAAGGAGAGTCAATCTTGATGGGAATGGAATAAAGCCCCTGGGACCTCCTTTTGCTGAACTGGCATGACTCAAAATGAGAAGAAACACAGTAGCTGCAACAATGGGCTCAAACATAAAAAGGTGCTTCGTTCTGCTGTACTCAAGGGTCATTATGAGTTGGATCTGACTCAACAGCATCTAACAACAAACATTCTACCTGTATCTACATCTATCTGTCATAAAAGTAGAAGAGGAACTGTTTAGGGAGAGGAAAAAGACTAACAAAAGGAGGGAGGGGGAATAAGAGAGGGTAATAGGAGGAAAAAAATACATTTTCTATCATATGCAAAATGTAGCACACATATGCGTGTGTGTGTGTGTGTATGTATATGTGTGTATATATGTGTGTATATGTGTGTGCATGTGTGTGTGTGTGTATATATATGTGTATATATATATATATATATATATATGAGAGACATAAAAGCAGAAGGGGGACTATTTGGAGGGAGGAAGGGGACCAGTGAGAGTGAGGACAATAGAGGGTAATAGGGGATGAATATAAACAAAAGTAACTATGACACACATGTATGAAAATGTCATAATGAAACTATTTTGTACACTAACTTAAAAAAATTAATAAAAAAGATAAACCCTGCACTTTTTTCATCAGAAATATTTGATCTGTATTTGTTGTTGTTAGGTGCTGTCGAGTCAGATGTGACTCACGGTGACCCTACATACAACAGAACGAAAAACTCCCTGACACCGTGCCATCCTCGGCACTATGTCAGTGCTTCTCTGCTATTCATAGGGTTTTTAATGGCAGACTATTTTGTAATTGTTTTGGGAGTGGGTTGCCAGGTCCTTCTCCCGGATCTGTATTTAGATTTCCTAAAATTTATAAGAGTAGCTTCACATACTCAAGTTGTTTCAAAAGTACTTAAAAGTTTTCCAATAACTAAGTAGGTTTTAAATTTACTTTTATTTTTGCAGTGCTGGGGATTGGACCCAGAGCCTTGCACATTCTAGGCAAGTGCTCTACCACTGATCTATAGCCCCTGCTCCTGGTTTTTGAGTGAAGGTCTCACTATGTAACCCAGGCTGGCCTTGAATTTGCAACCCTCCTGCCTCCACTCTCGAGTGCTGGGATTATAAGTGTGTGTCACTATGCCTGACTAGTAGATTTATTTTTTAATTTTTTTTTAGTACTAAGAGGATTTAAACATGCTAGGCAAGTGCTCCAACACCAAACCTCACTCCCAGCCCCTTTTTTATTTTTTCTCTTGAGACAGGATCTAAGTTGCACAAATTGCCTCTGGCCTCAAACTTGGGGTCTTCCTGCCTCCACCTCCCAAATCAATGGGATTACAGCTGGGTGCCAATGTGCCTGGCTTTAGATTTCTAAATATGAATTAACTCAAGGGCAACATTCACACACTTGGCTTCCACGAGTAGCCACTGAATACTGGATAATGCAGTCTCAAAGATGGCTACCTTCCTCATGGATGTCACCCACATGATCTTAGTAGATGTGATCCATTTTGTTTCAACATATATATTTATTGAGGTAAAATTCACGTATTTTATTCAAAAGTGAACAATTCAATGGCATTTGGTACATTCCAAATGATATGCAACCCTCATCTCTATCTTCAAAACATTTTCATCAACCCAGAAATCAGCACTGTCCCCATTAGCAGTCAGTCTTCATTTGTGGTAAGCCTTTCCTAAACAGCTCTCCCAGCCCTGGTTAAGGATGCCTGATTTTGCCTCTACAGGTTTGCCTGTTGTGGGCATTTCACACACAGAATCCTACAATGCCTGTCTTTTTCTCTTAGAATGAACTCCTCGAGGCTCATCCATATGGTGGCACATGCCAGAAATCCCTCCTCTCCACACTAGACAGTGCTCCACTGAATGGTCACATCATCTGCGGCCAACCTGCACATCTGTGAACAAGGCTGCTATGAACACAGGCCAAGCAATATTCAGTTCAGGTCCCTCCTTTCAGTTCTTTTGCGTGTTTACCTAGGAGTGGACCTGAGATTATTCTCCACAGGGCTGTGCCATGTTATGTTCTCCCCAGCAGAACACAGGACCCTGACTTCTTCTCCATATTCTCGCTGTCACCTGTGATCTCTTTTATTACAACCTCCTCCTGGATGTGGCCAGTACCGTGTGTCCTTTACCTTGAGAACACACAATCACATCAGCTCCTCTGCCTTCCTTCAGTTCCAAGGCAAGAGTCACCATTGAGGTTCTTGTAAAGTCCAAGGTGTCATTTCGACAATTTCAGTGAACATTTGCTTAGCAAGCTTAGACTACCTTCCACTGCTTTGTTTGTCAAGGATGAGAACATGAGTAAAAGGAGTAAGATTAACCCAATTATTACCATGACAATTATCCCCATCCTTCCTCACGGGTCTGGCCTTGCTCTCCAAACTGGCTGCTTGGAGAACTCCACCTCTCTTGTGGCCTGTGACTGTCACACCCCCTTTTCCTTTTAGTGCTGAGGAGTAAACCTAAGGTCTCCCATAAGCTAGGCAAACATACCACTGAGCTACCTCCCCAGGCAGTGTTTTTTATTTTTGATTTTGCTAAACTGCCTAGGCTTGGCTTGAACTCACTCTGTACCCCAGGCAGACCTTGAACTTGTGCTTCTCCTGCCTTAGCCTCCTGAGTAGCTGAGATTACAGGCGTGTGCCACCAGGCCTGGATTCCCCTTCTCTCTGAACAGCCTTATGCTTCAAAAGTCCCAGCCGGCAAGTTTCCATATGCTTTGAATATCTTGTGTTCCACACACTAGTTTGTCACTGACTGCTGTTGTTTCTCACATTTACTTTCCTTGGAGTGCTATTTCTAGGAGGCCTCAGACAAGACGGGCTGGGGTGTAGCTCAGGTGGTAAAGTGCTGCGCTGCACTCACTTGAGAACCCAGGTTCGATTCCCAGAATCACAAAAATGGGAGAAGGATGTAGCAGTCCACTCCCAAGGCAATCCTGAAGCCATCAGCCATTGAAAACTCTGTGAGAGTCACTACGAGTCAGACCCAACTTGATGGCACCTAACAACTCAGACAAGACTTTGGGAACCTAACCTTCCAAACCACTCAAGCGTCCAGAGAACACAGGTCTTTCAGAGCCATCCTTGACATCCAAGGCAGAATAAGGAGGCAGTTGTTGTTGTTAGGTGCCATCGAGTCAGTATCTGACTCACAGCGACCCTCATAGGGTTTTCAATGGCTGACTGTTTTGGGATTGCCTTGGGAGTGGATTGCCAGGTCCTTCTCCCATTTTTGTGGTGCTGGGAACCGAACTCAGGACCTCAGAGACTGTAGCACAGTGCTCTACCAACTGAGCTAAATCCCAGCCCAAGGAGGCAGAGGAGAGTGGAAAAATGTTCCTGGGATATATTTCAAGGATCCCCGGCCCTACACCCTTGGAAAGGTAGTCTGATGGGTTGCTTAAAATTTACTTTTTAACGGGTCAGGTTTATGGAAGTGTAGTTTGCAAACAGTAAAACTCACTCTTTTGAGGTTACATCTTCACAAGCTACCAGCACAACCCACTCACACCCCAAGCACCCTATTTCCCTTTAACTCAGCCTGGGATGCTCTCCTTGCTGTCCAGCTTGTCTGTGTACAGAATGTATCATCCTCATGCCATCACAAGGCTCACAGCCCTGGGTGTGTGCTTCCCTTCCAGCGTGTGGGCTCTGATGTTTAGCCAGGCTGTTTCATGAGGTAGGTGACCACACTTCTGTCGGCAGACATGTGGATGTTCCCAGGGTTTGCCGTTGAGGTAGGAAGCTGCCATAAGGATCTGTATGTTTCCACTTCTCTTTGGCTAACAGCTGGGAGTGCAGCGCATATTGGGCCGTGCTGCGCTATATACACACTGGCTGTGCCACCTCATGCTTGCCAGCAGCGCAGGGATGCAGGATGCCACACCTCCTCAGGCTGGGCGCTGTCAACTCCGGGAAGCCACCCTCATGGGTATAAAGATTCATTTCACTGTGGTTTGGACTTCATTTCCCTACTAACCAATGATATGAAGCTTCCTATCCTGCGCTTATTGGACAGCTCATTTTTAAAGCTTTTACTTGGAAATAATTTCAAATTTACAAGTTACTATAATAAGGCAAGTACAAAGAGAGCTGTATCCATCTTGGCCCATGACCTTGAGCAGGGAAATCTTCTGGTGTATCAACCCAGCCTCATTTTCCCTCCAGCAAAGGGTCCTGTCCCCTGTGATATGGGACATTTACACAACTCTCCTCTCTGGTTCAGTGTCTCCTCTGGAGCAACTCAGGTGTGCACACCCAGCTGGACTCAACATGTGTCCCACCCGCAGGCATCTCATGGGGATGTTCCCTCTAACCCCTGGCCACCCACCATACAGTCACTGACGTGTAACTGCTGTCCTCCTCAGAACGCCTGGGAACACTTCTGCATGGTCCCATCTCGCTCACTGAGACTGGGACATCTGACTTCCCAAACCAGTCTCTCCACACTGACAGGCATGGGCTGTGATGCAGCAAGCATCTTCTCCTCCCGAAGGAAGCTGTTCATTTTCTCACTGCCAGCACTGCTTTCTGGAACCCTCCTTTCTCAATGACCCAGTCACTCTGAACCATCCTTCACAGTATTAGAGTAACAGTCCCAGACAAGGTCAGTGAGGGTCACTGTGACTTTGTGGTCCCACCATTGTCTGGGTATGTCCTCACTTTCTAGTATAATAAGATCTTCCAGGTTCCTCTTTTATCTACCTGGTCCCAGACCTGTAGTCATTTCTCGAGTGACCTTAGACTGTTGACTGAACAGAGCTCCCAAAATGTTCTCACAGAAATTTCACCCTCACTGTGAATAAACTTACCTCAGCATATCCCCCGATCTGGGCTGATGACTCACCAGCATTTATATCCCCTTCCTTCCTTAGTAACAGAACCTCATTGCTATTCAGGGAAGCACTGTGCCCGGTTAGGACGGCTTCACTCCTCGCAGCTGCCCATGTGATCGAGTTTGGGCCAACAGAAATGTCATGGGACATTCCTTCCAGGAAGACACCTTGGAACAAGGGCAGATAATAGGAGGTGACACAGCATGGAGGAGCTCGACGCCAACTGTGGAGAAGACATGGGGCACATGGCACCCTCCAGCTCCTCAGGACATGCTGTAAACCAGCACTCATTAAGCAGTCTCCTGATTCTGAATGCTTTCAATTATGTTTTTGAGCTTAAATATTAAAAACAAAATTAAGACACTGAACAGGCCAGCAAGGACACAGTCATGATCTAGTGTGGCTGGACGACCTCATGGCCTCAGCCAGGGAGGCAGAACACCCCATGTTTTGAGGGAGGACAATGAAGTGATGCCAACCTACAGACCACGCTCTCCTTACAACGCACAAGGGCTGGGTGCCCATCCACTGTGTAGCATGGTCCTTTGGTGGCCATTCAGAACAGGCTGCCTCAGTCCACTGCTCCCTTCCCTACAGCCATTAGGGACAAGAATGATGTGAGGGACCATAACACCCACTGGAAACACTTGAGGGCTCAGCCTGGAGATGGTGTTGCAACGAAGGCAGAAGAGCTCACATTCCATTTCGTGTAATGATTCCCAGACTCTGGGCTCTGGACAAAATGTTAGTGTAATTTAATCGGCAGCTTCCACTCTGAATTTCTAGAGAAGTATGTTAAGTGATCCACAAGGACAGCTTCATAGGCTAGGGAAAGCTGTCAGGGCAACGAAGGTGGTTCATCAATCAGGAAAGGCAGACAGTGGGCCACTTCATCCTCACAAGAAAGCCAACAGGAACAACTGGAAGCATCCAGGTAGACCAGCAAGGGGAGAATGAAGAAGTCCATGGCAGTGGGCACAGGAGGACACAGGTGCACTTGTCACCGGCAACACTCCAGAAACATTGCTTCTTCCAGGGAGAGCCATGGCAAAAACGGCTCAAAGGCTGCAATTACCCTGGAACTCCACTTATGAGACAGGGTAACTTCAGGAAGTCATTTCAATACAGGAGGGGGTGGGGGTGCAGGGTGTATAAAAATACAGGGTTCAAAAATCATGAACACATTGCAGTGAGTTTTAATGCCTGAGCTTCAGGGTCTACTTCCTCCGAGAATATTCTAGAGCTAATACTTCACCAGTACTAAATGGCTTGTGTCTGTGTGAGGTCAGCATATGAAGATGTGCATGTGAAATGGTGTGC
Organism: Pedetes capensis; assembly: GCA_007922755.1. NCBI lineage: Eukaryota > Metazoa > Chordata > Mammalia > Rodentia > Pedetidae > Pedetes > Pedetes capensis. Next base: position 160,990 of record VMDO01001510.1, read on the forward strand.
AACTCCCATGCAACTACAACCATTTCTAGTGCAGACTTGTCTGAAGCCCCCGCAGTAGAGCACGGCCTGCCTGTAGCCACCCACACAGTGCAGAGGGCAGCCATCAGCTCCCCATAGGGAGGAAGAAATGAGGACAATGCACGGGATTCTTGGGACTGAGCGAGGCATCAGGAAAAGGAGCTGGCACTGTTGCCACGGCTGATTTTACATCTCCGTAACCAGGCAAGGAGCTTGCCTGAGTCAAGAAGTCTCATTTAACATTCTGAAGTGTGGGAGGGAGGGAGGCAAGAGCTGTCACACGGTTTTAGCTGCCACCCCTGCCTGCCCTGGCTGTCTGGTGTGGGATCCTTACAAAGACGACAAGAAGCAGGCCGTGCGGAAGGTGCTGGGAAGCAAGTGGCCCTGCAGTCACCTGGGAGGAGGTGAAGTGGTCAGACGCTCACTGTGGTGTCTGTGGGGTGACAGTAACAGCTCCAAACCATGCCTCTGCCAGCAGCAAGGGGATTCCTAGATGAGTGTCCCAGAACACCTATGACAAACAAACAAGACAACAACAACAAAAGAAAAACCACCACCGACCTGGGGGCTTAAAACAACATAAACTAACTCTCCTGTAGTTCTGAAAGCCAGAAGTCCAAAACTCCAGGTGTAGGCAGAACCGCACCCCTCTGAAGGGCTCAGGGAAGAAGGCTTCCCGCCTCTTCCAGCTTCAGGTAGCTGCTGGCATGCCCTGGTTTGTGCCTCCATCACTCCAGTCTCTGCCTAGTCGTCAATGTGGCTTTCTCCAGGACTATGTTTCCTCTTCTGTCTCTTATAGGGTACCCATCACTGGATTTAGGATCCATCCAGGTGATCCAGGATGACTTCATATTGAGATTCTTAACCTAATCACACCTGCAAAGACCCTTTCTATAAAAGAAACCATGCTTGCAAGACATCTTCTGGGGCCTATAGAGCACAGCTCGACTTACTTGCACAGGACTGAGCACTTAACAATAAGCAACCAACAAACACAGAGATCAGCCAGGCCAGGAGTTCAGCCATGGCTACAGTCAGGCCCAATTGTTAGGTGGACCCTCTCTGTATTCACATGCTCAGGGGAGGCAGCGTGCTGGGTGCACACAGCAGAAGCAATGTGACGTGAGGAAGATAAACAGGTTCTTCATGAATTAAAGCAATCTGCTCACTGATTTACAGTGTTATCTCAGACATGATAAGCAGCAAAATTTGGTCCCAAAAGGCTACGAATAAATAAATAATGAAATCAAAATACAGCAAACCTTTAGTTCTTGTAAATGGTAATTTTCCATAACGTAGCATTTACTATGCTGAGAGGTCAGAAGCAGGTGGAGGCAGGCAGAGTCCTGCACTCCAGCAGGAGGTGATCACCAGGTGAAGGTTGGGATCTGGGCTGATGGGAGAGCCATAGGAAGAAGGTTATAACGTCTACATGTCTTCTCTATCTGGGGTACCTTATTTTTCACGAATGAAACCGCACCAGAAATGCCATACATCCACCAGTAGTAACAGCAGTTTTGAAGGACTACAGGAACCAATGCTTGTGGCATCTCAGTTCTAAGGACCTTTCCCAGCCCTGCTAGATCTGGCAAAGCACACACAGGTGCCATATCTGTGGCAATGCAGGCACCTTGGTCTGTAGCTATAAACACTTGTCTATGAACACTGCCAGCAGCAGACACCTGGTAAAACCAAACTAAAACTAACAGCAAGACCACTAGACTACAGCAGGAGCTCAACTAGGGCACAGGACAACCAGACTAGAGCAGAACACAGATGAAGACAGACCTGAGGGGGTCCACAGGCTGAGTAGGCACTGGGAACAAAAATGGAACATCCAGCCATCCTTTGCAGGAATGGCCCCCAGTCCAGCCATCCCCAGCTAGGCCAAGGAGGGGCACAGTGTAATCATCCCCTGTTCCTGGGGGCTGTGTTTCCTACACCTGACAAGGGAGCCTCTGAGAACCACTGTAACCATCTCTCCATCCTCCTCGACTGGAGAGAGCCATGTGTCCCAGACCCCTCGGGAAAAGCTCCAGCCAGACAGTGGGGTGTGGTGACCCACCTCTACCTTGGGCAAGCTACTGGCCTTCTCATGGCCTCAAGGTCCTGACTTGTAAAATAAGTCTGCAAAGAATTAAACAGTTTTGTAAGGCACCTCATAAGAAGTCTGGCCCAGCATACATGTTCAATAAATGATGCCCATTAGTACAAGAAGTTAATCCTCAGCCACTGGACAAGTCCTATTTCACTGGTGTGTGTACACATCAGTGTACCAAACACATCAGAAAAGTAACCTGGTTTTGGAATATCCACAAAGTCAGAGTCGCCTCTATCAAAAATCCTTCAGAGGTGAGCAATATAGTAATAATCACATTTTTATAGAAATAATGTTTAGTGCTGGGCGTGGTGGTGCACGCCTGTAATCCCAGCGGCTCAGGAGGTGCAGGTGGGAGTATCGCAAGCTCAAGACCAGAGGCAGTCTGCGTAACTTAGTGAGACCCTGTCTCAAAAAGTAAAAAATGGGCTGGGGGCGCAGCTCCGTGGTCCAGCACTTGCAGAGCATGCAAGAGCGAGGCCCTGGGTCCAACCCTCAGTACCACCAAAAAAAAAAAAAAAAAAAAAGAAAGAAAGAAAGAATGTTTAGTAAAAGGAATCATCAGTACACAGACTATAATCCCAACAGATCTAAATATGGTGGCTGTGGGCTCAGAGACCAGTCACTAGGGTCATCCATGGCTGCCTCAGGTTGGATGCTGAGTGAAGCAGATGACCTGAGGAGGGCTCACAAAGGGCTTCCCATTCAGAAGGAACTGTGCAGAGAGCTCAACCAGCCAGAAGCCGAAGAGGGGCTGTCACAGACTCTCGGTGCCTGAGACAGGCCTCCAGGACCATAGAACCCCAGTCTGGTCCAGGTCTCCAGAGCAGTGGCGTGCAGTGCTGCTCATCCCGTCCTGCCAGCACATGGCTCAAGCTCCCAAACCTCCACCACCATGCAAAGCCCAAGCGAGGAGGGGGAAGCTGTGAGGGCAAAGGGAACGTCGAGGCAGGTACCAAGGAAAGGGACTTGGTGGTGCTTGCACGGGGCTGCAGGCTGGGGAAAGCTCAGACTACATCATTAATGCACGGGTTTAAAAATGTTTTGAGAGAGAGAGAGAGAGAGAGAGAGAGAGAGAGAGAGAGAGAGAGGTGTTAAAAAAAAAAAACCCATAGGTTTTATATGTCAAGGGTAAGAGGGCAGGGACTGAGGTGCCAGATGATGAGAGTTGTATTCGTGTTGTTTAGACAAACAAAATCAGGAGGAAAAATACCTATCTATCTATCTGATTGGCTCTCATGATCACAGAGGCTAAAAAATTCCACAGTGGCCATCTGCAAGGTGGAAAGCCAGGGAAGCCCAGAGTCAAAATGAGAGAGACCTCTGATGCAGTCCCTGCTGGAGATGGAAGGCCCAAGAACCCCACTGGGTGGCTGCTGTTACAAGTCCCAGGGTCCAAAGAACTTGGAACCTGATATCGAAGAGCAACAGGAGAAGCAGAAAACACACCTTCTACTTCTACTTCCTGGTCCACCTGGCCCCAGCCCACTGGAGAGAGCTGCTTGGATGCAGGGCAGGCCTTCCCTACTCAGACTGCTGCCCCGCATGCCAGTCTCCTCTGCAAATGCCCTCCAAGCACATCTGTTTCACCTATTCTCTCAGTCCCCTCAAGCTGACACCCAACATCAGCCTTTACAGAGGCAATCATCACTCCATGGACAAAACACTTTCCTTCTCTCTGGCTACCGAATGCTACCCCAGCTGGGGCAGTGCAATGGAGTGGGACAGAGAACAAGAGTCAGACACACGTGGCCTGCCAAGGGCTGGCTGAAACCCACAGGCATCACCACTGCTGCCCATCAGCAGAGGTGGGCCTTGGTGCTGGGAGATTCAGAACTGGGGAAAGGCCAAATTCAGCCTCACTGCTGGCAATTCCACACCAACGTAGGGCCTTAGGTGACCTTTAAGGAGGAGAAGTGCAGGTCAGGGCCTTCGCAGCACCGAGGAACATGCCTACGTCAGTGGAAGTGCCTCTACAGGGTCTGCAACAGTCTGTTTTCCAGGGTTAGTAGTGAGACAGGGCTAAGGCTGGTCCTAATTCTCACAGGCACTAACAAAGTGCTTTCTACTCAGTCCCTGACCTACTTCTACTTGTGAGCATGAGGGCACGAAGGACAGAGCCACTGTGGGCCTGAGAGGCTCTCTATCTTATCCCCAGTCTTGGCATGGTTGGTCCACAGAGGCCCACCCCGCTGAGTATGTCCTGTAGAAACTAACAGGCACTTGGTCCTTTCTTTACTTCACACTTTGCACACAGAAACAATGTGTCTGTATAAAATTCTAAAGTTTTCTGCTCAAAGACTAATGTTTTTCATTATATCTTTCATGATATCTTGCTTAAGCACCCTAGTAGGAGTAAAGAGGGAACAAGTCGGTCCCAAATATGTTGTGCCCCAATTTTCCTATGGGAAGTGTTCACTAAGGTGCCAGCACACAGTCACTACTAACAAGAATCAAAGCTGTCACAGGAGAGAGTGGACTGAGCTGCCAACAGATCTGAGACCTCGGCTTCTCCTCAGTCTCTGAGACCCCGGCTTCTCCTCCGTGCCTCCCATTTCGTCCCCCAGCCGCTCTCAGGGTCCTGTTCTTCCCCACCCCACTCAGATCCGCCCTGGCCGCTGGCTCACAGCTGGCTCTGCCTATGAGTGACTTCGAGTTACCAGCACCTTCTTCCAGAGGCATGCGGGTTATCGCTTTGGGATCCTGGATGGTTACTAATTTAGGGTCCTAGGTCCCTCCTCCTCCCCAGGCTGGAAGCTGCTCCTGCCCAGTGTATCTGTAACTCCATATTTTTATATTTTTATGGGCTTTTCCCCCACATTCTGAGCTGGGGAGAAGGTTTATATGAGCCCCTAATTAGCAGAGAACAGAAGCCGTTTTATTTCATAAATAAAAGGATAGATGCTCTGAATGAACAGAAATCCAGCATACTCCTCGGGGAGTGTTTAAGCTGATAGAAATACTCCCCCAGGTCCGGCCAGTGAGCCCCGAGTGGCTTTTCCATGGGAGACCTTTCTGGGAACAGGGGACAGCTGCACCTCAGGAGGACGGTGGTACCTTGGGTGGGGACCCGGCCTTCCCACAGGATGGCAGTGCAGCTCCCACAGGGCCCCTGTGTGCAGCCCAAATCATGGGAGTTTGTTAACTGGTAACAGGTTGAATTGTTCCTTTGGAGTCATAACTTAATCTCACTGTCCTGAACTCTAAGCCATACTTTGCCATCTGGGGATGGGGAAAGCCACTTGGTCAAATCAATTTATTAACTCTGTACACCCCTAACTGGCATCTGAGAAAATTTACCCTGTGCTTTCACTTCAATGTACTTGTTTTGGCCTTGGATGCAAGGAGAATGGAGCTCTCAGGAATGACCAGAACCCAGAGGGGTGAAGGTTGTAAATAGGAAGGGCCACAGAGGTGCACTCTGAGCAGTAAGCAGAATGCCCAGGAAACTCTGTCTGCCTCAACTGCTGCAATGAACAACCTCATTGCTCAAGTGCAAAGAGCTGGTCAAGAGGGCATCACAGCAGGCTCGGAACCTACCTGGGAGCTCCACACACAGGTTCGCACACTTACCAAAACGCACTTCCCTGGCTCAAGGCTCCAGAGGGAGCTCTCAGTGTTGATCTTGTGGGTGAGCTTCCCTTCCATGAGGACACGCTCCCCATTTTCCTCCAGCATAGCCACACGGATGGAGCTGCTGCTAAGGGCAACTGAGACCTGAGAACAAAGCAAAGGAAAATCAGGTGGCCAGTGAGGGTAGCAGCCAAAGCACTGTACCCATCTGCATGCTACAGCACTTGGGCTCACTGGGCATCTCCAGGAAGAAAGCCATTCCAGCACAGCCCACACTCAGAGCAAACTGTACGCTGCGAGCTCCTTCAGGCAAGGGCACCAGAAAACTTTTCTCAACATAAATGGTAATACCAGGTGTGGTGGAAGCTACTCAAATTCCCTATATCTTCTCGGGTTGGGGATATGGGTTCTCAAGATTGGAAGCTAAGTAGAGGAAACCGGAGGTAGGTGCTTCCCTTTGCCTCCCGAGTAGCTACCTACAGGCTGCAGGAGCCTAGCCCTGGACCTTAGCACCCAGGAAAGCTGAGCACCCCATGCCCTACTTCTTGCCTAGGGCTGTCTTGTAAGAGACAAGCATGGCCCTATTCCTTCTGTGAGTTGTTGCACAGGTCATGACCATCGCTCTGTCTTTACCTTAGGACAATAAGACCAAGTCCTTCAGTTCTGTATTTTGTTTGGGTTCTTATGAAACTAAGCTTCAACTCACCCCCCTCCCTCTGAGCCTGTCCTGGGCAAAAACCAGTAGTGAACCTGATTTACTGTCCTGGGCATACTTCTCCCCTTGCCCTGCCATGTGTCTATCTGTCTACACACTAGACTGGGAACTGCCAGGAAGATTCTCTGTTTCATACCACACAATCAACCAGCAACCTACAAAGCAAAGTGCATGCCCCTAGGAGGCTGTAAGATCAGTAACTGGAAGAGTAAAGAAAACAGAACTCCTCTTTATATTTTTTTTTCACCTGCTGTTGTTAGGTGCCATTGAGTCAGGTCAGACTCACAGTGACACTATGCACAACATAACTAAACAGTACCCACCACTGTGCCAGGCACACAATCTTTTTTACATTTAAGCCCAAATGTTACAGCCACTATGTCAACCCATCTAGTTGAGGGTTTTCCTGTTTTTGGTTGACCCACCACTCTTCCAAACATGATGTCCTGACAACATGTCCAAAATATATAAGACACAGTTTAGCCATCCTTGTTTCCAAGGAGCACTGTGGTTGGATTTCTTATAGGATGAATCTGTTGGTTCTTTTGACAGTCCACAGTATATTCAATATTCATCACCAGGACCATAATTCAAAAGCATCAATTCTTCTCCAGTCATCCTTATTTGCTGTCTAGCTTTCATAAGCATATGATGTCACTGAAAATACCAAGGCATGGGTCAGGTGCACCTTCGTCTCCAATGTGACATCTTTACTTTTCAACACTGTAAAGAGGTCTTTTCCAACAGCTTTCCCCAACGTAATTCATCTTTTGATTTCTTGACTGCTGCTTCTGTGGGTGTTGATTATAGAGCCAAGTAAAACAAAATCTTGGACAACCTTAGTCTTTTCTCCATTTATCATGAAGCTGCTTACTGACCCAGTTGTAAGGATTTTTCTTTTCTTGATCTTGAGGTGCAATACATACTGCAGTAAATGTTTCAAATCCTCTTCACTTTCAGCAAGCAAAGTTGTGTTATCTGCATAACACAGATTATTAGTGAATCTTTCTCCAACCTTGATGCCCCATTCCTCTTCATGAAGTCCAGTTTCTTGGATTATTTCCTCAGCATAGAGACTGAAGAGGTACAATGAAAGGATAGAGCCCTGATGCACACCTTTCTGGACTCTGAAGATACTAGTTTTAAGTTCTAAAACCTATGATTTATAATGTAAAATTCTTTTTATTATAGAAATTGAGTATCCTGCCAGGTGTGGTGGTGCACACCTGTAATCCCAGCAACTCGGGAGGCGGAGGCAAAAGAATCGAAAGTTTGAGACCAGAGGCAGTCTGTGTAACTTAGTGAGACCCTGTCTCAAAAGTAAGAAAATAGGCTGAGGGTGCAGCTCAGTGGTCCAGTGCTTGCAGAGCATGCAAGCGTGAGGCCCTGGGTTCAACCCCTAGTACCGCAAAAAAAGAAAGAAAGAAATTGAGTATCCCTTATCTGAAATTTTTGGGACTAAAAGTGCTTCAGATCTCCTCAGACTTTGGAATATTTGCATAAACTTTATCAGATGAGTACTTCTAATTTGAAATTTTTGAATTAGGGATGGCCAACCTGTATTTGCATAATATACACAACAAACAGACACTGGGGGCAAGTATTTAAAAACCTTTTAAATAATAGGTATATGGAATTTTAATGCTTATAAAATGATCGGAGGAAGAATTCCCTCACAGTTACAGAATTTTCAACAGGGCATGGTGCAACCCACCTGTAATCGCAGCACTCAGGAGGCTGAGGCAGAAGGATCACAAGTTTGAGGTCAACCTGGGCCACATAGCAAGTTCCAGGCCAGCCTGGGTTAAACAGCAAAATACTGTCTCAAACAAATTAAGTTATAGAATTTTCCAAATTGAGTACTATTTACCAGTGAAATCTGATACCATAACCTAAGTATACTTTAAATATCCATAAACAAGAAATCAAAAGGGAGTGACCACGTGTGATAGCCACCCCATTAGGTATCTCTCAATGAAAGACAGAGAGTCCTATGTGTATAGTCAGGGCAGAGATGACAGAAGGGCTATGCTATAGGACACATGACCCCCCATGGGAGAGGAGGAAAAGACTCAGCAAAAACATGCCACTTGCCATGGACACACATCCAGGTTTAGGTGTAGACTCCAGAAAGCCTCCTACCATGGATTTGTACATTCACTTGTGCTGACCTCTCTTAGGTGTTATTTACTGTAGAAATGTCTGCTTACATGCTTGGTCCTCTTGAGCACAAACAACAGCAAAAGGAACCAGAGACTGTGATACAGCTCAGTTCATTAACTAAGAATTTCTGTGTGTGATGAGCACCTGATAGGTGAAGTCTCCTCTAGTACTGGCCTGCCAAGAACATGCTCACTTTAACAGACTCTCAGCAGCTTTCCCTGACGTGCTCATGTCCAACTCTGCACAAGATTCTCACATGGCCTACCAAGGAGAATGAGCTAAATCCTCAAGAGAGAGAACCAGACAAGGTACGCTTCCAGGAACACCAACTGAAAACATCAGGAGTAGGAAGTCATCTTTCTGACCCCCTGAAGCCTATAGGAAGGACAGTAACAGGAAAAAAAAAAAAAAAAAAAAACCCTGAGAAAAACCCTATAAAAGAGAAGGAAGTAGGAGGCCAGGAGCAGGCGAGAGGTTAACATACCTGTTGAAGATGGACAGAAGCAACGGCGCGGGAGACAGATCCTACAGGGTGGGGACACTAGCTGGTAAACAGCAGGTATGGAAGAGTGGGTGAGGCCAGAGCACCTGTGCGAGTAACTGAAAGCCAGCCCTGTCAGAAGGGACAGGATCCCAATGTTTCCCTCAGTGCAAAGGAAGACCCTGCTCCGGAGACTGACCAGCGACCTGAGGAGCCTGGTGCGTTACTGAGGCAGGACAGAAAGACAGAGAAAATTTCAAGGCTTTTCACCATGGAACCTGGTCTGAGTCTTATCAGCTAAAAATTCCAGCACAATCAAAGAAGAGAAGCTGCTGCAAGAACCTGCCTAAATGCCGGGCGTGGTGGCACTCACCTGTAATCCCAGCGGCCTGGGAAGTGGAGGCAGGAGGATTGCAAGTTTGAGACCAGAGGCAGTCTGTGTAACTTAGCGAGACCCTGTCTCAAAAAGTAAAAAAAATGGGCTGGGGGTGCAGCTCAGTGGTCCAACACTTGCAAAGCATGCAAGTATGAGGCCCTGAGTTCAACCCCCAGTACCACAAAAAAAAAAAAAAAAAAGGAATATCCAACTGGATTCCAAAAAACTGCACTGAATCTAGAAATGCAGGAAGAAGCCCCAGGACGGTAGCTGTGCAGCAGAACTGGAGAATCATCATCAGACTGGAGTCAGAGGTGAGACATCTTCAAGAAGAAAGTGATTTCTAGACAACAACAAAGTATTATTGAATCTAAAAGCTCTTTCTTCCATAAAAGCAACAACAAAAATGACAAAAATTGTCAGCATCAACTTCTTTTAACTTTGAAAACTAACAATATTTTTGTGGGAACCCAAGGAGTATTTATTCAAGAAAAACGCCAGTATTTCAGTAAGAACAAGCCCTGTAACATTTTAACTTGCTGTAAACTGTCCCCACTTTCTGGCCGCTCAGTAGCTCCCATCCCCAGCAAACCCTAACAACCATGGGAAAGAAAACACAGCTACAGCTCTTTTGAAGCTTCCTTACCAAAGAACTGGCATTACATGACCTGTCAGAAGGTTCCCTTGAAGACTCTCCTGGCAAGACTGGTTTTAATCAGATTCAGAAAAATCCTGCCCATTCCTACCACCCAAGTGTTTGCTACAAACAATTATAGGGCAAGTGTTTTAACTCTGTGACTGCATGAGGCAATGGATAACAACTGAGGCCAACAAAAGGAAAGGCTGGGAATAAAATGCCCTTTTGGCCCTGAAAAGCTCTGACATATTCAAGGGCATCTGGAAGGACACATGAATACACAGGGCTCAGGAAAAACCTAAGGAGGCCACAGAGTATGATGTAAGTGCATCCATCTTGAAAACTGAGACGCTGTAAAACAGACCATACCCCAAAGGGTGTACCACCCAAGATATCACCCAACTAGACTGATATCAAGGCACCCAACTTCAGACTTAACACCTAGCTGCGAGAAGCCCTCAGTTGCTGCTCAGCTGGCAGAGCCAAGTCCTCCTCTCGAACTCTGAACACCTCTACTACACTACCCGATCATGGATCAAACCTCTGCTGATGCCCTAACTTAGCTGCTCCACGCTGCTCTGCCACCGATGCCTCACCTTGCTTCCTGCCTGGGTGAGTTCTGAGTCCTTATGGCCACTGAGGTCTCCCGACACAACCAGGACTTGGATTCAAATGTGAGAGTTTTGCCCTACATGTGACTCTTTCGCTACAGGAGAAACAATCTGGAATTGACTTTTACCTGTCCCCCACTGGTGTGAAGTTTAGAATCTGTGATTGGATCGCAATCTGATAATAAATGATCATGTGAATAAAACACTTAAAAGAGCTGTTGGGCCAATTGTTGGATGGAACACTTAGGCTCTTCTCTCTGACTGACCTTGACTCTATATGCAGGAAGTGAAGACGGAGGCTAAGTGTTGAGTGTGGGCTCCTGTACACATGCGGGCCCCTCAGGAACAACTGAGATACTTATTAGCCCCAAGTTTTTAAAGAAATCTCTGACAGATTGTTAGCTGACCACTAAATTCACCAACTATTGAGAGTTCATTAGCTACATACAACAAAGAACACAGCCTTTACAGAATTAGTTCAGGAAAGTCATTCAATGAACAAACAGGAATAACTTCATTGAGAACAACAGCAAACAACCATGGGAGAAGGAAGAATCTGATTTCTGGGCTTGCCACACTGTGTTATTTTAAATAGCAATCTTTTAAGAACAACAACAACAAAAACCCACAACGACAACTACAACAAAACAGAACTTGTGAAGAAACAAGAAACTGTTGCCCATGCGTACAGGATAGAGCACCATCAACAAAGTCTACCCCTGAGAAAGCAGAGACATGGACTTAGTAGAAAAGACTATAAATCAGCTATTTTTAAACATGCTCAAGAAGCTGAGGAAAACCATGTGTAAAGAACTAAAGGAAAATATGAGACTAAGATCTCATAAATAGAGTATCAATAAAGAGGGAATAGTTTTTAGTATTTTTTTTTAAGAACCAAATACAAATTTGTAAAGTAGCTGGGGTGGGTCATGAAAAATTCACTAAAGAGACTCAAAAACAGATTTTAGCATCTAGAAATAGAACCAGCAAACTTAAAGATAGGCCAACTGAGATCACCTAATCTGAGGAACAGAAAGGAAAAAGAATGAAGAAAATGAACAGGGCCTCTGCAACTGAGGGACACCATAATATACACTAATATTTGTAAAGTGGAATTCATGGATGGAAGGGAGAGAGTAGAATATTTTAAACAGGCTGAGTGTAGTAGCTCACACCTGTAATCCCAGCAACTCAGGAGGTGGAGGTAGGAGATCAGAGGTTCATAGGTTCAAGGTCAGAGGCAGCCTGCATAACTTAGCAAGACCCCATCTCAAGATATAAAATAAAAAAGGGGCTGGTGGTGCAGCTCAGTGGCTGAGCACTTGCAAAAGTATGCATGAGGCTCTGGGTTCAACTCCCTAGTACTCCCCCCCACACACAAAAAAGAATATTTAAAACATTAATGGCTGAAAATTTCTAAATTTGACACTAGAAATTAATCTATGTATCAAAGAAGCTCAATAAATTCCAAAAGTTGACCTAAAAGAGATCAAGACTTAGATACATCAAAATCAAGCT
>VMDO01001510.1:173279-204605 GCA_007922755.1 Pedetes capensis
AAAAAAAAAAAAAAAAAAAAAAAAAAAAAAAAAAAAAAAAAAAAAAAAAAAAAAAAAAAAAAAAAAAAAAAAAAAAAAAAAAAAAAAAAAAAAAAAAAAAAAAAAAAAAAAAAAAAAAAAAAAAAAAAAAAAAAAAAAAAAAAAAAAAAAAAAAAAAAAAAAAAAAAAAAAAAAAAAAAAAAAAAAAAAAAAAGCCAAACACAAAAACGTTTGTGAAAGCAGGGAGAAGCAACTCATCACATAGGAAACATCCTCAATAAAAATAACAGCTGGTTCCTCTTCAGAAACCATGAATCTATAACAGTATGGGATGAGGTATTCAAAGGGCTGAAAGCCAAAACAAAACAAAAAAATCTCCATGAAGAATTCTATATCCAATAACACTTCTTCAAAAATGAAGATTAAGACATTCCCAGATGAATGAAACCTAAGAAAATTCACCACTAGCAAACCTATTTTCTCTTGCAAATTTCTATACACAATACTCAGGGAGTCCTTCAGGTTGAAATGAAAGAACACTAGATGGTAGACTGAATCTACATACAGAAATAAAGAGTACTGGTATGCAGAAATACAACATTCAGCATAAGGATATGCTTTGTTTGTAACTCTTTTTCTCTCCTTATTTGATTTAAAAGACAACTGCATAAAGCACAAATAACAGCTCAAAGGAGAAGCAGGAGCTATGTAGGAACACCTTTTTGAACACTATTAAATCGGCATTAATCTGAAATAGACTGTTACAAAATATAATGTGAATATTAATCCCCACAGCAAATATTAAGAAATAATTTTTAAAATGTAGTTACAAAACAAGGGAATTAAAATGATACTCTAAAAAAATCTTCATTTAACACAAAGGAAAGCAGTAATACAGGAACAAAAAGAGGTTTAAAAAAGAAAAATAAAATTCCAAAACTTACTGCAAAGCCACAGTAATCAAAATAGTATTATACTGAAGAAGAGTATTTTTTCCAATCTATTGTACTGTGAAAACTGGATATCTATATGCAAAAGAATGCAATTGTCCTACAAACTGAAAATGAAGTTGGACTTCATGCCATATAATAAAAAAGAGAACTCAAAATGGATCAAAAGCCTAAATACAAGAACTTAAATTATAAAACTTCCAGAAGAAAACTTAAGTGTAAGCTTTTGTGATTGTGGGTTAGGCAATGGTTTCTTAGATACCACAAAAGCATAAGCAACCAAAATAAATAAATAATTTGGCTTTATCTAAATTAAAAACTTCTGTGCTTTAAGGGCCACTGTCAAGAAAGTGAAAGACAATTCACAGAATGGGAAAAAATATTTATAAATCCTGACCAAGGTGTACTCTCCAGAACAGGAAAAGAACTCTTAGAACTCAACAATAAAAAGACAATCCAACTAAAACATGGACAAAGATCTTAAAAAGACATTTCTCCAAAGATAAACAAGTGGACAAAAAGCACAGGAAAAGACAGTCAATGTTATTAATCATCAGAGAAATGCAAATCAAAAACACAATGAAATATTACTTCATATCCAGTTGTTGTTGTTGTTGTTGTTAGGTGCCGTCGAGTCGGTATCCAACTCATAACGACCCTCTGTACAACAGGGGAAACACTATTGTCAGTGCTTCTCTGCTGTGCATAGGGTTTTCAATGGCAGATTGATTTTTGGGAGGGGGTTGCCAGGTCCTTCTCCCAAGCCTACAGCACCTGGTGTCCCCAGGCGGTCTCCCTTCCAGGTACTAACCAGGCCCGACCCTGCTTAGCTTCCGAGATCTGACGGGATCGGATGCCACAGGGCTATGGCTGCAGGCTTCATATCCAGTAGAAGAGCTATAATAATAAAAAAAGAGACAGTAACAAGTATTGATTAGGATATGGGAAATTTGAACACACATATCATTTCTGCTGGAGATATAAAATGTAAGATGGTACAACCACTTTGGAAAAGTTTGGCAGTCCCTCAAAAAGTGATACGACCTAGCAATTCCACATCTAGTTGTTTTTTGTTGATCTTGTTGGGTGCTGCTGAGTCTCATCAGACTCATAGCAACCTTATGTATAACAGAACGAAACACTACTGTGCCAAGTGTATACCTAAAGAAACTGAAATCCTATGTGCAAGGAGGGGAGGGAGAGAAGAAGAATGAGGTGCAAGTGGGCACACAATGGGGAACACAGAGATGTTTCCTTCTCTCCAGCCTCATTTCACAGGACAAGTCCTGGGGTATCTATCAATGAGGGTGAAATGAGGAGGAACAGGTTAAGACTACCTCAGCAATAAGCTCATGCCACATTTGTGTTCAGGGAGATGCCCTGTCACAGGGAAGAGGCCACTACCATGGGTACTGGTAATAATCCTGCTAGGGATGCCCCTCTAAGACTAGGAATAATATGCAGAAAGCTGAGTGATGTGTCCCTTTACTGAATAACAAATAAAATGGCATGCAAGTGCACTGTGTATAGATATATCCCAAGAGGACACCACACTTGCTAAGCATAGTATATTCAATACAAGAACAAGTTTAAAACCCAGAGTACTCCCCACTAACATGCCCCACACACTGTCTTTATCCACATAGAATAATCTGTTATCGGATGGTGCATGTAATCCAAATCAGTTTGTAAAAATTACAATTTTTAAAAATCAATAGTAATATTCAAGCTGGGCGTGGTGGCTCACACCTGTAATCCCAGGGATTTGAGAGGCAAACAGGAGGATCAAGGGTTTTCAACTTCAGTTATATCTCCCTAGTTTTGTTCCATTTCAAGTTCACTCATTTTTTTGTTTGTTTGCTTTGACTTGTTTTTTCAAGGTGATAGGGATTCATGATCACCCAAGGCCTTGTTCACTCTAGGCAAGGGCTCTGCCTTTGAACCACACCTCCCAGCCCTCAATGGTATTTTTTTAATAGTTATATTCTGGAGTGCCTTTACCTAACGAATACAATGGAAGGGTCAATTACAAGTGATAAAATTCATACTATGGCCATTTGGGTTATCAGATCAACTGTCAGCCTGCAGCCGTGGCCCTGTGGCATCCGATCCTGCCAGATCTCGGAAGCTAAGCAGGCTTGGGCCTGGTTAGTACTTGGATGGGAGACCACCAGGGAACACCAGATACTGTAGGCTTGGGAGAAGGACCTGGCAACCCCCTCCCAAAAATCAATCTGCCATTGAAAACCCTATGAACAGCAGAGAAGCACTGACAATAGTGTTTCACCTGTTGTACACAGGGTCGCTATGAGTCGGATACCAACTAGATGGCACCTAACAACAACAACAATTCGGGAGTGCCTTTACCTAACGAATACAATGGAAGGGTCAATTACAAGTGATAAAATTCATACTATGGCCATTTTGGTTATCAGATCAACTGTCATGGTAGCATAATACTTGTGTTCCGTATAGCCCTTATTTTACTTAATAATGGCCCCAAAGTACAATAGGAGTGCTATTGGCAATTTGGATATGCCAAAAAGAAGTCATAAAGTGCCTTCTTTTGTTTAAAAAAAGCAAAATTTCTCAACTTAATAAAGAAAAAAAATTGTGTGTGTGTGTGTGTGTGTGTGTGTGAAGTTGCTAAGATTATGGTAAGAATGCATCTTCTATCTGTGAAATTTAATTTTGAAAAAGGAAAAATAAGTTGGTGCTAGTTTTGTTATCACACCTCAACCTACAAAAACGGGGATTGTTATAATGTGCAATTGGTGCTTAGTTAACATGGGAAGGCACTGGATTTGTGGGTGTTCTGACTGATGACACTATGTTGCACCAAAAAAACATGAACCTGTACACAGACTTCAGCAAGAGATCCCCTGAAATGAAGGTATCAAGCCACTTACTCCAAGTAAGGGATGACTACATAGATCCAGGAATGGGGTTAGACTAAAAAATATAAAAATAAGTGGAGAGGTGGCATCTTCCAAAGAAGAAGTTGCTGCCATTTTTGGCAGCCTTGAAAATACTGAGTAAAGCAAAAGTGAGTCTTCAATTGTGATGAATCCGGGCTCCTGTGGAAGAAGATATCCGATAAGGCCCATATTCATAAAAGTGCAAAGGAGGCACCAGGGCATAAAACATGGAAGGACAAATTAACTCTGGTTCTGCATGGCAATGCTAGAGGGCATATGATAAAGCCAGGCTCAGTACACAGAGTGAAGAATCCACACACTCTCAAACACAAAAAAATTATCTGCCTGTTTTCTGGCAACATAATCAGAAAGCATAGGTGACAGCCATCTTGTTAATGGAACAGATCCAGCAATGCTTCAGGTAAAAAAATACTTGGAAAAGGAAGGGGTTGGAATTTAAAATCTTATTAATAATAGATAATCCATTGGTCATCCTGAATCTGTTTGTTGTGAAAATGAAAATGTGGAGTCTGTACTTTTGCCTCCAAATACAACCTATTGCTTCAGCCCCTTGACCAGGGCATTATTTGGTTTGGGCATGCCACCTATGCCTGCATTCTATTTGGTCACATTTGATTAGCAATTGATACAGACCCTAATTTAGTCAGAATGCAGTATTAGAAATCATTCACTAGTGCTGATGCAATAACATTCATCAAAGCTATAATAGGGGAGTTAAAACCAGATATTAAATGTCTACTGGAAGAACCTGTAGAGTCGAGTTGTGAATAAATTTAAGGGTTTCCTGGGGATCAAGGAAAGTTGAGAAAATCATTCATGTAGCAAGATAAGGTGGTGGAAAAAGATTTGTTGAATGTGCTTGAAGAAGACATGAAAGAACATGATAAAGGTCATGGAGAAGTGTCAACAAATGAGGAACTGGAAGAATGTGTGAGTCACCTACAGAGGAGGAGGAAAATGAGAAAGCATGAGGAATCTCACAGACATCAAAGAATAAAATTACAGAATACGATCCTCAGATGGAACATATTAAAGTCACGTACATGATCGCCAGAAGATGCCAACTCAGATGCAGCAACACTCTGATGAGTTAAAGAGAAAAAGGCAACATCCAATTACAGGGTTCTTCTACAAGGTTTGGCAAAAAAAATGCAATTATGGAAGATCCCCAACAATCAATATCATCACAGCAGCTCAGTGATTGAGGATCAACTCAAAGCAGATACTCCTACTTTTGACACACACAACAATGCCCGTCCCATTCAGTTCACTTCATCTCATTACACAGGCACCGCACCATTTCACATCAGCACAAGAAGGGTGAGTACAGTACATTAAGATATTCTGTGAGAGAGAGAGAGAAAGAGAAAGAGAGAGAGAGAGAGAGAGAGAGAGAGAGAGAGATCCATTCACATAGCTTTATTATGATATATTGTTAAAACTGTCCTATTTTATCACTACTTATTGTTGTTAATCTCTTACTGCATCTACTTTATAAGTTAAAATTTACCATGAGAATGTATGTATAGGAAAACAACATCATATATACAAGGACCAGTGCTGTCCTTGGCTTTAAGCATCCCTTGGGCGTCTTGAATTGTATCCTCCAAGGATAAGGGGGAGCTACTACACATATCTCAAAAGAATGATCACTCAAGCTGGGCACAGTGGCTCACGTTTGTAATCCCAGTGACTCAGGAAGCAGAGGCAGGAGGATCACAGGCAGCCTGCATAACTTAGCAAGACTCTGACTCAAAAGTAAAAAATGGGCTGGTAGTGTAGTTCAGGGGTAGAGGCCCTGGTTCAAGCCTCCAATATGCAATAAAACAAAACAAAATATTAAGAGTGATCACTCTAATTCATACAAAGCTCCTAGAAAAAGAGCAATAACCTAACAGAAAATGGACAAAAGATATAACTAGTTCAAAGGAAAGGCACCTGTAGAAAGTTACTCACTCATAAGAGAAATACAAATCCATACTATGCCTAGATGCTAACTTTCACCTAAGCAACTACAAAACCCAGAATAATATAAGATTGTCAGTAAATCTGTGAAAAGCAAAGACTCTTGTATATCACTGGTGGGCATGGAAGTTAGTACAGCCCTGTGAAGGAAATTTTGTAATAACTTTAGAAACACGTGACAAAGATTGCGGAAGGGGGAATGGGGAGGGGAAATAATACAGAGGGTTCACGGGGGAGAGGACAATCTCAAGTTACAAGATGCAACTACACGAATACATGTGAGAGAACAGGGGAATATAACCCATAATTGCATATGATTTTTACCACATATTAATCAAAGCGTTTCATAAATTATGCAAGTTGGTGAAACTGTAACCAAAAACAATATAATAGGTGCACAATGGAAATAGTAAAAGCCTTACTATTCTGTACCCCACTAGCATTTATTAATTAAAAAAAGAAATATATATGGAAATGCAATATATGCAAAATAAAATATATTAAGGAGCATTCATTGCTTTGTTGTTTATAACAACAACAGAGTGGAAATAACCTCAATGTCTATTACCAGGGGATCAGTGTTTTTTTTTTGTTGTTGTTATTGTCATCCCTCCCCCACCAGTACTGGGGGTTAAACCTAGCCCATTGCACATGCTGGGCAAACAGTCCACCACAGAACTGTACCACAACCCTTATTTTAAAATTTTTATTTTCAAACAGGGTCTCACTAAGCTATACATGCTGCCTCTGACCTTGAACTCACTATCCTCCTACTTTAGCCTGCCAAGTAACTAGGATTACAGGTACATGTCATGGCACCCAGCAGGAGGACCAGCTCAATAATCATCCTATTGCTTAAAGGGAACAAAAGCAGACAGAGGGGTATTCACCTGAGCCAAACGCCTGGGGATGGTAAAGTACACCAAGCAGAGGGACTTGCAGACATGAAGGTAAACAAAAAGGACCAGAGCCACCCTGGGGGCGCCAGATGAACACTGGGAAGGAACAGTATCTCAGTAAGTGGAATACATCATCTATGCCGAAAGTGGAGATGAGGAAATACTTATTCAGACTTGATTATATATGCATAAAATATACCTACTAAAGTATCCCCCGCCTACAGCCATCTAGTCAGATCTCAGAAACTAAACGGCATCAGGCCTGGTTAGTACTTGGATGGGAGACAGCCTGGGAATACCAGGTGCTGTAGGCTTGGGAGAAGGACCCAGCAGCCCACTCCCCCAAAAGACAATCAACCAATGAAAACCCTATGAATAGCAAAGAAGCACTAGAAATACTGTTTCGCCTGTTGTACAGAGGGTCACTATGAGTCAGACACCAACCCAACAGCACCGAACCACAACAACAAAGTATCCCCCCAAACCAGTTGAATGATCATAGGTCAGCACAGGCCAGAAGATGTACAGAGCAAGGTCAGAGACCTTTCATTGGTCATATATACTTGTGAACATATGATTGTTAAGTATTTAAAAATATGGTTCATTAAAAAATAAAGTACATAAATCGAGCCTATTAGCCTTTGCTATTATGGAAGTTTCCTGTAATAAAAATCTTCCTACACTTTTCCTAAACAAGTTCTAAGGAGGGAAAACCATATGTTACGGAGCTTTCAGCACAAATTCTAGCACCTGCATCAAGCTCAAGAAGAAAGTGTCACCACAAGTCTAAGCCTAGGGAATAGTAAGAGCCACACAGCCAGGGGCCAAAGTACTGTTCCAGAAGGTTCTTGATATGAAGATAGTGCCAACATGGGTATCCAACAGGGCCACGAAACAGATTTATTTGTCATCCAGTGACATCCAACAACAACTCTGGGACAATATCATGGCATGTCCACTCAAAAGATGGCTAATAAAACCTGGGTTGTTGTCCCCACTCTGCCACCATCATACCACAAGAGTTTTCTCATCTGCAAAGTAAGTAAAACAAAAATCTCCACAGTTCAATATTCAAAAGTCCTGAAATTCTAGGATTCAATGAAATACCAGTTTTACAACCTCCCTGGTCTGGAATCACACAGATGTGTAAGTCATGAACTCAAAGTTCCTAGTCCGTATTCTCAGGGTACACTGGAGAAAAGGAGGGGAGTTAGCTGCTTTTCCTAAACAGCAGAGAACAGATGAAGAAAAGAAAATGGCAAATGAAAGAACGAATCACATTTTACCAACAGTTTCAAATTGAGAAGTTCTTTAGATATGCCACAAAATGATTTTTTAAATGCTACATATAAAATAAACTTTTTGCTTTTTCTCTGAAGAACATAATGCACTGTGCACACTCCCATTTGTTCCCCACTCCTCTTGAAGTGAGTGTGCTCTCATCACACCCATTTCCACAGAAAAGGGATAAGTAAGAGAGAGCTCAGGACAGGCAAAGCTCCGATAAGCCAGCATTGAGCCACAGCTGGAGAACAGAGGACCTGCACTTGAGGGCAAAGCTTCCTCCTCTAACCCCACATCTCACTTCCTGCACAGTGGTGCCCACACAAGTCCCCTCCATCTCCTACCAGAACCAATTCTGACTTGATCTGCTGAGGTGCTGTAGTTGTGGTGACCACTATGATTATATCTGATAGATGCCAGAGACAAAAACCAAAAATAAATACTGCTGACAGGCAGCCGTGACAGGTACGTTTAGGGAACTGGAAAGAAACCAGTCCAGAAAGAAAAGTGCAACTCTGAGGAAAAGCCCTTAGGGCAGCGAAATCCAGGAGATACGAAATAAACTTATTTAAAAGTTTTAAGTGAAGCATGACTAAAACTCTCAGATCACTAAGAATTTGACAGACCAAGAATTTTTAAAATAAGTTTGCAATATTTTAAGAATGACATGCAAAAAATATTGAAAGAGAAAAAGAAAAGTTCCCACTATGTACGAGATGAAAGTTTTTAGAGTCAGGACACCAAGTTACATCAGTGTCACAAAATGCCAACACTAAGTAAGTTGGCTCATGTGAGAAGACCCTTCCTTCTACCCTGATGTTAAAAAGAAACACTCGATTCAGGTGCAGAAGTGCCCTCCTGTAATGCCAGCCCCTCAGGAAGTGGAGGCAGGAGGATCATGAGTTCAAGGCCAGAGGCAGCCTGCAAAACTTAAAGAAACCTTGACTCAAAAATTTAAAAATGGGCTGGGTGTGGTGCTCAGTAGTAGAGCACTTGCAAAGTATGTGCAAGGCTCTCGGTTCAACCCCCAAATACTATTTTTTAAAAAAAGAAGAAAGAAAAAAAGAAAAAAAGAAAAGAACATTCCAAACCTTCTCTGCATGGCTGATTGGGAGGGCAAGCTGGCTCCTGGCCCCCTCCCATGAGTGAACAGCGTTCTGCACAGTGGGCCAGAGGACTGGATGGGAATCACTGAAACAGGCTTTCCATAAACACTGGCTATACACAAACCACCCCAGTTGGTGTGCTGCACACTGCCACCTGGAGTTGCCTTGTTCATTGTTTGCCAACTCCTATCACCCGTGCAAGAAAAGGGACATACGTTCTGTGCAGTACAAGGGCCAGGTGCTCAGAAAATGTCCACTGCAGAATGAGTTACAGAGTCACAACTGGTGAATGCAGCAGGGCCATGTCCTCCTACAGGTCATAAGGAGTATATGTGAGAGAGGCACAAATCTGAACTTGAGGCCGGACAGTTTGTCACTCCATGAGACACATAGTCACATCCCCATATCACAGTGCCCATAGAGTTGAGTTGTGGCTTCAAATTCCAGTTAGTGAGCCAGCACTCCCCAAGGTCCATGACCAATGGGGATTGTCTGTGTTACTGCAGAAGGTACGGCAAGGGCTATTAGCTGACCTGGGACTGCTGAGTCACAGAAAAAGAAAGTAAGTAGCTGTTGGTTGGGTCTAGTATAAGGTCTTTCAGAGAAAATCCCAGAGGTGCATTAAGAACATGAGAAACCAGATAAAAGCCTGACAAGCTATATATATATTTTTAAAGGCTAAGTGAATGAACCTATTTGTAACTTACTGGCAATCTAACCCCTAAACCACTAACACCCCAAAAAGATACTGGGTAAACAACTCAGGAAGGGCAGCCAGCACCCATTCCTGACCTACCCCAAACAGACAGGGAATGGTCATTCGAAGCTAGGATTCTGTGCAGATGATCCCTAGTAATCCGGTCTGACTTGGATTCTAACGTCACACTGAATGCAATTCTAGGAGTTATGAGGTGTTGGTAAGATATACACTATAACGTGGGGTGGGAGGAAGGGAGAACTATAAATGCCTGCTTCTTTCCAAAGCTGGGTCATTCAGATCCCAGTGAGTCACAGTCACGGTACCTTAAAGGTTGGTTCAGAGTTCCTGTCTCTGCCCATTAATGGCAAGTGAGGATGTCCTATCTTTCATGTCACAGAATAAGCTGCATTCAGCTGACACTGAGTGTCTCTGCTTGCTGGAAGTTTTCTTCCTCTTGTACCTGCCATGGTCCCCACTCAGCATCCTACACACAGAGCAAGTGCAAGGTATGTCTGCCTATTTCAAGTGGAGCCCAGAGAGCTGGGGAGAGCCAGGGAAAGCTGCAAAGAACCCACAGGGGAGGTGCAAGGCAGGGAGTCAGAGGGATTCACCTGAGCCAAGTCTCAATTTCACAGCCTAGGCAGGAGTGGACTGTCTATGTGGGGTGTAGGGTACCAGCTAGGCTGTCCCTGTGGTGTGCACAGGTTGTTCTGCACAAGCAATTCAACTTCCATATTACACACACTGCACAATCTCTCTACCCGTGGAGCCAGCAATCCTAGTATTCATAAAATGAAGGGTGTGGACCACAGAGAAAGGTCTGAGCTAAGAGGCAGACACACTTTTTTCATTTCACTGTTTACTCATTCAAACACGTATCCAGAGTTAATACCTGTTCCAGGTATTAACAACAAGGGAGCCACCTCTATGGATCGTTTAGTAACTTCTCTCAGCCTCAATTTCTCATCCATAAAATAGAAAGGTATTAATTTGCAGGGTGCAGGTTCTCATTGTTGTTGTTAGGTGTCACTGAGTCAGTGTCCCACTCATAGCGACCATATTGTCAATGCTTCTCTATTATTCATAGCATTTTCAATGGAGGATTAATTTTTGGGAGTGGGTTGCCGGGTCCATCTCCCAAGTCTACTGCACCTGGTGTTCCCAGGAGGTCTCCCATCCAAGTACTAACCAGGCCTGACCCTGCTTAGCTTCTGAGATCTGACGGGATTGGATGCCACAGTGGTATGGCTGCAGGCTGGGGTTTAGCTCAGTTGATAGAGTGCCGTTCTGTACTCTCTGAGGACTGGGATTCAATCCCCAGCACTGCAAAAACAGGAGCAGGACATGGCAATCCACTCCCGAAGCAATCCCAAAAGCAGCCAGCCATCGAAAAAACTCTATGAGGGTCTCTATGAGTCACCATGACTCAATGGCAGGTTCTCACAAAGACTAAAATAAGGACAGTTTCTGACACATATCAAATTTTACTATATTGTGGATTCAAATTATGTACTATACCATTTGGCACTGTTATTTGAGGTCACTGTAAGTGCAGTCCACATATTTACAACAATCTACAATACTGTTGCCTGCAGCTATACCACTGTGGCATCTGCTCCTGTCAGATCTCGGAGACCCCCTGAGAACACCAGGTGCTGTAGGCTTGGGAGAAGGACCCAGCAACCCACTCCCCAAAATCAATCTGCCATTGAAACCCTTAGGAACAGCAGAGAAGCACTGACAATAGTGTTTCATCTGTTATATGTGAGGTCACTATGAGTCATCAGTCACCAACTTAATGGAACCTAACAACAATACTGTTATTCCCAGTGAGCTCCCTGGATAAACAGCTCTCTTCCTCTAAAAATCACTAGACAGAGGTCAGAAATCAGCTGCAGTAGTCAATGTCACAGCTATTCCTGACACAGCTTCTGCCCTATGACTGAGCACACAGGGCACAAGCCAGGACATCCACATGGTCACTATGACCTGGGCTTCTTCCTCAGGATTAGCCAGAGCTGCAAATGATCCCTTATGACCTAACGTCATTAAGACGGGGCTGTGGGAAATGCTCATGGCTGAAGATGCATATGTGGCCACTGAGCCCAGTGACTTGACATCAAGGCACAGGCCCGGGCAGGGACAGGATACCTGTGGACTGTGAGGCAACTTTGGAAAAAAGGCATGAGGACAAGGAAAGCTGCCCTCAGCACTTGTGTGTCACCTACATGAAACCAGGAGAAAGTGAAGAGATAGCATGAAAGTGGGTGGAGATGTTGAAGCGGGCTGGACCTGACCCTCTTTTGCAGGCAGCCATCATCAGGGCCGTGGGTGGACTGCAGTGTCTACATACATGTGCACAACCTCACCTTGCCCTCTCCTTCCTCCTGCCCTGTGATTACATTACAAATATCTACCTCATGGCACATGGTTCATCACACACAGGGAGGTGCTGCCCACCTGTCATTTTGTTTAATGTAAGTTTGATGGGTCCTGGGCTGGTAAAACTGGGAAACCGATGAGACTGCCATCACGTGAAGACACCTGAGCCCTCACTGAGTTCAGCTGACTGGATTTTCCCTAGGAAGCTGAAGGCAGACTCAATCTTTAAGAAAATTGTAGCACTCACCAAGGTTAACACTTGAATATGCTCTTGATAACTCAGAGCCCGGCCATCCACAATGAGGCCCTGACAACACCTGTGACTTTGTTTAGTAAGACCTGAGGACATAATGTCTGATCTGCTCAGAGTGAGAACAGGGCTCACTGTCCCCAAGAGGAGACCCCTGCAGACCAGCTGAGTGAACCTCACAGGCAAGAGAGGGTGAGGATGGCATAGGTGGCCCTTCCTGTCTTGAAGCCGACCTAATCCTCCCACAACAATGCTTGCTCCTTCCTGAGAGCTAGCGCTGGCTACACTGAAGCCCCCAGCCCCACCCCTAGGTGGGTGTTACCTGCTTCCCCTTCACCACGTGCTTGGGCACTGGCACCCTGACCTCCAGGTCAGTGTAGTCCTGTGACCAGGTGTAGTTCTCACGGATGGCACCATTGTAACTGTCAGGGTTCTTCTGGAACTGTTCCTGAATCCTGAGAAAAAACAAGAAAAATGAGATGCAGCCAGGCAAATGCAAACAGCCAGCCCCATGGGAGCCTGGCACACGCCACCCCTAGGTTCTGAGGAATGACCAGCTCAACGTTCATAAAGAGTTCACTTGCTTTTGCATGTGCAAAACCCCCTCCTTTGGGGTGACTGCTTTTGTGACTCTCCTACATGGTCTCCCAGGACAAGGGAAAAGCTACAGAGAAGAAACCTATGCTCAAAATCCTCAAGTTTAGGAAAACCATCTGTGACTACCTCAGGGTACAGCCCGGTCCTGCCAGCCACTACTCAGAATTAGGCCTGTTAACTAGTCAGTAGCCCTCATTAGTAAAATCCTTGGATCAGGGGTGCCTGGGGACTTACAAACTGCTTGCTAGAACCTATCTTTTTAAAAAAGGCAAAACAACTTCATCTTGGGGCTATTCAATTTTAATCCTAATCCAACTCTGGGCCTCTGTTTTCTCCTAGTGAGTACATCAAAGTCAAAAGGACTACATTAAAACAGTGTGCATCATTAGTAAGATGTCAGCAATACATATAATGAGATGGCCTAAAAAACCCAGTCAACTAGATCCTATTGTACACAACCATTACAAACAGAACAGATGCAAAGCCTACCCAAGAAGCTGATGTTGAAAATAAAACACAATACTGTCATAAAATTTAACAATGTTAATCACATAAGCACTTTTTAAAAATGAGTTTAGACTCACAAGTGCACTAAGTGAGCTGCGGATCTAAACCATAGGTAAAAACTTTGTCATGGAAAAAGTAGACAAGAATATGGAACATTCTGAAGCAGGTGTAGCTCAGCCATCTCCTCCAGGGTCTGCTCAGAGACCAGCAGATAAAACTCGGCGGGGAAGGAGCCCCATGGACCCACAAAACAGTGTGTGCACTTCATTCCACTTAGGAAAACACAAAACTGCAAGTGTCTACATCTGTCTTGATGTAGAACCAAGACTAGAGTGAGGAAGGGGTGGTTGAAGATGACACACTTTTTCTGGCTCAAGTTTCTAGACAAGAGTCTACCTGCCAGATGTAGGCAGACCTTGTCCATGTATGCCTGAGGCTGGCCTCCACAGCCTCAGTCCTCCAGGCTGGGTAACTGGTGGCTGTTAAGATCTGAACTGTGTCCTTCCAAATGATACACTGTAATCTTAACCCCTAGGACCTCAAAATTTGACCTTC
This sequence comes from Pedetes capensis, assembly GCA_007922755.1. Taxonomy (NCBI): domain Eukaryota; kingdom Metazoa; phylum Chordata; class Mammalia; order Rodentia; family Pedetidae; genus Pedetes; species Pedetes capensis. The sequence goes on from VMDO01001510.1 coordinate 187,393, forward strand.
CTTGAAAACAGGGTCTGTACAGAAGTGATTCAATTACAGTGAGGTCATTAGAGCAGGACCTAACTCACTATGATTGGTGCTCTTACAGAGGGAATTGTGGACACAGACATACCTAGAGAGGGTAATGTGGAGAAAGCCATGTGAAGACAGGCTGAAAGCCAAGGGACACCAAGAATTGTTGGCCACTGCTTGAAGCTGGAAGAGGCAGGAAGGATCCTCCCCTAAAGCGTTTTGAGGGAATGAAGCCCAGTCAATATTCTGGTCTCAGATTCTTGCCTCTAAACAATGACAGAGTCAATACCTACTGTTTAAACGGACATTTTGTGGTACTTTGGCATGGCAGCCCAAGCTCTAGAGTGGCTAAGGAAATTAACTTCAATCAGAGGTGATGTTCAAAGTTTAGGTCTAGAGGCCAGGTGTGGTGGTGCACATCCACAATCCAAGCTACTGGGGAGGCTGAGGCAGGAGGATTTGCAAGTTCATGGACAGAGGCAACCTGCAAAACTTAGCAAGACCCTATCTCAAAATAAAAAATTAAAAAGGGACTGGAGCTGCAGCTTAGTGGCACAGCACTTGCTTGGCTTGCATGAGGCCCTGGGTTCATCCCCCAAGTAGTAAAGGGGAAAAAAAAAAAACACAAAGTTTAGTGCTGGATATTGCCAAGACCCAGCACTGCCCAAATGAAATGGATACCAGCCTGAAACTTCCCACAGGGGTGGTGGCACCATGGGGTGCAGAGATGACAAATGGGAACAGAGACCCACAGAGGATATCTGGCTCAATGACTTGAGAAAACAGAGCAGAGTGAAAGAAGCAAAGAAAAGTAATGTGTACACAACCAATAAAGTGTTTTCAGAGACTATTTAGTGGTGTGGAGAAAGCTTTCAACACACCATAAAACTGAAAAAAGGATATGCACATCTATTTGGTATAGCCTCAGCTTCAAAGAAGGGGAAATACATGTGTATGCATACATATTAAAAAGTCTGAAAAGGAAGAAGGTTAAATCTCTGTGTTTATCTCCGGTAGTAGAGTTAACAAGGAAACTTGCCTCATTTTCAAAATTCCCTACAATACACAGATTATTTCAACAAGCAAGAAAAAAACGGTTCTCTTTTAAAAAGTGTCAACAGGAAATGATGCTTCCTGTGGCCCCAGTACCCAGCAGTTCTGCAAGGACTAGGGCAGCAGCCTGAGCCCAACTCCTGGTGTTGTGTTACGTGTTGTCAAGTCAGGTCCAACTCATAGCGACCCTATGTACAACAGAATGAAACACTCCCAGACCCTGTGCCATGCTTGGCACTATGTCAGTGCTTCTCTGCTATTCAATGGGTTTTCAATGGCTTACTGTTGCGGGATTGTTTCAGGAGTGGGCTGCCGGGTCCTTCTCCCATTTTTGCAATCAAGCACTCTACCAAATGAGTTCAACCCCACCCTGCCAACCCCTAGTGTCCCCTGGAATAGGGCATGGCAGAGCTAGGCACAGTGAGAAGGACTTGTCCAGATACCAAGTATGCAGAGAACCCTCCCACATGTGTCCTGATGGTAGCATTAAGCTCACATCTGATGGGGATGCACTTGAATGCAGAGCAAATGTCTCTGACAGAACAGGGCAGCAGCGGCCACCTCCAGAGCTGGGAAGTGGGAGCAAAGTGCATCCCTCCACTGACAGTCTGTGCCTACGTTACCAAGGGAAAGTAATTGAAATTATAAAACTTAAATGAAATACTCTCCCCCACAAAATAAAGACCCACGTGGGCCTGGAATAAGCAAGCATGAAGAATCCTCAAAAGTAGGGAGAGAAGACGGCTCTCTCCGAGAGGAGAGGGTGGGCCAAGAGAGGAGACTCAGGCAGCTGCTACCACATAGGGAACTAGAGGCTGCCAGTGACGGTGCTTGGCTCTGCTCCTCCAGGTGAAAGGACTCTGAGTCTCATCCTGAGAGGCATCTGCCAGCCTGACCCCACCCCCAACCCCTAAACCTGAGTTCCTTGGGGTGGGTGGGGTTGACCTCTGGTCATGTGGGACCTGCCTGCCCTGTCCTCCCACTGTGTCCTCAGTGGCCCTGGCCCCAGATCCCCTCACATGAGATTGCAGCCTCCTTCCAGAGGAGGCAGGAGAACTGCTCCGAAACCAGCCCTAGCAAGTTGTTAGGTGCTTTTTTTAGCACTCCAAATCCACATTCTCTTTAAATAAAGCTGATTATTTCCAGCCAGCAGCATGTAAAAATAAGTGTCCTGTCAAATGCAGGTGGCTCTGGGCCCCGCCAAGCGGGAGTCCACGGCCACCCCTGCAGCTGTGGGGCCTGGAGAGGTGGGAGTGGGGGATGAGCACTGATGCCTCAGTACCCAGGGTGGGAGTAGGACAGTGAGTCAGCAGCCAGGTTGCAGATTATGGAGCAGGACCCGCTGTGACTCCCACTTCTGCACAGCTGGGACATGAAGCTCTTAATGAGTTAAAAACACAGAACCACCCCCAGAGCCTGCTGGGTGCCATGGGCCACAGGCCCTAGTCTCCCCAGGGAAAGGCCAGCTTTGGCTGCTACACACTACCCAGTAGGTGGGCCTTTCCAGCAGGCCTGGGCACTGCTGAGTGAGGCAAGCCAGGAACTCGAGTCCCCTGTGCAGGTGGGTGCTGGCAGTCTCGTCATCAGCAGTCACTGCCATACTGATGAGCAGGAGCTGGGCTTATGCTTGAGCAGGGACCCAGCTTACCCAGTCAGCCTGTCTGAGCACTACCACTGAGAATAAACTCTCTCCATCTGTTTGCAGTGCAAGGATTCGAACCCAGGGCTTCACTCATGCTAGGCAAGCACTCTGCCATGAGCTCCAGTTCCAGCTTGCTTTTTGTTTTGTTTTTAAAATCCAAAGGACAGCTGGATGTGGTGGTGCATGCATGTCATCCCAGTGACTCAGGAGGCAGGAGGATGGCAAGTATGAGGTCAGAGGCAGCCTGAGCAACTTAGTAAGACCCTGTCTCAAAATTAAAAATAAAAAAGGGGCTGTAGGTGAAGATCAGTAGTAGACTGCTTGCGTAGCATGTGCAAGGCCCTGGGTTCAATCCCAGTGTCGGGAGGGGTCAGCAAACACAAAGGATCCAATACAAAAAGGATCCAGGTTAAAAACAGCTAGTGGCAAGTTCAAGAAATGGTGAATAAAAGGAGGCCAAAGCAATACCTGGGGTTTAAAAGCTCAATTGGTAAAGTGTTGCTCCATACTGAGGACCCGGGTTCCATCCCCAGAAAAGCAAAAATGGGAGAAGGATGTAGCAGTCTACTCCCAAAACAATCAGCTATTGAAAACACTCTGAGGATCTCTATGAATCAAACCTGACTCAATGGCACCTAACAACAACAACAACAAAGATCTTTTTGTCCAGGAAGCTGGAGCCCCAAACTGTAAATGGAATGAAAACTCAATGGGGCCACAGGTACTGTCCTTAAGCTCTTTTCCAGGGACAGAATGCATCCAGTAGGCATCTGCACCTGGCAGAAGGGTGTCAGGGGTAACTCCCCCAAGTCACCGGGAAAGCAGAGGTGGAGGTCAGTGTTTGGGGTGTGACCTGCCAGGCCCACTCATTACCCCACAAACAGCCATTCCTTCATGCTTCTTGCAATCAGCTCTATCCACACTACAAATGCACACATTCGCCCTGCACAACGTGATGCAAAGACCACAGCCTTGTGTGTGGACAACAGTAGCTGTCACCCTTTCCAATTCAGTCACCCCAGATGTGAGTGCTCCTGTCATACCATACCACCCACCTGTGAACTCCACTGCCCTGCACTTGGAGAGGCATCACAATGTATGTGCGCAGTGTGCATACATGTGCTACAGTATGAAAGTTTGTGTCCTCCACCTCCAAAATTCACGTTGGATCCTAACCTCAACATGATGGTGCTGGGAGGCAGGGTGTTGGGAGGTGGTTAAGTCACAGGGGTAGAGCCTCATGATGAGATTAGATGTCAGAGGAACGCCTTACTCCTGCCATATGTGGACACACACAAGGTACAATCTACAAGGAGCACACACCATCACCAGACAACGAATGTTCCAGTAACTTGATCTTGAACTTCTAGCCTCCAAAACTGTGAGAAATAACTGTGTTGTTTACAAACCACCCAGTCTACAGCATTTTGTTATAGCAGCCTGAAGAGACTGATATAGAGTGTGTGCCTGTGTGTGGTATGTGGTGTGTGTGCATATGGATGGGTATATGTGTGCATGCCAAGGGATCGGGCAGTCAGCAGAGGGTGGCACATTCTCTCCCTTTATACTCTCCATTTCTCTCACCCAGTTCCTTCTCTCACTGACCGTGCACGGCTGGATAGGAACCACTGCCACAGCCTCTCTCAGTCTCTCTTCACACCACCGTGAGCATATACTTCTCACTAACCTGCTCCCTGTGGCCCTGGAGACAAAGTCTAGCACTGCAGCAAGGCCTTCAAGACATTCAGGTTAGTGGTCACCATCACTCACACCCACTTGCCCTTCTGCTCCCACAAAGGAATCCTCCTCCTCCTCCTCCCCTTCCAACTCTTTCCTGCCTGTGCTCAGTCTCCACCTAAGACCGACCCAAATCCTTCCTACCTGGCATATTAAAAGTCATTACCTCATAAAACAAAAATCTACAGGGCATCTTTGGTATCAGAGTACAACTCAACCTAAAATTCATCAATAAAATGGAACTGTGGAATCCTAATTTCAGAAAACCCAAGTCCCTAAACAGGAATTCTAGATAATAAACAAACATGTAAAATAGAATGAGAAAATCACCATCTTGTGAACTGTGATGAAAATGATGAGCTAGCTGGCAACATGCCTCCATGGCTAAGCACAGGTAGAAGGCAGGCTGATGGGGAACCTGCTGGAGGATGTGATGTATCTGTAACATCCCCAAAATGGCTGTGATGACTGGATGCACACACTGTCTGACAAGAACCCATCTGGGATATATCTCTGACTCAAAAAATGAGGCCTCAAATCAATTCCAACCACCAGTTCACAGGAAAAACGAAGAGAAGAGAAACATGGTCAACAAGACCATGAACGCATAACCAACCAATCCAGAATCTGGGAAACTAGACCATGTTCCAAGTTTCTCTGACAAATATATGACATAAGATAAAAACAGAGAAGACCCATCAACCAAATTCAGTGTTTGGATCTTGCTAGGATACTAATTTGAAAAAGACAACTGCAAAAAGACATTTTTGAGACAAACAGGAATATGTGAACAACACAGATTGGGTATTAGATGATTTTTAGGAATTATAAATTTATAAATATAAGTATGTTAAGTTTAAGTCCTTATTTCTACTGAAGTACTTAAAGGAAGAAGTTACACAATGTCAGGAAATTGTTCTATCAAAAACAAAACCAACAAATGTCTGGTGAGGAGAGGGCAGGGAAGAGGATGCAAGACACATGCCGTACTGCTAAGGGATAAAGCAGATTGAAAGTTTCATGGGTGTTCATTATGCTACACTGTCCTTTCTGTGTATTACCGAAAAATCTGAAGAATCGGTCTTGGTTGTACACACAGAAGTGGAAGTAGTGGGTCAAATGTGTATGCCATGTCCTACTTTAAGAAAGAATGCCACTATTTTCGAAGATGTTTTCCCAACTCACCCCCACCAGCAATGTGAATAATGCTCCAAATCCCACAGGATCCATGTTTCACACTGTCAGACTTTGTAAAATCTTGGTAATTACCATACATAGCAACAGTATCTAGGCATAATCTTAACTTGCACTTCCCTGCATACTGATGGTGCTGAACAGCTCTTCATGTGCTTACTTGCCATTTGTCTGATCTTCTGTGAAATTCTGTTCATGTCTTTTGCTATTTTTCTTTTGTTTGCTATTTCCTTGATTTATGGATGCTCTTTATATATTTTGATAAGAATTCTTATTGGCATCACAGTTTACAAATACCTTTTACTTTGTTTAAGTTGTCGTCATACTTTAAGATGTCTCAACACAAGCTCTTCATTTTAATACAATTAAATGCACCTATCTTTTCTTTTACATTAAATACTTCTGTATCCTAACATCTCTTTCCTTCCTCAAGGTCTACGAGAGAGCCACATCCATTTTCTACCAAGAATACACTCTTGTAATTTTTTTTCTCCTATGCTTGTTATTACCCATTTTTTGTTCAACTTTGACTTCTTTGTGGATTCTTTTCTTCTCTGGACTAGTTATGCCAGAAGTTTATCTATTTTGATTTTTCCCCCCCCCCCAAAGAATCAACTTCTGCCTCTGTTGATCTTCTGTACCATGTCATCTGGAGTCCAGGAGAGTCCCCTCTCTGACCTGCCTCTGGCTAGGCTGCTATACTCTGGGCAGGGACCTCAGTTCCTGATGGCAACCACTCAAGTGGCAGGGAAGCTGGCTCCTTTTACATGACCAGAAGACCGTCTGCTGCTTGGTCAGTAAGGAAAACTCAAGCTAATAAAAATTATTATTAAAAGTATATTTAAAATTTTTGCTTTCATTATTTTAAAATTAACTTTGTAGCTACAGCTGAAAAGCATTAGATGCTACAGCTTCCTAAAATATGGCAAGACATTTTAAGTCATTCATAATCTGTCCATGAATAATTCATGAGGCTTAAGTGAAAACTTAGGGACTACATTTGACAATCCACATCAGATGGTCAGCCAATATTAACAAAATCAATCAATATTTACTATACAACTGTTTTAATTAACTACAAGTAGAAGTTTATGTAGTGAGAGTTTTTCATAAATTGTTACAATAATTATTTTAACAAAGGAAAGGCAGTGGAATTTTTACAAGCATATAAATGTATTTTTTTAATTAGATAAATCTACTCCATAAATACTTCAATATTAGAATTCTGGATTATATTATGTTAGTGTTTGATTTTCTTGTCCTATTCATTCAAAATCAGAAATATTAAGACTAGTTTTACAATTTCAACTACCCCAAAATTCCCAACTGAGAAATAATTAAGCCAAAGAAAACTACCATCATTCAAACCTACAGAATTCCCTAGAAACACAACTATTTCTCAGAAATGTCCTTCTCAGAAATAGAGAAAGTGCAGAAGGTCCGTGTGCCTGCAGCTGAGTACTAAATAAGGGATGATGACTCCAATAGGCATGGGGGGACACTAGGCAGGACCTACCTTCATGCTACCCTCACAAGCATGTGGCCTGTTCTTAAAGTGTCCAGCCCAAAGAGCCATCAACTCTCAGTGGATGTCAACTTACCCAGCAGCTTACACCTTAGACATGTGATTCCCTCCCCTCAAATCACAGCCCCACAGGTTCCACCAATCCTGGATTGTCCTTACCCAGTCCTAATCCAGACTCCCACCCTCACAACACAAGAGGGTTAGGACATGAGGACTGTAAACTTTTCAGACACTGTGGGAAGCTATATACCCTAGAACAGTCTTTTGTACAATATCTACCTAGTGGAACAGAACAAAATGGAGTGAAAGCATGCAGATAATACTGCACCGAGAGACAGCAAGCTGTTCTGTAAAACTGCTGTTATGTAGCTGTGTGTGTACCTGACAGCATTTCTTGCTGTACCTACAGGTCAAAGCCAAAGTCTGAATGCCAGTGCCTGTAGACACCTATCACACAGAACTGCAATTACTGCTGCACCACAGTGGGAAAGAAGCTATACAGTCAGAAGAAGGCTCACATAAGAGATCATCTAGTGACCGGTAGAGAAGCCAGGTGTGGTAACACATGCCTGTAATCCCAACAACTCATGAGGCAGAGGCGCGATAGGCAGCCTGCGTAACTTAGTGAGATCCTGACTCAAAATAAGAAGTAAAACTGGGCCATGGGTGTGTCCCAGCAGCAGAGCACTTGCAAAGTATGTGCAAGGTCCTGAGTTCAAGTGCCAAGTACTATAACCAGTGGAGAAATGAACAGACAGCAGTTACAAGCAGTATGTGAAGATAAGTAACTCAAAAACCCACAGAGGAGCTGGGTACAGTGGTACACACCTGTAATTCTAGCAACTCCAGAGGCTGAGGCAGGAGAATCTCAAGTTCAAGACCAGGGGCAGCCTGCCTCAAAATAAAAGACTCTGCCTCAAAATAACAAGCAAACAAAACCCACAGAGAGCAGGAAGGAGAGGCAGCGGTAAGTGGCCCTGAGTGAAAGCAGGATATATCCTTCCTCATCAGAAAGAAAGCAGGAATTGGGAGCTCATATCCATAGCAACCATGGAAGTGAGAACACAGGGTCCCGCTGGCCACCAATCTGTCAGGAACACATCTACTCTGCAAATGGTGTGTGTGCAAGCAGGGCAACAGCATCCTGGCCCATGGTCGGTGCCTAAAACCAGGAGTAACAAGCCCTATGAATGCCCATTCCTTGGTTTCTCAATAAAGAGACTCCTTGGAGAATGACTGACTCAAGAGCTGCAACAGAGAAGACTTAAGGTGAGCCCAGAAAATCTTGTTGTGCCAGAGAATTAGGAAGTGCTGAAAATAAAAAGGGATGGGGATGTCAAAGGGCAGAGGAGCCCCATCATCAATGCTTCTCTGCTATTCATAGAGTTTTCAATGATGGATAGATTTTTGGGAGTGTGTTGCCGGGTCCGTCTCCCAAGCCTACAGCACCTGGTGTTCTCAGGCGGTCTCCCATCCAAGTACTAACCAGGCCTGACCCTGCTTACCTTCCAAGATCTGACGGGACTGGATGCTACAGGGCAGTATAGGGCTTTCTAAACCAAAGTGCAGAACCACAAAGTGATTACAAATCGATGCAAGGTTGGAACAAGGAGTAACATTATTTGATCATTTTAAAAAGTCACCACATAGGTGCCACATGGGAAGTGGACTGCAGAAAGAAGGGAGTGGGTCTGGAGGGTGTTCAGGGGCACCAGCCTAGAGATGGCAGGAGCCTAGGGGAATACATTGGAGGGTGGGGCAGAGCCAAAGGCAATCAGACCTAAGGGAAGATAATGGTAGGAGCGGCCTCACTGTCTCTCTGGCTCTGGGCTCACCTCACCTTGCCCATCTGCTCCTGTTGCAGCTCAGCCTCCTCCTCCCATCACTTTCCTCTTACCTTTCAAGCCTTTACCAGACCTGAACTTCCTCCCCAACCACGAGAAGGGGGATTCTCCCCTCTTTTTTACAGCTCCTTCACACTCAACACCATAACATCACATGACTCACTCACATAGAGAGAGGCACTTTGATCTGTTTCATCTTACATTTTCTTATGCAGTCATATGAGATTATTTATAGTTCTCATGGGAGTCCCAAATGAGATTCTAGCCTCCCAGAAAGAGAACAAATCACATTTAACATAGTTTCCAATATACTCTGCGCACAGCTGGGACAATATCCAAGACAAAAAACTTAAAACACAGGTACAATAAAACTACATGTGAATCTTACAGAAGACATTCTGTGCTTCTTTTCTTCAATAGGAAACTTTCTAGAACATTAAACAAGATTCAAGTAACCAAAGTCTGAGTTTTGTTTTTAATCTACTAAAACATGTCTGGAATCCTAACAGCTGGACACTGTGGAGTCCAATGTCCTCAACTGTCCTGTGAAGACCTGGATCCTGGGCTCTGTTCAGGATAGTGGTGAGGGCCCCCCACTGCAACTTGAGGTCTGGCCAAGCTCTACTAGGAGAGCTATATAGTCAGCCTTTATGTACACCAGCTTCCTCTCATTACATCCTGAAATGTGTTTATAACCAAAAATATATGGCTAAAACACAAGAGTATAATACATGAAATCTTAGTTAAAGTGAAATCCCAGGTGTGTTCATCTAAGAACAATGTACTTAAGACACTGCTCAGCTTCAAGAAGAATTATCACAGCCAGGCACCAAGGCACATGCTTGTAATCCCAGCCACTCTGAAGGCTGAGGTAGGAGGACCACAGGTTCAAGGCCAGAGGCAGCCTGTGCAATTTAGCAAGACTCTGCCTCAAAATAAAAAGTAATAAAAGGGGGGCCTGTGTGGCTGGGAGTGCAGCTCAGCAGTGGAATGGTTGCCTGGCATGACTGAGGCCCTAGGATCAACCCCTGTACTGCAAAAGGAATGAAAAGATGAGATGAGATGGGATGAGATGAGATGGGATGGGGTGGGATAGCGAGGAGAGGGGAGGGCAGAGGAGAGGGAAAAGGGGAGGGGAGGGGCAGGAGAGAAGAGAGGAGAGGAGAGGATCACAAAAGAGACTAGCACTTTTCTACAAAATGAGATCAGTTGTGCAGAAAAAAATATTTCTGGAATGAGTAAGTCTCAGGCAAGTGGCCACAGGCTCAGGGTCCCACCTGCCATTTATCACCTTCTCACCTCACTGCTTCAGTTATCATCAACTCTCAGGCAACACCATCTTCTTCCTGGTATTTCGAGCTCCAGGTCTTGAGTCATTTTCTGACCTACCTTCTAGCGCACCCCACCGTATCTCTATAGCAGTTGACATTAGCCCTGCCTCCACTCTGGACTTCCCAGGGCCCCTCTCTCCTCTACCATCACACTCACCCCCTGGCTTTTCCACTGCTTCCCTAGTCCATGCACCACCACTTGGTCCCCTTTAGAAGGCCTCACCTGCTGCCCTACATGCTCTAAAGAACATAGTGCGACACCTATGTCTTCCGCAAACACCATGAACCACTGCAACAGCTTCCTGGCATGGATCCTTCTTGCCTACCCTACCTCATGCGCTCTGACTGCTGCCTGTTAACTTTCTATCAAACCAGACACAACACTCTTGAGTTAGAAAGCACTGGTTACCCCACTTTCTAAAGCTAAACCTCACGTCTTTAGTAGGCATCAGGGTCTTCACAGTGTGCAAGTAAGCCATGTAGTCCCTGCCAACCTCACCCCTACATCCTCCCCTCCCCTAAGAACACTCGAACATTAACATTCTTCTAATGCCACTGCTTATTTGTGCAGGTCATTCCTTCTGACTGAGTGCTTGCCCCTTCTGAACCTGCTGAACCCCAGTGACATCTCTCTCATAAACCTTTGCAGGTTTCTATGGAGAAACCTGGACACTGTTTCTTGGAGGGGAAGAGGGGCTGCCTCGTTCATGCCCACACTGTGCAAAGTGGAAGTGCATCTCAAGAGATGGACACAACAAAGATGGGCACACACCAAGCTTGGATACTGGGTAGGGAAGCTCTGAGACAATATTAAGTTCTACAAAGCAAGGAATTCCCTACAAAGAAAGTGAACGGCCAAGGCAGGTCCTTCTCCCACTTTTCCAGTGCTGGGAATTGAACTTGGGACCTCAGATTAAGGCACGACACATCTCTGAAGAACCCCAGATAGAAGAGGAAGCAGCACCATTTAGTGCTTATGGACATAGACTTGAGTCAAAAATCCCTCGTTGGTCACTTTCCAGCAGTACAGCCTTGCACTACTTACCTGCGGCTCTCCAAGCCCAAGTGTGCTCATCAGTAAAGTGGGGGAAAGAACACTTCCACTGCAGAAGCAGTAGGGAGCTCACATGTGCCTGGTATTCTGCATACTTACCTGAGGTCTATGCTTGTTGTTGTTAGGTGCCGTCGAGTCGAGTCTGACTCATAGCGACCCTCATAGGGTTTTCAAGGGCTGACTGTTTCGGGATTGCCTTGGGAGTGGACTGCCAGGTCCTTCTCCCACTTTTCCAGTGCTGGGAATTGAACTTGGGACCTCAGAGACTGCAGCGCAGCGCTCTACCAACTGAGCTAAATCCCAGCCCCAGCTCTATGTTAGTCCAATCATTATCTAAAATGGACACACAAGACACTACTACTTGAGTCCAGGCAGATGCCCTTGCCCAGCCTGAGACCTCTATTACTCTCAGCAATATGTGGTCATAACTTCATGATGACAAAATGGGATTTTCCTGTGACCACTGTGAGGTCCTGGTTAGAGTTGCTCTTTTCAGCACCTGAGATGACAGCTGAACTTGGAAAGGGCCGGCTGCCCCACAGAGCAGCAAATCCAACAATCTGTGACAAGGCACCATGGGCACAGTCCAGTCCACTAGCTTAAATCTCTGCACACAGTACTTTTCCATTCTCATTAGCTACAGGCTGCCAAGAAATTTTAGCGCTGAACAGAATGGAGACAGTATGGAGAAATAGTCCTACTATTTATAAAGCCTCTGTGTTAGCCAATTTGATCCTCTTCTACATAAAAACGGGATACGCTCCTCCAAGCAAGCCTGTTCCCACAGGGCTGGCTGGAAGGCTGGCTAGGAACCCAAGACCCAGAACAGGGGTCTTTCCAATGCCTGGGCTGTGACAGTGCTTTTTTTGCTGGTTTTCATTCAGCATTCAGGTGAGGGATAGACTGCCTAACTCACTGCAAGCACAATCACTTCTTATGCCTCCCTAAAGAAAGTTCTTCAGAGGAAGATCTTTGATGAATGTACAAATTAGTAATCCCTGTATTATCACCTTTTTAACTAGCAGGACTAGACACTCCATCAAACATAACTTCATGACTCAACTGAAAATCAGGAAAATAAAAAACAATGCCTCAAAAATCCAGCCCAGTTTCTGGCAATATTCATTATGTTCATTTGAGAGCTCTTTGTAGTGAATTATATAAAGTGATTCAATAAGCACAGCCTCGATGAAACAAATGTCAGAAAGTCAGTTTTGACAAGAAAGCATTTACTTAGGCTGCTGAGGAAAAGTAATTAACTCTTGGCTTAGAAAGCGCCTTTACCACAAAGATGCACTGAGTGGGGCTATTTCATTCCCTGCAGACAGGCTTGGTGTGAGTGCATCACAAAGGGAATCTACTAACACACTTACTGAGGTCCCAGCTCCAAGCAGAACAGTCAAGGCAAGTTTAACAGCCACAACCTTCACTTGTCAAAACCAAAGCCAAGAGTCTCCAGATAAAGACGTTTTAAATGATGGGCCTGAGTGGCCCTTCCTCGATGCCAGAAAAGGCTATAACAACAGCTTTCTGTTGAGAGCTTCTACACATCTACCATCTTGTTAGGTTTTAATGTGTCCCCTCCAAATTTCTGGGACTAAAACTTAACAGCAAATATGATGGGAGAAGAGGTAATTAGGCCATGAAAGCTCCTTCTTCACGAACAAAACTGAGCTTCATATAAAGAGGCTTCTTCTAGAGTTCGGCCCTCTTCCATCCTTTGCACCATGCAAGGACACAATATTCCTCCCCTCCAGAGGACAAACCAACAAGGTGTCATCTTGGAAGCAGAGAGCAGCCCTTACTAAATACCCAACTTGCCAGCACCTTGACCTTCTAGCCTCTAACACAATGAAAAAATAAACTTCTGTTCTATATAAATGACCCACTCTCCAGTATTGTTACAACAGCCACAGATCCTAAGTGATGCCAAGGTCACAGAGAGGACCACCAATATATGACATCAACGTGAGAGGACTAATGAAGGACAGGCCATGAGCAAGGGAGGCCTCTGCCTTGGCACACAAGACTATGGGTAAGATCCATCACAACTTTAGGGGATTGTTATCATGAAATAGAGGCTTCCAGAGACTAAACAGAAGCCCAAGATCAAGTACCCTTAGTGGCTAAACCAAATCCTGGCCTCATCCCTGTCTTCTAGGCCGTAATGTACCTGGCAGGTCCCTACCCACATCCACTGGATATAGGACCTGATAACACAGGACCTGAAAACAGGCTTCCCCTATAGTGCTTCTGGCCTCCTAACACCCACCACCAAGCTGTGTGGCTCTCAGGCCCTACACACTGTGGCCTTAGCAGGCATCTCGTTTCCTTCACTACGCTCCTACTCATCTGTTCCAATTTCAGGAGTCTAGCAGACAGAGGGCTGGGATTTAGCTCAGTTGGCAGAGTGCTGCGCTGCAGTCTCTGAGGTCCCGAGTTCAATTCCCTGCACTGCAAAAATGGGGGAAGGACCTGGCAATCTACTCCCAAGGCAATCCCGAAACAGTCAGCCATTGAAAACCCTATGAGGGTCGCTATGAGTTGGATACCGACTCGATGGCACCTAACAACAACAACAACAAGCAGACAGAAGTTTGTGTTAATTCCCATTCTGCAGCACACAGTGACCATGAGTAGCAGCAAGACCTCTAGGACCCAAGGGCCACTTTTCCATTAGTCTGCCCAGTCACTCCTGGGGGCAGGCAAGGCTGCCTCCCTGCCAGAGGAGACAGGGAGAGCGACTGCTGACCTGACCAGAGACTTTCCAGAGTCCAAACACCTGCCTAAGGCACTGGGGAAAGAGTGGGTGTGGGTGTAACTCTGCCTGACGCTTAACTCACAGCTGCTGCTGCTGCTTCCCCATGCTGCTGGCACTAAGAAGCCTCTTGGTTTTCTTGATTCTAGAACCACAGTTGAACCAGCAGATGTTAACACCAGGGAGCAAACTCCACCACCTGTGGGAAGTGTTTCCATAGTGAGTTCTAGTCTAAGACTGACACCACCCTGAGTCCCTGCCCTGCGTCAGCCCAGCCATATAACCATAACCGCACAAGCTCCAGCACAGGTGAGAAGCTGGACACAGACTGCCTGCAACCTCCATTCTCTACCTTGCTTCAAAAGGGGGTGGGGAGAGAAAGAAAAAAAGAATCTATAGGTTCTCCCCCTAAGGACATGCTCACTTTGTTCACAATATCAAGGGAAATCACAGTGAAGTCATGACTCAGAGCTGGGCTTGGGCAACAGAGAGAACGGTAGGACCCTTTACAGAAGATAGAGGTCAAGAGGCTGATGTGGGCTGGGCACGGTGATGCATGCCCCTAATCCTGGTGATGCAGGAGGTGGAGGCAGGAAGATTACAAGTTTGAGACCAGAGGCAGCTTGTGCAACCTAAGCAGACCCTATCTCAAGATAAAAAATTTAAAAAGGGGCTGAGGGTGCAGCTCAGTGGTAGAGCACTTGCTAAGTATGTGAAAGGCCCTCGATTCAACCCCTCAGTACCATTAAAAAAGAGAAAGAGAGGCTGATGTGGTCACCTGTAGATCTTCAGGACATGAGAACAATTAAGCTGCAGGACTAAACACAGGGAACACAGAATGAGCCACAGATGTGAGACTTCAACTCTGGGAGTAGATGAATTCTCTGAGGGAGGAGATTGCAGGAAGAAGAAAGACAAAGGCTGATTATAGACATAATCTCAACACCCACATTTGAGGGTGGAAAAAAGACAAGACTAAGAAAGAAGCTGAAAGACTAATCACTGGGAGGAAGAGAAGTATAAGAGCACAGAAGCCAAATACAGGCATCACAAACACAGGCAGAAAACAGCATCTAGTGGGGAAAAACCAAGAAAGGGAGCCTGGAAAAAGGAAGCTAGCCACAGCTTGTGAGACAGCCATCACCTTGACTTAAAAAGGCAGCAATCAAATGGCTAACACAAGGTAGGAGACAAAGCTTGAGTAGAACTGAAGACAAAGACAGGAACAGGGCAATGTAAAAAGGAATAATGTGCTTGAAGGTAACAGGGCCAAGAGAATATATGGGATAAGGACGACTCACCATGCAAAGATCTAGAAGGGAAAAGACATGTAAAAATTCAATGAATAGTGAATAAGTGGCTGGGAGTATAGGTCAGTGGTAGAGTACATACTTAGCAAGTACAAGGCGCTGGGTTCAATCCCTAGGACCAAAAAAAAAAAAAAAAAAAAAAAAAAAAAAAAAAAAAAAAAAAAAAAAAAAAAAAAAAAAAAAATTCAGTAAAGAAAGAACAGTGCTTTTAATGAATGATGCCAGCACAACTGGATATCCATGCACAAAAAGAGATGTGGAAGTCAAGCCACACTTTGCACCATATGCTAAAAATAATTCAAAATGAATGACACACCTAAATATAAAATCAAACTATAAAACTTCTCATAGAAAACATAAGGGAGAATATTTGTGACTCTGTGTTAGGCAAAGATTTCCCAGATATGACACCAAAAACGTGATTCATAAAAGAGCAAATTGATACTCTCTGGACATCAAAAGACTTCTGTTCTTGGGCTGAAGGTGCAGCTCAGTGGTACAGCACTTGCAAGTGTGAGGCCCTAGGTTCCACCCCCAGTACCCAAAAAAAAAAAAAAAAAAAAGACTTCTGTTCTTCAAATGGCAGTAATGTTGGGGCTGCAGGAGGGGTGTGTAGCACAGTGGTACAGCATCTGTTTAGCATGTGCAAGGCCCTGGGTTTGATCTATAGTGCAAAAACAACAAAAAAGAGGGCAACATTAGGAGAACAAAAAGAATCCAAAAACGGGGAGAATATATTTGCAAATCATATATCTAATAAAGCACATATATCCAGAAATAGAGAGCTCTCAAAATTTAATAAGTAAATGAACAATTCAATTTTAAAAATAGGCAAAAGATTTGAACAGACAATTCACCAAAGAAGGTATAAAGAACTGCGTTACCATTGCTTATCAGGGAAATGCAAATTCAAACCATAGTGATATACCACTGTGCACCTATGAGAATGTCTAAG
Source organism: Pedetes capensis (assembly GCA_007922755.1). Taxonomy (NCBI): domain Eukaryota; kingdom Metazoa; phylum Chordata; class Mammalia; order Rodentia; family Pedetidae; genus Pedetes; species Pedetes capensis. Next base: position 203,808 of record VMDO01001510.1, read on the forward strand.
ATTTATAAAACTTAAACACCAAATGCTGGTTAGGATGAGGAACCACTGAAACTCTGACTACCCAGTGATACCTGCAGCACTTAGAAGAACCATGTGGCACCTTCCATGGGCACAGCCTCCACTCCCAATTATTCACAGATAAAAATAACTTCTCCATCCACACAGAGACTTGTACACAAATGTTCCTTGGCAGCTTTATTTCTAACAGCCAGAAGCCGGGAACAACCTTGTTTCATCACTTTGACAAACACCTGAGAGTAACAATTTAAAAGAAGAATTTGGCTTATGGTATCAGAGTTTACAGTTCATGGTCAGCTGGCTACAATATTTCTGGGCCTATGGTGAAGCAGACCGTTGTGACAGGACATGGGGGAGCAGATCTGCTCAACTCACAGCAGCTGGGAAGCAGAGGAGGAAGGGACCCAGGATAAGACACGGCCATCAAACGCATGCCCCCAGGGATCCACTTCCTTCAGCCAGGCACCACCTTTCACAGTTCCACCACTTCCCAACAGTCTGTTCAAATTCTTAATCCATCAACAGATTAAACCATTGATTGGGTCAGAGACCTCCTGATCTGTCTCTGGAAACACCCGCATAGACACATCCAGAAGTATACTTTACTAATCTCCTAGGTATCCTTCAGTCTAATCAAGTTGTCAAACGATTAATAATCACAGCCAGGCACGATGGCACACACATATACTCACACCCCTGGGCAGGTAAAAGGCAGGAGGATTGCCATGAGTTTGAGGCCAGCCTGTGCTACACAGCAAGACTCGGGGGGGGGGGGGGGGG